>VZTN01024967.1:95284-118150 GCA_013400515.1 Erpornis zantholeuca | reverse complement strand
CATTACAGTGACTATGCAGATGAAGGTTATCCATTGTCTACATTCCTAATTGTGGGAGACACTGAAAGAAATGGGTACTGGCCAAGCTCAGCTACTTGTTTAGATGACAGCAGATAGATGACAACCCTTCCATGGAAAATACAGCTGGTTGATTCAGCAGTGCCAAAGTCACTTTGCCAGATCTACAATTAGCAAAGGTCTCCTGGCTTATAAGCGAGCTGAACTTCAGGAATCCAGGGCATCATATTCCCTGCAGAGCAATCAAAGGGAAGAGGTGGGAATACCACAGAACCAAAGCAACTACAAAGGGCAATCTCTGAATGTGAAGTAGAGCAGCCCTCCAGCCCCATCCAACACCAGCTATGATTACTGTCCCACCAATAGCTTTGTCTCTGAAAACATGTAATTTTGTTATTTTCTGCTCCTGGGAGATCAGGGAATTGGGTCTGGGAGTGATTCCTACATGCCAATCTGTAATGCAGATTCCCTCAAATTTTACTCTGCATGAAGCAAGAGTTCAGCAAACAAGGCACATTCTGAGATAGAGGTTTTTGCATAATATTGGATTTTGATTGCCAATTCCAGACAGCACTGTGAAGGTTACAGCCTGCTTTCCAAATCATTATTCAGGGTTACTCTGCAAGGCCACTGGTGTCTAGACCCTCTTTGCTGGACAAATAGATTTGAGGAAAAATTGGTAATTGTGTATTGAAGTGCACACAGGAATTCAACCATTAGCAGTACAATGAAAACTGACTGATTCTTCATTAGTTATGAAGCCAGGAAATGTCCTATTGTGCCTCAATACAAAATTAGTCCCCAATATTCAAGTGGTGCTTACCTTTTTCAAAATCAATGCCTGTGTGATGTGAAGGAAGTTGTCCTGGAGATGTTTTTGCTTTAAGGCAGCAGAGAGCTGAAAACCTAAAATCTGTGTGCAGATTTTGAAAAGCCTCTGAGTTCAGAAATCAGATTTTGTTTCACACTAATCTTTCATCTTAATGGAAACAATGCTGATGATTGGAAAAAAACCAGAAAATTGTTGGAGTGAGAAGAGGTATATTTGCTCTGTATGGGGAGATTTATACACTTGCAAAGTTACTGTAAACCATTTCAGGTATCAATGCAGAAACCTTGTAATATCTTGAACTAGACCTAAAGCCCTTTCAGGACATGACAGAGCTCATCATTTCTGCAAGACAATGATTTCTCTGTGGTGCTAGGCCTGGCCTACACAAAGTTACATCACTTTAATTAAAAGTGCATTTTAAAATCAATTTAGCAAGCCCATGCTAACCCTATGCGGGCACTTTTTATTTCAGACTTGCATTAATTTATCTTAAGTGAATTCCTTCCTGACTTAAGCTAAATCAATATAAGCCAGGACAAAATCAATTTAGGAGTGTCCAAACAAGTGTTCACATCGGTTTAACAAAATCGATTTATAAAACGATTCAAATTACTTTAGTGTGACTTGTGTGTGAAGACAAGCTTGGCTTAGCTAATTTCCTCAAACTAGACATTTTACAAAACCAACCAAAATGAAAAAACATGGAATTTCTTTTGGATCCAAGGTTATTTGCACTGATGACTTCATCATCTTCAAAAATCTTACAGCATTTGAGTAAAAATTCTGAAACCTGTTAGAAGCACAATTGCCAGTTTGGTTATCAGAAATTTGTCTTAATCATTTATTCATGCAGATATAATCTCGGTGAAAGGCAAACAGAACTAGGAAAACACCCAGGAAATAAGATGCTTTCTGGATACTCATCCCTAAATTTACTGTTTCACGATTTAGACTGAAGAGCAAAAAATTTCCCTTGAACTCCATTTTTCATCTGCGAGTTGCTCTGCAGATCTGACATTTTTGAGGTGCAGTGGGAGAGATTTGGTCTTCATGCCTTTGGGAAAACTAGCCTAGGATCTAGGAATAAAAATTTTTAAAAAGCAAAAACCACACCAACCCACAAAATGAAGAGTTCTAACAAAGGCATGTTGTGGAAGAAACTCTCAAAGTGCTAGAGGAGTGCAACCAGATCAGTATTTGAAACATTTCCAAAGAATGGAAACCTTTCTCTCCTTATTCAAAACAGTTGATCAAACTAACACGAAACTTTGTCACTTGTGTCAGGATGCATATTAAATACTTGCAAATGACAAGATTTTGCCTCAACCAGCTAGATATAAATTTTAAAAATGTAGTCTAGGAGGAATTCACCATCCCATTTCGCTTTCTGAAAACGACACATTTCTCTGTGTCAGTTGTGAATTCTACTAGATGCCTCCTAAAGTTTTTAATGCTTACAGACCTACAACTAACTCCTAAAAACTGAGTTCATAACTAACACATTCAAAACTTTACAACCAACCTGGCAGTATTTCTTTTTGAAAAGTTGAGTCTGATTTGAAGCTTTTGCAAGAGAAAATGGAAGGCAGTTGGGAAATGGAAACAGTTTTTCAAGATCCCAGTTCTCCAAATGAGCTGTCCTCACAACGCTCTGGTTTGATGTAAGAACAAGCAGGAATATTTTCAAAAAGACAAAAGAGAAGATTGTTAATAGAATCAGTGGCAGATGGGTCAAGTTGTAGCCTCTAATTGTAAGTGTAAGAAATGTTAATTGTGGGCTCAGCATTACAGCTCCACACAAAACCATCACAGTCTTTGTTCAGTGTCAGTGAGACAGAGCTGAGAGAGGTTTCTGATGCATACCACAGCCATCCTTGCAAAAGCTCAAGACAGAGGGATAATCTCACCAAAAAATCCATTCAAAAATAAAAAATAATTTTAAAAAAAATCTGTCTTTACATTCACAATATTAGGAACATTTTTAATAGCACGTGTTTTCTGTTAACCATACTCCTTTTTTCAAAGTGGGGTCAGTAAAATAAATTTGAGCATAGAGTATTGTGCACTGCAGACCCACAAATATCCTCGGGGGTGGATGTGCTATGAATTGTCATCACATATAGCCCACAGCCATATTTCCAATGGTCCACACACTGATCCTAAGGCCTGTGGGAAAGGGCCTTATCTAAGACACAAATGCTTTCCTGAAGTCTGGGCTGTGCTTTCCTCGCTGCTGAAGTAACTGCAGGTTGTCAGTACAAAGTCAGCTGGTGCTGCTACTTCAAATACAGAGGGAACACTGGGAAATACATTGCTCTGGTGTTTGTGGCCAGCTGTAGGAATGGGAGGGAGAGAGAACCTCTGCTGTTTCACAGGCCAGGCACCACTGTAAATCAAGTCTGTGCTCTGTGTGTCTCCTCTCCCCTCTCCTCGGGTTTCCTAAGGTACTTCTGTCTCCACTGATAATGCCAGAGGGCAGGAAGGTGAGCCTCAGGACTACCCAGTGTGGGAAAGATGTTGCCCTGTTTCTAGGGTTTGCTCACAAGTCGACTCCATGTTCATCGATTTTTTGGAAGGCTTTTATTAATATCTAGAACAGAGAAAATCTTTTCTCTCTCCAGCCTGTTAGCTGGAAGTCGTCTGTGTGTGTGACTGTGTCCCCTGTCTCCAACAGCACAGTCCCACAAATATGAAAAACAAACAAAGACAAAGGTCTTTCACTGGTCAAGGAGAATGCATTATCAAAACAATTTCTATTATTTACATTTTTCTCCTGGAAACCTACAGAAGTTCCCCTTTGGAAATGGAGTAAGTGTTATAATTCAAGACAATACTTATAACAAATAAGTGTTATAATTCAAGTGTTATAATTCAAGTGTTATAATTCAAGGCTCAAGTTAAAAAAAGAGCCTCTCAGGCAGAAGATGCCTGAAGAAATCTTTTTCTAGGTTACCATAACCAAGGAATACGAAAAATGACATCATTACTGACAGTTCCACCTTGCACGTGTCAAAGACAGCTGAGCCTCCCCATGTCCCTGTTCACTGCTTTCCAGAAGGGACACAGCAGTGCCCTGTTACCCTGTCATGCCCCAGGGCCCAAAGCCTCTGCAAAGATCAGGCAGCACCTGAATTTGTGCCTGAAAGGACAACCAAGAGCCGTGGGTTGGGTGTTCTTCATAACAGACCCACCAGCTCACCTTGTCTCCCCAGAGGGGAGCTAGGTCAAGCTTAACTGACCCAGGGAGAGATGGTGTCAAGCATTCCTTTCCCAGCCTGCAAAGACATGAGACTAGGGAGGAAGGAAAAAACCAAAGAAAAAGAGAAAGAAAAGCGTGACACTAAAACTAGGCTGTTTCCTTTTAGTAACTACATTGTATGAGAAACAGCACATCAGGAGGGGTTAAGAAACTCTGGCTGTGCACAAACTGGAAATATTTCTGCAGAATATAAATATTTTTAGGTTTCCTGATGAAAACAAATGATAACTTTGAAGGAAGTTATTTTGTGAAATCTGTGTTATTTTAACCTGGAAGTAGGCTTTCTGAATTAAGTTCACACCACCTTTCTCCTGGCTGCAGGTTTCCATAAGACCTATCCCTGCAGCAACTGGAGCAACACTGAACTTCCACTTCCCTACTTCCATGAGAGCTACCCCACTGCTTATTGAAAAAAAAAAAATAATTCTTTTTTACTGCAAAGTGTGTGAACTCCCATGTTAGAGAGGCTCTGCTGTTAGAGTGAGATACCAAATCTTGTGTGCTGGAGGTAGCAGTGCATTTGTTCTTTGTTTTGTTACCTTTTTCACACTGCTAAGCACCCTGTCTGCTTTCAAAGGTAGCAGCAATTTTGTCTTCAGTGCTGTCTGCTTGCTACCAGAGGATACAGGCAAACTGTTCTTTTTTAAAGAAGCTCTCCTTTGTTCACTCTGCTTTTATGTAAATTAAGTCAATTTGAGTAAAGGTACACAAGTGGAATTTTTTTTTTTTTTTTTACTTCTCCGTTGTGTTTCTTCGTTGCTTTCTTGCTATTTTAATCTCATTGTGTACCTATTGTTTTTAGGACCTATTTTTGTCTCATTAATATTTCTCAGTTTTATCACAGAAATTTCTTGAACCTTGCTTGTTAATCAGGTGTATAAAGCACTTGTGTAATATCTATTTACAGCACCTGCCAAAACGATGCCGAGAAAAATATTTTTCTACCCCAAAATATTCTCAGACATTATAGAGTATTGGCAAAACAGGAGAAAAAAAAACAAAAAAAAAACCCAAAAAAACAAACAACTGAAAGACAGAAAAATCAAGATGAGTAACCAGCACAGCAGAGGTGGTTGGTCATAAAAAATGAAAATGCTGGAGATTAAAACTAGCCTCTGCCAAGTTTTTGCACAGTAATTGAGAGTAAATTGGGTGGAATACACGAGAACCTTACACAAACCCTGGAAGTCTGGTGGGAGCTTTAGGTGCAGGCCAAACTAAAAGAAGCAGAGAAAAGCCGTGGGAAAGCTGCCTTTGCATCCTCGTGTTGTTCAGGGCAGGTTTCCTCTCTTACCTTTTAACCTGTCTCTGCTGTAGCCCTTTCCTGAGTTCTGCAACTTGCATGGATCAAAAATTTGTAGCGAGACCCGAACTGGAGAGGGCCCTCAGACTTACCTGTGTCAATGCAGTCGTTTGGATGATTATTTACATTTCCCTTTCTCTCTGTGAAAGCGCTGTTGTGGCACACAGGAATCAACAATAATCTTCCTTCCATAATTCTGTAAGCTATTTTGCTCAGCCTGCCTGCCAAAATACTCACTCATGAATATGCAATGAGGTGGAAGAAATATTTCTTTAAGTTTTAAGCCCCTTGGGCCTTTAATCTTGAAGCCTTTTAAATCCAGGATATGATTTTTTGTGCGTATGCATGTATATGTGCTGAAGTGTGTGTATTGGTGTCACTTCTCTTAACTTGTGTGCATACTTGATTGCTGGAGGGCTTTCATTCTCATTTAGATATATCATGTACTCATGCACACGTACTGCAAGGACAGTTTTTGCCTACTTTTGATAGTACGGAAGAGGCTGATAATCCAAAGTGTTTCCTGCTGCAGATATGGGAAATAAATATTGATGCACTTCGTAGCAGGGAAAAAAAAAGGTAAATGAGACTTTTCAAGGGCACCCTCCATACAGTGACCACAACATTTTCTGGAGTGTCCAGCCTGGCAGCCAGGTTTGGTATAGGAGCACGTGACAACTTAGGCATTGATCAACTGGAAAGCACATGCCAACAAAAACATTTTCAGGACAAGCAGGACACATTTTTAACTGGTTTTTATACCCATCCTTTGGAGATCCTTAACTCGTTGGGCTCTGGGCTGATGAAGAGGAGAAAGCTTCTGCATTTCTTGTGTGCAGTAAGGTGCTCTCATCCAAGGGTCGAGATATCAATGCCCTTTATCCAAAACTGGGAAAAGTGACTCCCTCGATCCACGAGGATCTCCTGTATCAAGCTACATCTTTCATTGAACCAA
Organism: Erpornis zantholeuca; assembly: GCA_013400515.1. Taxonomy (NCBI): domain Eukaryota; kingdom Metazoa; phylum Chordata; class Aves; order Passeriformes; family Timaliidae; genus Erpornis; species Erpornis zantholeuca. The sequence goes on along the minus strand of VZTN01024967.1, from coordinate 111,783 downwards.
CGTTTCAAGTATATCTGCATCTTCCTGTTATAAGTGGCATCAAAATGGAACTCAAAGCAGTTTGGGAATGTCAAAAATGGACATGAAAACATTGGAGGAGGTGGGAAGCCAGTGGTTGAGCTCTTTGACTCAGACTTCCAAGTAAGTTATGGTGCTACAAAATCGCAGTTTTTGAGCAGATAAACAGCCCTACAAAACTAAGTTATTACTTTTTACCAAGAATTACTCACCAGTCATATAAACACGTTGCCAAGAGACAGTTCTTGCCCAAAAGACTTAACAACCTAATGCCCCATGGAGCTCTGCTCTGTCTGGAGAATATACCATAAAAAATAATTATTAACTGGTAGCACAAGTTCTATACTCTGAAAGTGGTCCACATATTTATTGCAGCAATTAAAACTTCAGCATTTGTGCTGCTTGCTTCCACTTCCTTCCCTAAATTTCTGGCTCTCTGGATTCTGCTTACTGACTTGCACGAAAAGTAAGGCGTGTGCTGAAGCCTTATAAATTCCTCACAAGAAGGAATTTCACAAAAAGAGATGTGCAATCAAGCATGCACTGGTTTTAGGGGAACATGGAGATGAGAGACAGAGAGTTGGATGGTTAATTAAAAAAAAAAAAAGACATGATATTTGTCCAAATTTGGGGAAAAATGCAATTCAGAGGAAGTTGCTGGGTAGATTAAGAATATGTACAGTATGCCCCACAGTAATCGGAACTGGGGGAAGAAGAAAACAAATTGTCCTTAATCATGAATTAGCTCTGTGAGTTCTTGCTCAAAATCATACATTTTACAAATTGGGTAGAGTAAGGAAGTCTCTTTCTCCCATTTGTTTTTTTTCATTTAAGAATGCTCCTAAGAACTGAAAAAAAAAAAAAAGGGGGGTTGGGGAGAAAAGTCTAGAAACAAAGGAAGGAAAAGAAAGAGATGTATCTGTCTGATGCTGTTAGATTAAATTAGACTATAATGATTACTGTGTGCCTTCACAAAAGACATTTTGTAACATTTAAGATTTCTGCTAATTGAACGAGGTACATTACCATGCAAAAGAATGTTAGTGAAGGTTGAAAAGGACAAACCAACTATTCTCGTACATCACCATAATTATGCAGCCCCATGTTCGAACAATTACATTTATGTAGACCCACTGTTAAAATCAATGTTACTTGTACAGCTAGTCCTTAATCAATGGAATCAGTCAATTTACCATGGTCACATCCTTCTTCTTAATTAAGACAGTGATATCTCTGGAGCGCAGGGTCTCAAAGAGATAAATAAGTACAGAGGTTGGGAAATGTCAAAGAGGTGACTCCCCGATTTTACTCTCAACGAACTTGGAAGGAAATAAGACAGTTCCCTCAGTTCAGGGAAGCAGCACAATCTTCTAAAGAGATGGCTTAGCATTCATTAAGAAAAGAGCAGGTAGCAGTGTCTGACAGAAATAGCACTAATGAGCAAAGAGCGCTTTCAACATGCATATCCTTCATAGCCATAGTCTGAATTATGAAGGTTGTGCCACCTAAGCCAATTTTAATTAGAGTGAGCATGGACCTCTTTGGACAGTTAGCCTTTCTTTCCAAAATCCATTTCAATATGGTGTCATTTTGTTGTCATAATCAAAATGGCAAAGTGATGGAATAACCTACTTAAAATGTCTGCGGTGTTAAAGCAGATATGGCAAACGTCCTCTAATGACACATGTAATAAGGGTATTACCTAGAGGACTTTGACAGTGTGTTCCATGTTGTCAGCCTAGCTGGAATAATGATAGAGGTCTCCTCTGGAATAGGACACAGGTCTTTAAAGACCAGGTCTAAACTTCCTGTTCTACAGGTAAGCTATTAAACTGTGCTGAAAGGAAATAGGAAAATACAGATCTACCGAGCTGCCAAGTGCTGACGTGGTCATAACTCTGGAGTTTTTTTCCCTCTGCAAAATATACTTGTACTGTCAAACTAAGATTATTCAGTCCTGCTATAGAAAAACACACATAAAAGACTACCACATAAAGAGAAACAAAGCTTGAAGTAATTTGCACTTTTCTGTTTATAAAAGAATGACCTTTACAATTGTTTCTGATAGCACATTAATTTGATATTTACAGTATAGTAATACTAACAATAATAAAAAGAATATATTTCTGCTCACAGGGACCTGCAATGAGCATCTTGTCCAACTGCCTGATCACCTCAGGGCTGGCCAAAAGCTAAGGCATGCTAATAAAGGCATTGTCCAAATGCCTCCTCTTAAACACTGAGAAGCATTCAACAGCGAAAGGACTTCTCCTCCTGAAGTACTTTGGGTGTTCTAGCTCCAAAAGTGAAGGTATTCAACATATTTAAGGGAAAAAAAGCCACTAACTGGAGGTTCTTTCTCTTTAACATCAGTTACAATCCATGACAGATTTCTTTAAGCATGCATGAAGCCAATCAGTCTCAGTGGGTTCCTATCCAGGTTCCTACCTGTTTTACCAGGAATTCTGGGGAAAGTGGAAAAGTGTGGCCACAAACATTTAAACAACTTTTTTAAAATAATGGAATCCAGGAGCCTATATCCATGTCCGAGTGCTGGGCAAAGCATTTATGGTGACCTCAAATCAATGACTCCATAAAAAAGCAGCAGAAGGCCAAGAGAAATGTCATCATGATGCAAATGTACTTCTTCCCACACCCAAAGTAGCACCTGTGTCTGGACTCCAGAGCACTTCTGGCACAAAAAAAAAGTTGAGTTTGGAGAAAAATTTTTTAGTTTTGCTTCTTTTCAAAAGGCAGTAAAACAAAATATTATTAAAACCCAACTCAGTCAAGAATATCCCCATCTAAATTTGAAAATAAAAGCAGAAGTTTGGAGTTTCTCTCACCAATGTGGTTGAAGGACTCAAAACTCCCCAATTGTAGAGAAAAATCTTGAAAAACTTATTTTTCTTTAAAATATCATCTGAAAGAAATTCATTTATTGAAAACCTGAAAAGAAAATCAATTTCTGAAACATGACCTTTTTCTCAGAAAAAACGTTTGATTTTTTTTTTGACTTAACACTTCCCACAGCTAATAAGAATCAAAATAAAAGTGAGTATATTAGAAGAAAAATAGTGCTATTTTGTAGAGATAGACAATTTAGTTGTAAATATTTCCTATAAAAACTGAACTATATTAAAGTTTTAATGGATTAAAACTATCATGGACAGGAGCCACTCCCCTATATTCAATCTCTATTCTGCCCTACACTCCCTGTATTCCACCATATGAGCATTGTAGCAATCACTGTATTTCATGCCTGAAAAATTGGAATATTTTCTCTCCCTTTAGGTGTATTTTTAAATTTAATAAATTAATGTCTTAAATGTGCCTTGAGAATTTCAAGGCAAAGTAGAGAAAGTTAGTGTTGTTAAAAACTATTATCCTAAGACTGAGGCAAGAAAAATTCCCTTATTTGGACAATGTATAAAATCATGCATATGCTTGAAGTTTGCTGCAGCAAAAGCAGGAAGGAAAAAAAAATCATACCAACATAAAAGAATAAATAATTTGACTTACTGTAGAACAATTCTCTGCCACTTGCTCTCTATTCTATGACTTGAAACTCTGTTTAGCTCCTCTAGAATTATTTACTTCTGCATTTGGGGTATTCTGGTGAGAGCCAAAACTATAAACTTGAAATGGAAGTGATTTAATATTTGGGGAAAATTAAAATAAAAAAAAAACCACCCAATGATTTTCACAGTGTTTTCTGCAAAGGAACAGCATTAGGAAGAAAAAGCCAAGAAAGCTGCAGGGATTAAAGAAGATATTTTATAAATTTGAAAGCAGCTGTTCAGCCATATGTGCTTACCTTTTCATTTTTTCTCAGCTAGCACTCTTTACCCTGGATCTCTACCAACCTGGCTTGCTTTTAATCCAGCACTATCATTGCCTGAGTAACCAACACCCTCCTGATCTCCACAGTAGAATCAGCAGTAAGGAGGCTTTGCTCTGGTAGGATAAAACACACAAATACTTCTTTTCCTTTAATTTATTTTAAATCCTGCAGATTCCAGCATGTTGCAGTATTTCAAGATCGTGAGTTCCTTGAGCGACTTGGCCATGAACCTGGCAGCCTATGGCCATAAAACAATGCAGCCACACATCTGTTTGAGAATCCAGATTACCATGCCCCCCAAGTTCAGTAAAGAATATCAACACATAATTAACTTTTATCATATGCTTATAACTTTGCCAAAGAGAGACAATGTAAAGCAAATGTTTACCCACTTTTTTCATCTGAGACTGGCAGCGGTACCTGTTCGGGTTTAAATATGATGTCCCTATAAATACAGGCACATGCCTCATCACAGGCAGAACTATGAATAAAACAACCCGAAATGAGAGCCAAATATTCCCAAATGCTCATGAAATTTCCCTTCAGCTCCCAACATCACCTTTTGGAGAAGCTATCCATGTGCTATCATTTTGCAGCTACCATCTCAGACGCTGCTAATTTACGCGGTGTGCTGTCAGGTGCGTGTTCTCTTATGTCAAGAAGATATTTCTTATGTATTAATTTATTTCATACTGAACTTCGGAAAGCCTGCTCATGCTTTTGTCCTTCTGGGTACTTATTAATAGAAAAATGTGACAAATGGTAGAACCACAGCCAAGATAGCATATTTAGAAAAGGAAAATGAATCACTGCACATTTGACAATGGATCATATCAAAACTGTTCTTAGCCCTGCATACTTTACATTCAATGGTCAATCTTTGAACAAACTACTGCCTGAGCTATAGGCTCCCCAGCTCATTCATCACAGCTTAACTCTACCTTCTGCTTTTCCAGAAAATTACAGAAAACGGAAGTGCAATAAACCCAAAAAGCTGGAAACACAGATGACACCCATGACAACATTAAAAACAGAGTACTGAAGTTGTGCAGCCATCCATTCAACTTACAATTAATGCACCTCAAGATAGATGTTGGCTTTTTTCTAAAGCTAAATCCATCAGATAATCCATAAGAAGAGCACAAGGCTTGTAAGACTCATAGGAAACAAATAATAGAGATCAGGGATGGAAGAACTAGACAGAAAAAAATCAGAAATATACTAAATATTTTTATATGAGGCCAAATGTGGAGCCACATTATAGTGCACCTCTCGATTCAAATACAATCACAGCACAAAATACAAAGGCCAAAATCATGTGTGTGGATCTTCTCCCCACAATGAAGTAAAAACTTTTGATTCAGACACTGGAGTGACAGGAACCAGACCATGTTTGGACTTTGCAACCTAATGTCACCTGTTATCAACTCCACACAAATTAACCTTCTTGAAAATGTTATTTTTCTTCAATTTTTTTTTAATTTCCTTCATTCTACACATCCTGATTCTGGCCCTGCCAGAAACATTACTGCCAAAATATTATGCCAGATCTTGAGAGCTTTCCAGCCAAGCTGCATCCTCAGGATGATTATGTTATTTACTGCAGTTCACTTAATTATCCATATTTTGAAATGCCAAAGCAGCCCTACAGTTGAATTTAGTCCCTCTTAATTTTATTTTATCAATGTATATAAAAAACAGCTCATAAATCAAATTTCATGCAAAAATTTTATCTCCTTTATGGTCATATATTCCTTTATGGAGTACGAGACATCTCTTGTTCTTCTGGTCTTGTATGCAAGAGAGGGATGTTAATCAGAAAGGCTTGCAGAACATCTGTCCCATGTCTACAATCCAACACCCACAAAACACCTTTAAAGAGCCTGCAACATGCCTAAGACTCACAGAAAATGAACATAATTACAGTTTAATATGCCCCAAAAAGGTGATTGGAGAAATCAAGAGGACTGAGAGAATCGTGTGACTGCTTCCAGACGTGAGCAGTATTCTGGAAGAGCAAAATGAGCTGCTCAGTATCACCTTTGAAAAGTTTGGGTAGAACAGTCAGTATGACATGCACGAAACCAAAATTTAAAATATGGCTTTTAGCTTTGGCTCTAGAAGCAAGAAACTGCTGTTTTGATAGCAGTCCTTTAAGACTTGTTACTTGTAAGGAGTTCTTTGCCATGTTTCATTACAGAGTTATGACTCTACTGGAACAATTTCGAGAGTGAATGTCAGACATCCAAAAATAGTTTTGCAGTGAAGAAAGAAAGGCCAGTGTTATGCAGCTAAGAATGGTCTTTTTCCTCTTCCCCCTCCCATTGCCTTCCCATCACCCAGAACACTGAATATGTATTGGCACAGCTTGGGCACCCTACAGAATAAAATGGAATTTATAGAGATATATGGCCTTTCATATTCAAGGTATCTCAGAGCACTTTATGGAGCAATGACTTAGATAATGGAGTGACTGTGTTGGCAAACTTGACTCTCATTATGCCCTCAGCAATAGATCATACATAGTCAACATATCAGAACAGCGAGAAGTAGTAGAAGTGTTGGCCAAAATATGGGGCATACATTAAAAAAAGCAGAGCCACAAAGGAGTCAAAAAAGATGCCTACCTCTTACCCAGAGGAGGGCAACACGGCATCATTTGATTGCTCAGAGTAAGTGATCTAATTGCTTCTATAATGGAGAATTCCTGTGCTGTTTAAAAACAATATTCCAGAGAATGTTTTTTAATGTTATACAACATTCTTCTTCAAAAAAAAGTTTGCATGGTTTAGAAGTCTGTTAGCATGATCACAACTAATCAGATAAGGCAATTGTCTCCAAGCATCATATGAAATGCAACTGCACCACTGGAGACCTTTTAATCAGCAAAGCAGCCCTGGAAGAGATGCAGGAAGCAATGCTGACAGGGCAGCATTGTGGGAAGTTTTCTGTGAAGTCAGCAGGACTGGCAGCATCTCCCAGGTTACCCTAAGTAACATATGAGTCACAGGATGCACACAGCAGGAATTAGAGATCTGCATGCACATGCAGAGCTGTCATCCCATTTGGGGCTAAGAGACGATGGGGTTCAGGCTCATGAGAGAAGAGGGGTAAGGCCAAACAGGAACACCACCCTACTGCAGGGCAAATTGCCCTGTTCAGGCACCTGACTGGAAGAATCCCACGTGATGTGGTCATGGAGCAAACAGAATTCCAGGAGAACTGCTTAATTGTGGAGGATCAACTACTGTAAGTTCAGGAACAGTGCATCCTAGTGCACAGGAAAAGAAGCAGATGAACATAAATACTGAAAAGAGTCCTATCCTTAGCACCTAGAGACTGGCCAAGAGACAATGGGTACAAGCTGAACTACAGAAAATTCTTCCTAAACATAAAAACGTGGGGGTGATTGGGAAGAGGTGGTCAAGAGAGGCTGGAGATCCTTCATCTCTGGAGATATTCAAAACTGAACTGAACACAGTCCAGAACAAATTACACCAGCTGACTGTGCTTTGATCAGGGGAGCTGAAGGAGATCTCCAGAAGTCCCTTCCAAGCTCTGCCATTCTGTGATGTTGTAGCTCACAGAAAGCTAAAAGGGATCATCACATTTATGAGATGACACCTACGAACTCTTCTGTGACACTGAGACACACAGAGTGGTTTAACAGGTATGGCCACACACACATTATGTCCAGGATAAAAATAAAGCCCAAAGGTATGCATAAAAATAGTGGCCAAGTGCTGGGTCAGTCTGTTACTCTTAAACCCATCACCCAAGGTCACTAAGAAGATAATATTTGGTTCCTCTCTCCATCATGAGCAGATAATTTTTTCATTTCTTCCTGGAAATGTAGGATCTACATTACAATTTCACAAATTTCATCAGTTTTAAAGCTCTGTCTGCCTCCTGCCTAATGCTGCATACCTGGGGAATGACAGTTCAATGATGATTCACAGAAGAGGACCCCAGCTCAAGTCAGAGATCTACCTTTAAATATTTTCCCTGGGGTCTGTGATGAATTTCTACAGGATGAGAAGGGGCTTAATGTATATCTGACATATTCCTCCCTTTGCTGCCCTAAGCTTTTAAGCCCCCATTCCAATGGGGTTGTGTCAAACAAAGTGCACCCTCCAAAGTCTCATGCACAGAAGCACCCAATCCCTATTTCTTGCTTTCCAAAGAGAAAACACCAAAAACCTACGTGGACCCTCCACACACGGATCTGTGGGGCACTGCTGCCCTGCCCACACAAGAGAAAAGATCAAATGAAGAGTAATTCATATTTATAAGGAATAAATTCCAGCAAGAAATTGAACCAAGAAGCTTTGGGCTCAAAGTAGTGTGGCTTCCTGCTGAGATAAGAAGAAATGACTTTGTCTCTAACCAACTAACTAGGTGTCACGGGTGATGTTCTTGCTTTAATGCCTGCCTTACATATGGTGCCTGATAACTGCAGGGGTAAGGGGATAGAAATACATGTCACAAAACACTACCAGCATGTGAGTGGGATATGCATAAATGAATGGATGTGAATGGCTCTTTTCTAGGCCAACAGGCTTTCTGTCGTTCCTTCATTATGTCTGAGAGTAATCTTCAAACATGCAAGTCTTCCCTTGAAGAATACATTAGCAAAAGGAGGGTGTGAAAGGTTCTGTGTCGTTAAGAGGACTTGACTTTAAGAGCAGCTTGTGCTGCTGGAGAAAGAGTAAATAAATAAAAGTGCTGATTTTAAAATCAGTGTTCTGCTACACAGACCAGAGGTGGATGGTGCAAAACGCAAGGATTTGGGCACTGGTAAAAATATCTCCTCATCAGTTTGTCTACAGGACTGTAAAATGGAAAAGCATTATTAACCCAGTGTCCACTTGGTATGGAACTCCCTCGGGAGAAGTCTAAACTGCAGAGAAGGCTCATTCCTGGAAGAGCTGGCACATCTTTGATCGCAGAGCATCAGGCTGGATCTGGTTTGAGGTGGCTGGATCCACTTTGAGCCGGTTGGATCCAGTTTGATGTCTGAAACAGGCGGGCTGACGTGCATTTGGGTTTCCCCCATCACTGCCATGGACAAACCAGTGCTGAAATGTGCTGAGTATCTGCTGGATTCACCTGAACTGAGACTCCACTGACACAATATCATATTCATCACCCTTATTTTTTTATTCCTTTTAAGTGTTTCCAGTACAAAAGTCAATATTTGGTGTCCAAAGAATGCTGTCATTTGGACATTCCTTTCTTTCCTTAATTCCTTATGTTCAGTTCCATATATTTGTAGACAATTGTGGATTGCTAAAGCCATTGTGTTCAGGAAAACCTCACCTCTCCTATCAGAATATTTATAGCTGCCATATTACTTATGGTTAACTGTGCTATGCCAGTTATTACAATATTAACATATTTATATGCCATTTAATACTCAAATGCTAATAAAAACAAAACAGAAATGAAACAGAAATGAAACAGAAAATTAAAGAATGGTAAAATATCTCATTTTAATTTTTTTAATCTTTGATATAGATTTTTTTTAAAAAAAATACAGCAAATGCTTCTAATTATATTTTAACAAGCAGTTAGGAAGAGGTATGCCTCCTATTGGATCCTAAGTGACTAAAAATGACCTACTTTAATTTTATTCATTATCTCTAACTGTTATTAGAACCTGTATTTGACAGATGTAGATATTATTTGATCTTTTCAAACCACATTCATTCTCATTAAGAAAGCCCCAAGACATTTTCTTTCAGAATATTTTTCAAATATTCTGAGATTTTGCTTGTTATGTGAAATGTGACAGCACTTTCAAGTTCTTTATTATAGTTTTTTTTCTACGGCAAGAACCAATTATCCCTTCCCAGTACTAGTGTCTAGTTTTGAACTCAATATTTAAGCAATTAGTATCTGTATCTGTAAATTAATACATCTATATTGCTAATGTAGTTTTAATCATACAAAATGAGTAAGAACAGCCTTTTCCAGTGTTGCTAAATGTAAAGAAATGTTTATTTAAGTTAAAATAAAATTAAACTAGGAGAGGACAAGCAATTTTTCATGGCACTTCAGCTTTTCTTTTTCTGAAGAAGACTACTTAAAGGAACACTACCTTTCTTTTCCAAGAGACCTGCTTGTTTTGCAGAAATAAAACTTATTTTCATACTTTTACATGCAGTAATTGCTGACTGTATAGACAACTTCATGACAGACTCAAATCCATTAAAGAGTTTGAACTTTCAATACAAAAAACTGCATTTTAAGTTAAGAATATGCTGAGTGCTATGCTGAAAATGTTTCAAGTCAGAAATTATATTTAGCTGTAATTAAGTGTCAGGGCTATGAGTTATTATGAATACACAGTGATTGATATAGATTTTACTGTTTGTTAGAAAGCTCCCTTTTTGGGAAGTATCTGTGATATTTCACTAGATCAGAGAAATGAATCTTGATATGTACAGATGCATCAGATTTCAAAATACATTTCATCAGTAATCTACACAAAATAGCTCTTCTGGCAAATGAAAACTAATTTCTTCATTTTGTTTTCTTATCTTGCCTGCAGAAAATGAGTAATAACAAAACTGCACTACACAGATTTGAGTTCATTATTACCTTCTTATGTTAATCACCAATTAACGTTTTCTTTCTCTCATGAATAAAAATTCTATAAATATTTTAGGTCCACTTGCTGATATGCTGATGGATGGGTTTATCTGACCTGCAGATGGCTGTTGTTACATCCTATTCATATTGATAGCCTTGGAATGTCTATCCAGAAATGCTAGAGAGGAAAATAGAAAAGTTGAGGATGAAGAGAAAAACGACTAAAATTGCATTGAGTCTGCTATTCAGTTCAAATTTTGTGTAATACTCACATCATTATATTTCTTTTCCTGATGTGCAGAGATTATTTTAATGCTACACTTACAGCCAAGTGAACAAGCTGATGAGAAAAAAAAATCGAGAGTTGTCTTAATGTTTGACTATTGCAGCTAGAATTGCCTTAACTCATCTTTGTTAGATTGGTGGGAAAAGATAAATGCAAAAATTAGTTCAGGTAAAGCTTTTCCCGAGAGTTTCAAACACCTAAATATGGGAACATTGAGAAAGGACAGTAGGTCTGAATGCTTGGCAGACTGAATTCAGACTGAGTGAAGCAAGGCATGGGGAGAACGGAGCAAAATCTGTGCTTTGAATTTCTAACTCCTCTTGTTGACTCAGAGATCTCACTGCCCAGCTCCTGCTGTCATTAAAACACAGACATTAGCAAGGTTTTATCTTAAACCCGCTCAAATAATGTTTCTTTAAACATGAGAAAACAAGGCTTATTTTTTCTTAATCTTGTTCTTAGAAACAGTTGAACTCTTTTATCCTGTTCAGCCTGAGGCAGATATTCAACCCAGAAAATTTCAGCCAAACATATTCCAGAGTCTGAAAAAGTTACCAAGAGCAGAGCAGGTGTCTTATACTATGAAGCAATTGTTAAGCAATTAGAGGCATAGATGTTCCATCTAAGATGTTCCACTTAGGTCATTCATGCATGGACAAAAACATAAACATTTTGTAGCCTTCATTGCAAAGGGAGTTGTATAAAACTGAACCAAGCAGGTCAAGCCAAAATTAATCTTGGATACTAGCACTTAACGCAGTGAGGAAACAGAGAAAATGTGCTTAGATTCAAGTTATCCTACAGCTTTTAGGTGTCCATGAACAATGAGCCAAGGCATGTAAAGATTAACTTCTCATTTAAATCATCCAGTGACAGATTAGAACTCAGTGAAAGCCACAGAGAAACAGGATAAATCTTCTGGTTAGTCTATAACAAGCTCCATTCTGTCATAAATTACATATCAGCAATAACTGGTACAAGATGTGAAAATACTGGAGCATCGTCACATCCTGAACTTGTTGTAATTCTAAATATTCTTATTTGCTCTTATTTTTGTTCCCTCAAAGGATATTTTCACAATCCTTGTTGATGACAAAGTAGGTTTGCTTGCACTGGTAAAATTCTGGATAAGTCTAAGAATTTTAATATTTCTATATTCTGTTACTTACCCCATCTGAGTGGAAAGCTGTTTTCCAGGGTGTAGTGTGAAATCTATTACTTCTATTTATATGAATAAAATGAAAAACTATGTTGAGGAAGCAGATGATACAAAAGTGAACAAAGGAGAAGAATATTCAAAACTTCTTGTATACAAAAGATACTACATTAAATAAAAGGTATTACATGCTAAATATTTAAAAAATTCCTGGCCTGCACTTTTTTTTTTTTTTTTTCACTGGAAGCATTGCACTCTTCCTTTAAATGTAGATTTTGGCTATGGGAATTCTGATTTTTTCATCACTTACGTACAAAGTTAATACCTTTAGCTACACTAAGAAAGCACCTTCAAAGGCAGAAAGCCTACGGTTTAAGGAACTTAATCTTCACTGAAAATTCTTTTCTCAACCTGATGCTTTGTACCCAGATCATATTTGTTTCACATGGGCTTCATAACCTTTACTGCTCTTTCAGAAAATGATTTTTCTGATCAAAATGATCAACAGAAAGATGATTCTTCAGGTATTTCTCGATTTGCTCCACGGAGAATTGATGCCATGGGACAGGGGAGCTGATGTATTTCATACTGAATCAATGAGGCTGGAAAAGACCTCTGAGATCACCAAGCCCAACCTATGATGCAACACCACCAGGTCAACCAGACCATATCCTGGAGCCTTAATGTTGCTTCTGTTTTAAATCATTTACATGGTTATCACAGTGTAATTTGGCAGCAAGGAAGACATGGATCACTTTGAAAAACCCCGGAAGAGGGAAAGCTTGCTTATTTATTTTATTGCTACCTTTACTGACAGGATATGATTCTATGATACAGGTACACATTAACAAAGTGGGGTTATGGGGCTACTTGATGTTTTAACATCTCAGGTACTGACTGATGCCTTAAATGTCTCCCTAGAAACAGAGACCAGACAGGAATCAAGGAATAAAAGAGGCATTGATTGGAAAGGCCTTCAGAGGTACACTCTGGGCTCCAGAGGCTCCTGCCTCAGTGCATCCCAACATGGACAAGGACAGCTCCCGAGTTCTTCGCACTTGGATCTCAGCATCAATTCCCCAAGCAGAAGCCAGGCAAGGATGGAATTTGCCCAAGCTTGCCCCTTCCTTCCCCAAGATTGTGGTTTGCAGTTGTTGGGCCTAGGAGGGTCTGGGTGTCCTTGGAGAGCTGGAGAGGCTTTGTTGTGTGTGTGTGAGCATGAGAGAACAGCACTGAACGAGCTCCAGGGAACTGCAGAGTGACACTGGGCAGGGCAGGGTTGGGAACATAGAAAAGTTAAAACCTAAGGCATCACCTGCTCATACTTTATGCCATTTAATTGTCTTCGGATCAGAACATGAACTCTTCAGCCAGAATTTCATACCTTGTTGTTTACTCCTCCAGAAGACAAGCTTTATTTCTATAAATTGCTAAGAAGTAGCTGACTGTCCAGTGAGACCCAGGACATTACTGAACAGCTTGAGAAAAGCACAGCCTACCCTCCCAGAACTGCAGAGAACTGGAAGTAAAGGAGACAGAGGGGCAAAGAAGAAGATGCTGTGGTTGAGACTGTGACTAATGCTCCAGGAAGGCTGAGCAAGGTGGCCACTGGAGCCATCTCTTGGTGCTACAGGACTCGGCCTCTGAACTGAAGTTGGCTACAAAAGTTCCAGCACCTCCTTTAGCAGCTCTCTGAGCAGAAAGGTGAGGTACCATTTTCTCAATGACTCTCTCTAGCTCCTAATGAGGAACTGCCTGCCTGTGTGCAGAAGAGCCTGGAGAGCTAATCTGTGTTGAGAGGTCTGGGGCTGATATGAGTGAGCACGAGAGTAAAATATACGTTTACTTAAGGAATGCAGCCACTCTGAATAACACTGAGGGTTCTTTATCTCCTATTCAAATCATGATGATCATATTTTTTAAAATTACATCAGTTTTTAAGCATCATTCATCTCTACCTCCTGTTAATTAAAATGTTCTCTGCCGAGTCCATATACATGCAAAACTACAGTTTGCAGTTTGACAGGATATTATTGAACAGCATGTGAATTGGTTTAAAAGTAACCAGATTTGAAGCATCCATCAGTCAGCAACAGTGCACTCATAGGTCACTGCAGCTGTCAATTTCAATCAACTCTGTAATTAAATACATCACCAATATAGATTTTGTGTAAGAATGTCACTTGTTCTTCAGATGTCTGCTACTAGGACAAATCACACTTCGGTGTCTTTGAATGTGCCTTCTAAATACAGTTTTTTAAAACAGCATAACATACCCATCCATCTCAATCCAATTTGCTGAATAGAAATTTGTTTAGCTAATACATAGTCTAAACACTGAATTAAAAAACAATACATGTGTTTCCTTTTCCATTTAAATGAATGCTGTGGTGCTACAGTAGATAACTGCTTCTCTTAAAACTCTTCTGGTATTGGTTATGTAGAATAAAGAGCAGTATGTCACAAAAAGAGAAAAATTGTTCACATCATCTGTAATTACAATTGCTTTGCTTCATGTTCAAAAATAAAAAAAACAGAATCTTCAGACATGAGGAAATAAATCATTAATTCTAATTTTGCTAGGGATAGAAATACCAGGCATTTTCAAATTAAAAAAAAAAAAAAAGAAAAAAAGAAAAACCCATTTAGTTCTTTTGAGTGGCAGATTCTTCTATTATACTCACCACTAGATTGGAAAAGTCTGAAACAAAGCTGAAGTACCAAATATATATTGCCTGCCATTTGATTTAATCTTCAAATAAGCTCCAGGAAGCAGGTCCCTGGACAGTTAATCTTTAGTTTTGTAGCCCATGCACATTTTCAATAAGGTTACCAGGGAATTAGGCCTGGTAGGGAGGGGAAAGGCATATTGTCTTATTCTAAAGACAACTGTCGAGATCCTGCTAGCAAATTATAACTCCCTTAATATAAAAAACTTTATTAGCTGAGTCCCTGCTGCAGTGAAACAGGGGGCACTCAGGAGGGGAAAGTTTTTCATGTTTTCTCCCTGGAACCAGGTACTTGTCCAGTATAAAATTATATAAACTGTAAATATTATAGGTATAACACCCTTTAAGGTGCAGTTCTGCAGCCTAGGCAATGCTAAGGAGGCTGCAGCTGAGGATTCCAAGGGGAATGCTAATGGATTGGGAGGGGTCAGAGATTTACAACATGCAATAGTCAGGTTGTGGAGGGCTGGTTTACTTGCCTCTTTAAGGAGCAGTACACAGGTTTGTGGGAAGCTGGCTCCCTTAACAGCTGCACCTTGAGCCAAGAGAAGGCTCTAGAAAAAGTGAAATACATAAATAAACCCAGGGCTTTATTTCCTGTGCTGTGCAGTCCCTGGGGTATGAACGAAAACCTGCAGCAGTGGAAACACTTGAGAACCCTTTAGAATATTTAGGTCTACATTCCCAACCCAAAAGGATATGATATTGGGAAATTTTAAAATAAAGGCATTTTACAAAGACAAGCAACCCAAGACATCACAGTAAAAACCCAGCTAAAATATCCCAATGTACATGTCCTATGAGGGAAATGTATATGTCTAGCAGAACAATGGAAAAATAATAATAAACAAAGGAAGAGGAAATTTTTTACTTTGAACAATGGCAGTTTCAGGAAGATCTAGAGAAAGGCTGATAAGACAATTTTTTTAATAAGGCTTGAAGGAGTATATAAGGTACTAGACAGCAATTGCATCAGACTGGAAGTTCAATAGCTAATTTGCAAGAGTAATTTTGGCATTGGTTCTTCAAACAACTGAAAAAACCTTACTATCAAATTTAGGTTCAGGTAGAAGTGTGTATAATTTAAATGCTGCAGTAGCTTATAGTCTATTTGCATTTTCTAAATTGGCAAGGTAAGCAAGCAAACAAACAAACAATACACAAACCCACACCAAGAAATATAAAGAAAAGGTACTTTGAAGGCAGAGAAAATTGAGGAAAATACAATAAATAGAACTTAATGGGTGAAAGAAAACTTCACCTAACTCATAAACCAACAAAAAGAATTGTGTTTCACAAAATATTCTCACTGTTGCACCACTGCCAGTGTTAAGGCTGCAGTTTCTGTCTGCAGTGTCCTTTTATCTGTGAACTTGACGATTATACTTTTTACAATCCTTTTAATAATACCATCATGCTTCTTACAGAGCAATGAAATTATTTGTCGCAGTTTCAAATGAGCTTCTCTCTTACATGAGGACAGGTAGGACAATGTCTCCTTCTCATCCTCACTGCCCTCTTACCTGCCTTTGAAGCAGTGTACCACACTGCTTTTGAAACTATTCTCTTTTGGCCTCAGTGACCCTCTTCTTTTGCACTTTTCTTCCTAGTTTTCTAATCATTCCTACTGTGTACTCCTTGGCAAACCCTCCTTATCCTCTCCCAGTGTCCTACTGGGGGGCCTTTTTCTTCTGTCCACTTTTCATCTCTGGGTAATCTCATATGCAAACAAAAGCTCAGTGAAATGTGGCACTGACCCCTAATCAATACCTGAGACAAATCTCCATCTTCTCGTGGGCTGCAAACTGCACCTCTCCCTCTTTCTTCTCTGCTCAGGCTATAAAGGGTACATAAGAAAGCAGGAAGATGTGC
>VZTN01024967.1:30673-93795 GCA_013400515.1 Erpornis zantholeuca | reverse complement strand
AATTTTTTTTTTTTTTTTGGTCATCTGTAACAGGTGATAACTCAATTGCCACTTCTTGCGAATTACATTACACAGTTCAACATATTTGAAGGAATCCTTCCATCAAAATTATAACTCGACATCCAAATATGGGGTAAAAAAAAAAGGTAGCAGAGGACAAGACATCCAAATTTTTCCTGGCACTGTCTTTACTTTTAGGAGCTAGATAGATTTTACAGGGATTGATTAAGGGTCGCTGGTAGATAATGGGCACTTACAGCACAGCAGCCCTGCTATGAGTGGGGCTCTGTTTAACACCCAGTATAGGGTCTGCATGGGAAATGATGGGAATAATGCAAGAAACCCTGCTTTTATATGAGTACTGTACAGAAAACCTGCCTCTGCTGCCAGTGAGAGAAGGCCTCCTGCACTTTCAATTTTAATTCTACACATAATTCTTGTTTCTAAGATGTCATACAAGTAATGGTACCATGGGAGCACCTCCACGGACACTGGCAGCTCTTAATGATTATAAACACACAGAAACAAGTTCTACCATGGTGTGCACCAAAGAGTGGGATATTCCTTGGATGGGTGGCTGAACACAAGAACAGAAATTCCGACAAAAGCAGAATAGGGAGATTCTTTAAAGTTTGGTTTAAAGCTTGGAATTTCCATTCTGGACTGTATATCATGTTTTTGTTACATCGGTTTTGATTCTGAAGGAATAACAACATACTGGTGAGCCAGATACTGATGAATCTCATACAGCCACTAAATTTTTGCAAGGGTGTAAAGGTGCTTTTGCTTCAGGAAGCACCAAGAATGACAGATTTCTGAAGGCAAACTTTCAACACTTGCTGGGTGACACCCTGTATGTTCCAACTCTGGTTCACATTCCTCCTCATATTATGTCTTCTATGCACTCAGAACAAGAGGCCTCGTTTATTTTATTCCACTTAAGTAAAAAAACTTATGAGGGAAATTAATTTTGTGTTAGGATTATGCTCTACTTCTATAAAACTAAAATCCTTTAGTCTAATCTTGACTTTTAAAATTGTAAATGATGGTTAACAATCCAAAGTCTAATACACCTTGACACCAAACATTTCTTCAAATTCAAAAGTTTCAATGGTCCATTCTGAAACTAAAACTCTTTTTTTTTCCACCACAATATGTCTACAAATCCTCTATATTCCCACAGAACTTTTCAATGTTGACAACATAACACTTTTGATCAGCCTTGCTCCATGGCCAAGGATTATTTTATACTGCCCCACTAAGAAAGAGGTGGTTTACACCTTGGAGAGACAATGACTTTCCCTGAACATGTACAACTTCTCACTGCTGCAAAAAGCCTTCTTAATGAAATGTTCTAGATAATTTATCCCTTGTAAGGTAGCAAATTTTCCTTGAGAATGTCATCTTGAGCATTACAGTGCTTAGCCATTCTCTTCCAATATTACACTGCGATAAATAAAACGGGCAATGAAACTTCCTATGACTCTCAAAGGTGAAATTCAGCCTTAGATTGGCAACCATAATAAATATCCATGATTCTTGGATCTGCTTAACTGACCAGCCACACAAGAAAGTGCAGGGGTGTTGAGCCTCCATAGTGAGGGTGACTAGAGCAGATGTAGTGCTGGAAGACCACACACTACATATTTTTAATGCCTGCTGCCAGCACAATAGGCAATGTTCACTTTTCACTAGGATGGACCTGGCTTTGAATAAAATCTCTATGGGGAAATAAAAAACTAAATCAGGGATTCCATCTGAAAAAAATTCTCACCTGACAGTGATGGCAGATGGCTTATAGTATATACCATGGAAGTAATATTTGTTTCTCTCTCTCCCTACCAGACATTTCAAGAGCCAAGGATGCCAAATGATACAAAGAACACTTTGTGTTCTTGATCCCAGTGGTGATGGCACTCTGTGAACATTTTCTTTCAGGAAAGTTTGACTTCTCTGACACCTTATATGATTCTTTGATTCTGAAAGGGAAGTATTTTTTTTTTCAGTAATACCCAAATGTAAATGACACAGGCCAAATTTGAACTTTGTGGAGAAACAGAAATTATTGTCTTGCAAATTGCCTTGCCTCCAAGAAAGATGGAGAGAGACAATTTACAAGGGCATGTGGTGATAGGACAAGGGGAAATGGCTTCAAAACAAAAGGGGGCAGGTTTAGATCAGATATTAGAAAAAAAAATTCCTCACTATGAGGGTCGTGAGGCTGGAAAAAGTTGCCCAGAGAAGTTGTGGGTGCCCCATTCCTGGAAGTGTTCGAGGCCAGGCTGGACAGAGCTCTGAGCAACCCCAGCTAGTGAAAGGGGGATAGGAACTGGGTGANAACACACACACACACAGTGAGTGTGAACACAAAAAAGGGAGACTTCTATTTTCTCTCACTGCTTTTTATAGATTCGTGGAAAACAAGAGTGGATTGGATACTAAGATTTCTCCTCCTATTCCACTGGTCAAGCCAGAAGTTTATCAATCTCTCTTCTATCAGGAAAAAAGTACAAAACAAAAAAAACAGTTATAAAAACACTGCTTTGTTTATATAAAAATGTGTGAAAAACTCCACTACAAAAATGCAAACAAAATCAGAAAGCTAAATCTGGTTCCTAGCAGCTCTCCTGAGGGCTTGCACTTTTACTGTTATTTTACTTTCCCAAAAGGAAAACCTGCCTCCCCGAAGTAATAGGACAGAAGGAAAATGAGGTAAAGCCCAAGATCTTAAAGAAAATGAGTTCAACCCCCAAAATCTTTTATGGAAAAAGAAAAGATAAAAGCAATACGGAAGAACCATTTAGCAAGGAATCTACTGCAAAGTTCCATTTTTTAATATTTATTGGCCTTATTAAGAAAGTAAAAACCAAGATTTTTTTTAAAAAGTCAAAGTATGACATACTTTGACATTGTCAAAAGACCCAATTTGATTTAGGCGTTAAAATCCCATTTTTTAATAAAAACTCAGAAATGGACTCAGCTAGACCCTTTCAAAGAAATCTTTGCTTCATTTTTTAACAGCATGAGGAAAAATGAGAAGCTTATGAGAAGCAAGACTAATGTGAAATAAACAGATCTTTTTTAGTCATGGCAGGAATCAGAGGACTGCAAAATTCAAAAAAAGGGATTTCTTTTCTCAAAATGGATTTATATTTTTTGTTCCATGGGGGTCTCATTTTAACTTCTCAACCAAGGCTACTTGTAGAAATACTGTAGGTTTCATTAATAGAACTAAAGAACAAAAGGTGATAGTGTCTTTAAGCACTCAGGACTTGCACTGGAGGTAGATACTGTCACGTTCAAGCAGCCAAGTACCTTTTGTATGGTTGTATGTGTCCTGGACTGTCACATCATCTGGAACAGAAGCCTTTCTTTACCTTCTGAACCTTGCAGTGGTCCCACCAGAGCCAAAAAGTAGGAACTTCACCCACAAACAGGACTTAAAACAAGGAATCAGTTGAGGTAAGAAATGGTTTTCATCTGAGGCAGTTGTAGTAAGCAGAGAGAATTTACACAAAATACTACTCACGATATCACCACACATTTCCTGATGCTCTGAGCAGGAGTGAGCTTGTTTTGTACGTGACTCAGGCTGACTTGAAGCCATTTACTGACAGTATTCACTCTCTCAGCAAAGTTTGTTAGTCTGGCTCCACTCTATACTCCTGTGCCTGCACACCTCTTGGCTTGTGTTCAGCCAGGGATCCATAGCTCACACCTGACTGAAAAATGTTAGGAACATGTACATCATACTGGGTATAACAGAAATATAATAACAGAGGGATAAACAAAATTACACCAAGAACAGCATCTTTTCTTCTTTTTCACCCCTTTGGTACAGGACAAGAAATACACCAAAAACCCTATTAAAAATGATTTTGCTTATAATTTGAAGCATATACAGTTTACAGATTATTAGATTAATGACAATTTGACCTTGAAAACACCTCTATCTGCTGAAAGAGCAACACTCCATCACCTGTTTTGATTCATTAATGTATCATTTAACTTGGTATGACACATGTTCAGCAGTTATAATTACATTATGGCCTCCCTATTACATCAGTTCTGCTCCAAGTTTCTGTCACCACAAGTCCAATTTTCAACACAGAGCAATCCAGTGCACTCTTTCCTTATTAGTGTCATCTTTAATGTAGCACAGAGTCTGAACCATTACTTGGCACTGAGAGTTTAACAGCAATTAACCCCTGCTCTATCCCCAGGGAGAAGTACATCAGCAACTTGCCAAAACACTGTAAACAAGCTGGCCAAGATCAATGCAAAACCATGCTGGCTGCAGAGCACCTACTGTATTAATTTAGGATTGATATAGAAAAAGGGAAAATAGTCTGCATGAGATTGACCTAAAAGGATGGCCCACACAGCTTTCACGATTTTCTGTAAGCTGAAAAGGGAAAATTCTAAATCCCTAGTCAGCTACCTGATAAACACACATTCTTTTCTATCTTGGCTTTTATAGTATGCTGATCACTGTAGGACTGGCAATGATCACAGAGAATAAATGTTTATTACCAGATAATATATTAAAAAAGATAAAACAATGTTTGGGGTTTTTTTTGTTTTTTGTTTTTTTGGCTTTTTTTAGGTGATGAATTAAATACATTTCAAACTTTATCAGTAAAGGAAGGGAAAAGGATGAAAATGCCAAAATGCCAGTATCTCTCTGTTTTTGGTTATTGACCAGGACAATGCACACCAAAGCCTAAACCAAAGGTGGAGGTTCTTCCCCCACAGAATCAAAACAGAGCAAACTGAAGGACTGTGGAATTCCCTAGATGTTCCTCCCACCAGCTTCCCCAACCCCAACCATGTTTCCAAGTAACAATTTACCCACAAAATCTTCCTCTTCAAAGAAATTCAGAAACACTTAAATGCAGGTTTCCAAAATAAGATGCTTTTAAGAATGACAATAAAAGTAAGAAGAAAAATTCTTCCTTCTTTAAACTCAGTCCAGAGTGTTAACTCTAAACAGAAACAGAGTCTGATCCTGAGGGTGTGGCTTGCACTGCTGGACACTTCTGGTTGTCATCAGCTGATCGTGGGTCCTAAAGGTTTTTCATATTTGCCTGATTGAAAGTGGTCCTGGAGAGAGAAGATGAAGAGAGGAGAGGAAGCATGGTAATCCCAAGTGAGATAATTTCTATACCTCTGTCTCTAAATCAAAAAGAAGCTGTGGTTGAAATTATTTGTAACATGTGACTCATGGAACAGGCTTGTTCCATCAGTAAAAGGTAAAAACTAAAAAAGGGGAAACACAGACCTGAATATTTTCTTTAGTTATTTTTGATTTATTGATCTGGTGTACTAGAAGTAACAAAAATCCTGAAGTTTAAGCATGAACATTTTAAAGTCAGTTTTGTCAAAAAGACAAGCTTTACACTCAGGAAAAAAAGCACTTGTAGTGAAGAAGACCTAGAATATAAATTATTTGAAGAAAGAATGAAGGAACTCTTATATCTGAATTTTTCCAATCACTTGCTATTTTTCTATTTCCATGAACTCATAAGTGGGAAGTTTTAAAATGGGTACTGTTGACCTAATTATAGAGACCCATGTAGAGGATTTACATGTAAAATACCTAATATTGATCTATTAAGTCTTAGGAACACCAAAGTGTGCCAGTTTAACACTGCTTTGGTATTGGACTGTTAAATGCTTATTGATGGCATCAGATCTTTCTTTTTAGTCTTTGCAGATTTAGACTGAAAATTAAACCTAAAATATGTTCTTAAATCTACTAAAATATTTACTTAAATCTACTCAAATCTACTGGGAACTGAACATTGCTTTCACTTTTGAAAAATCAGGCTGCGATTTACCCTTCAGTCCTGAATTTCCTGAACAGTCACTTTTAAGAGAGTTTCTTAACAATTTTTTGTATGTGATAACTTTAAAACTCAGATTCATTATTACTTTCCAAGTATCCATTTTGTTTTGTACTGTACTAAATTATTATTCCAAGTAAAATTGTAACAACCCCTTCCAAAAAAAGTTAAAAAGGGGAAAATAATATGGTACTACTAAGTAAGAGGTGAGAATTTGAGTGGGAAAGCTGGCATGGACTTCCAGGTTCTGATCCAGATATAAAAATTCAAAATTGTCAGGTCTAAAAGGTGGGGGTTTTTTCAGTTCATTTGCATAAAAGATAACATTTGAAATTTAGAATCTAAAACCAAATTCAGTTTGTGTCTGAGTACGACTGCTAACCAAGGTAGATCCAGCCCAGTGCAAAAATATTCTCAGCTGTAAAAAAGTAATTACAGTGTTTGTTTTTTTAGTTATGTTGGAAAATTGTAATAACAGGAAGAAAACTGAATAGAAATGAGTGAGAGGAAATAAAATTAAAATTATGAAAAACAAACAAACAAAAAACCAGAGGCAGTTTATAATGCAGAAGAGTTCTTCCACATTAAAAGTCTTTGACTTAGTTTCTTGTCTTAATTATTGAAAATAAAATCAAGAAGGACCTGAATGAGCACGAAGAAGAAAAGATGACTAGGAACAGTATGTGGAAAGTGAATTAAATACTAACATTACATTAGGAATGGAAATTTAGGCACAGATCCAGTTGGATACAACAATTCAGTGTGGCTGCCATTTTTCGCCTGTAGGTCTTGGGGTGATTTTATGCCCTTTTGTTCTCACCTTACCTCTTCCTTGGCAACAAAAGTGTTTTCATCACAGTATCACTACTCTGTGAAAAACATGCTTGCTTGGGAGCTTTTCTCCCAGGGGTAATTTGTTTTACTCTGATGTAAACACAGGTGAATTTTATGCTGAACTGGCACCAGGAGGGTCAAGAAGAGCACAGCTGGTTCACAGCAAATATTCCTAGAACCTTACATCCACTTCAAACTTCACAGCAAGAGCTTTGCCACCATCACTCTAAAAAGGAAACAAAAAAACCTTTATACCAGCAGATACTTTTTTTTTCTGTAAATATGAGGATATTCTGACCCCTTTGAAACATGTTGTACAAAACACGTTATATCCCTCATGTTATTCTCATACCCCAAATAAGTTTAATATAATGAAGGGACAACCCAAACTGTTAAATCCTAGTTAAAAAGAAGAAAAAAAAAAAGTCAGTAATTTATTGGCAATAAATGAAAGCTCTGCCTAGCTCCTTTAGAGAACTATCTCCAAGTCAAGAGTCACAGATGTTAAGAGCTCTTACAATGCCAAGTTAATTTCCTGGAAATGAGTGCCTGAGGTTGGATGAAGAAGAATCTTACCAGTGTTCAACATGACGGATAAAAAAGAAAAAGAGAGCTTAGAGGAGATTAAGGTAAAGGTGATAATCTTGGAAAGAAGGAAAATTGGGGGTTTTTTTGTTTCCCTTAATCATAGCTCAGCTGATCATAAACCCCACAATGCAGATACTCCTGAGAAATGATTCCTTGGCATGCTCGTTCTTTCTTACTGTGCTCTCTACAGGCATGGAGCTTCCATAAGACATCACAGAACTCCCACACTGCACCACAGATCTTGCTTCCAGAGGAAATCTGGCTGTTTTATATACAAATAATCCAACAGGCCCACAAGTTGGAATGGGAATTAATTAGGACAACAGGGAATCCCTAAGGACACCACCACAACAAACCAAACAATAATATTGAACTGGCTCATTACTGTTTCTGGCCAGTTGAACAAACTGAGATTTTTTTTTTCACTTCCAAAAAGCACCAAAATAAATCATTTGGGCTTGGATTTCCTGATGCAGACTTGAAATCTATCTGCAGACATAAGGGGTTTTTTTCTACAAAAGGCTTTTCTTTGAAGAGAGATCTTTCTGTGAAAGAAAGCTTCCAGCCACTTCTATCACTGGTCTTCTTCAAACTTCCTTCAGGTGTTTCCAGATGCGAGGAGTACTCCAAAACCTCACATCAAGGCTGGAGGCAGGACCAAGTCAGGGTTGTCAAGAAGCCACCACCAAGACCCAAAACCACCAGAGAACCACCTGGTGTGACCTCTTGTACTGATGGGCCCAGCTGTTGGTCTGATGGAACAGCCCTGCTTCTCAGGAGCTGCTCCAAGAACAAACAAAGTCCATAGATTGAGTGATCAGAAATCAGAAGACCTTTAATAGGAATATTTAGATGAAAGAGAGAGATGAAAAGGAGAGGAGACTCTCTTCAGCCTGCTCAGCTTCTGGGATCCTCTCTGTCTGTCTGTCTGTCTCTGTCTGTGAGAACAGAGCAGAAGAAGTGTCAGTGTACAATTACAAAGTATGAAAACAAATCCTAAAATAGAAGTGTTTTTCTTTGGCCAAAGAAACAATTTGAGATATATGAAAAACAATGCAAGAAGAGAGCTGTGATGTTTGCAAGTTATCAAACTGAAAACAATTCGACAACTTCAAGGTTGCAAGAACCAGTGAGGCACAAAAGTGCCTAAAGAAATCTTCTCAGGGTTAGCAACACCCAGACACCCTTAAAGTGGGACTAATTTCTGCTCAGCTGAAAGCTGTGATGCACAACCACATGCAGGCTTGGGTCCAACACTCTAGTCCATTCTTTTCCTTGCTACTCTAATTTCCAAGATGAAGGGGTTGTTTATCTATCTAATATGAATACATGTGGATTTATCTCCTTGCTCCTGGTGTTGTACTACTTGTTGCTCTTACTTCAGGTATCGCTTATATCAGTATCTCTTCAAGAAAGAGCTTACACACTGTAATCAAATAATCTTTAATCTGTTTAAAGAGCTAGTATTTTATTTTTAACATGCTGCTGCCAGGCAGTATTCCCAGTCCTTGCATAGTTACAGCAGCTCTTCTCCATACTCTGGGACTTGTTTAGTCATTCACAACTCTGAAAAAGGGCTATAAAAGAGAATCAGTAATGTGTTAAGCCAGCCAGATAGCAGTGTAAGTGCCAAGAGCTGAGGAGCTGGGCATATCACTCCAGAGATCAGCAAAAATGTTTCAGTTTGCCTCCTTTCTCCTCCAAAGACAGAGGATGTTCAGGTCACATTTCAGACCCACAGTTTTGCCATCATGCACCTTGAAGTTTAGTACTTTTCCTTTGACTTTCATCAAATGTTAGAGTCAGCAGGTATGTCTTCTCACAAAGTCAAATTACAGTTTTGAAGAAATTCCCGGGAATCAGAACCGTGCAGTTCTGCTCAGCTTTATCCCTAACTGTGTCTGTGTAAATCTTTCCTTCTTGCAATTCTTCCTTCCTCATTACATTTGAGTCTTGAGTCACTGAGCAATTGTTTCAGGCTCAGAATCTAAAGTATTTCTCATCTTTTCTTCACTCTGATTGGTGTCATCTGTAATAAAATAAAGTATAATTCCAAGAACTAAAATACGAAATTACACCATGAGCTAAAAACAAAAGTTAAAGAGCATGTACACTTTTCCTGTTATTCCTAACTCAGTCATTCTCAGGCTGAACCAAGGCAAAACATTTGGCACAACTTAAAAAGGACTCTAATAATGGCTGGTAGCAGTATATATCTGGAACCTTTCACCTTCAGAATGGATTTGGTCCAGATCGAGAGCAATTTAAAAGAAATATTGACTTCTGGATGCTTAGTGACCTGTGTAAAAATGAATTAATAATCCCAGCTGTTTCCTATAGGACATCAGTAAAAGTGTCAGCGCTGTTGCCAGACCAAACAGCCCCTTCATTGAAAGGTGTAAAAGATTTTTCACTTCATTTATCAATACAGCACGCATAAATAGGTCACAGACTAACCAAAGAAACTGAAATCCTTCCAAGTCCCTGGCAGACTTTGCTGTATCCTGCAATCCATCACTTAGCCTACACACGCAGGGACAAGCAGCCCATGTGTGGGATACTGAGCTGGATGGCAAGTGAACAACTTCCTCAGGCTACTGACAGTGCAGGATTGCTGGGCAGTCACCAGCTGAGAGTGCTGGGCCTCTCTGGAATGAATGGACAGGTACAGCACGGAGGAAAAAGTGAGGAGTAGACAAAACATTGACTTCCTTTCCTACAACGCAGCTGGGCAGTGCTGCAAAACTCATAATTTGTTGTTGGCAAAGGCCAGTAACCAACTGCTGTTCAGCAGAACACAGGCTATAAATGGAGGGAAGTGATATCTTTCCTGAAGGTAGCTCCTGGAGGCGTCAGAGATAGGTCAGAGAAAGAAGAAACATCAGCACTTGCACAGATCTATGAGAAAGTTCAGGTTTTACTGAAAGAGCTGTTTGGTTATAAAAAGAATGTTTTGGCATGTACAGATTCCCTGAGCTATTTGCAGATGGTTAAAAATACATTATGATCCAAAACTTTAAAAGTCCAGTGAAAAATGAGTAACAGTTCAAATCAACATCTGTATTTTTTAATTAGTTAAATGATTTTAAAAAGCTTTCACAAATAAATGGGTTCTGCATGCTTTTTCTCCCTTTTTAAAATTTTTTTAACAATTAACTTGAGCTCTTGAGGAGTTTTTCCCCTTCAGCTGAGGTTAAAATGAGAAGCTGGAATGGGGTGGCAGAAGAGTTTATATACCACTTGCTTTCCTGTGCCCTAAACTTCAGAATAGCACAAGAAATAGCATTTGTCAGCAACACCTACAAGAGCCATAAAAGCAGGAACAGAAATGAGGACTTCTAGGTTTCCAATTAGCCTTTAGCACGTTTCCAATGTGGCTGTGGGGACACCACTTTTTTCCATGTGCAAAATGAAGAGGGCAGCTACTCACAAATACTATGCAAAAATAAATTCATTTTTATTGGTGAAACTATTTCACACCCTTTGCAAGCCACAAATGAAAGACACTACTGACTACATATACATTTTATCAATAGGATATGTTTCACATTGCCATCATTATTGATATCTAGTAACTAACAGAAAATTTAAAAGGATCTTCAATTTATGTGTGATATTAAGCTGCACAAGAAGACAAAACCCAGCAATTTATATTATGGTTCAAATGATATGATAGCACTGAACCTCCACTGGAACCCTGAAAAAAAGAGAATATGCCTTTAACCTTTTTTCACTCTGGGTAGGGTCTTAACCATGAAAAAAAGGCAATATGGGTCAGAACACTGCCTGTAACTTCAGGCATCTTCAGACAGTCGATAGAAAACCTCTGTCTGACTGCTGTTAAAAGCTCCTGTAACCATGTGAGGAAGACTAAAAGACTCTTCCAAGCTTCATTCTTCCCAGCCCAAAATAACTGTCTCAATTAGGCAGGTTAGTCATCAAGCCCAGAGGAAGGTACCTACGCTGAAGCCAGCCGAAGTTTGGTGAAATAAATCCTGCAACAAAAAGCTGGGAAACTGGGGAAAAGACTGTTTCCAGGAAGATGATCCTTGTGTTGTTTTGACACCGAGCTGAGTGCCTCCAAAAGCCTATGAATATCAACCCCTCACAATACTAATTCCAGCCTGAGACTCTGACATCTAAGGAAGTGAATCAAAATAATGAGGCCCCCACTTGCAACACACACATGATGAGTAAGTAAATGAAACCATGGTAATTAGAAACCCAAATGCAGGCAGAAAAGTTGCACATAGGCTGTGCATCTCTCTTTTTATTTTTTCCCCTCAGGCACTAACTTATCTTGGCCAAACCCTCCTCTCTACAAGTTCAGAGATATTTTAATTTCGAACTTCAAATGGAGTGCAAATAAAACACCAAGCAAACTTAGGATGTTGCACAATTGTCAGTGGGGCCCATTTTAATATTTAATGACCTGGACACCTGTGACTATTGCTAAAAATAAAAAGAATTAATTTAAAAGGAATTATTGACATGATATAACACATGATAGTCTGTTAATAAAAATGCATACTCCTAATTGAATGCTGGCACCTAGCCACCAACTAAACATAACTTCAAAAGCAACAGCTGGGAAAGCATCTTTTAGATTTTAATTACAGGAGCTCATAAGCCACTTATCTTTTCAACTTTTTTCTTCAGAAAGAATTTCTGTTTCATAGGAGTGAGTTCAAAGGTATTTACAACTTGTAGGGTAAGAGAACTACCTCTGACATAGACAAACTTCACTTGTAAATTTGAATTTTGGACTAAGACAACTCTTCTCAGCTTTGAAGTGTGAGTCCCATTTGAGCCCAAAAGATCACAGGCTTTGGGCTTGCTGCTCAGGTTTTTTGTTCCTTTTTTATCTGTAGATGCAGGATAAGAATTTTTATCATATTTGTTCTATTATTTGTATTTTAGCATTATGTCAGGGCTGCCACTAAAACTGAGGCTGCATTATGCAAGTATTTTACTTGCATTCAAGTACATAGTGAGCACACATAATCCCAGATGATTCAGTCAAGAAAGGGAGAAGGAACTACTGAAGAGTTTGGGAAATGGAGACAGACCTGAGTTCTGAAAAGCAATAAATTCTGTAACTGCATCCAGAAAACTGTTTTGCTTGTGCTTAGGAAAATCTATGGAAGAATATATATTATTAAAACTCTAAATAAGTCAAAATTATTTGCTAGATTGGCTACATGCCTTGGCATTTTTTGAGTTATGACTTATTTGATCTAATATCTGAAGTCATAGTCTATGATGCTACACTAGATTTCCTCCACCACCAAAGAGACACAGAGAAAGTGAGACAGAAAGAAACTGAATGACTCTTACCAAACTAAAAGGGGGTTTCTACAGCCCAACTCTGTTCACTGACTCAAGAAATCCTTTACATAATTTATTTTGATTAAGCACCAACACTTTAGCCAGCTAAAATTAAACTAACTCAATCCTGCCTCCAATGTCTTTGGGTCTGTGGAAAAACACTGCCAAAACCTAGGAAATTAACTGTCCATCTGTGATTTGAAACAAGAAATTCACCCCCAAGACTCTCATCCCTCTCTTCCCCTAATATGCAAAACCACTTATGCAAGATAAAATATTTTTGTTATTAGAAATGATACAAACCAAAATAATGTTTATTTTTTCACTTATACAGTTAAGAGGAAGAAGCTGTGGCTATGAAGGCCTTATAAAAAGCAAAGTCATCTCCTTTAAAAACACACACAGAGACATCCATCAATTGTTCCATATTAGCAGATAACCACCAGGAAAAGATTATTGGAGAGAGTTAATAACTCCATTTGATGTAATCAGGAGGACCTTTAAAGAAGAGTTCCTAGGATCCAGTGAGGACATGTAGTACAAGCAATAAGTCAAAGAAAAAATCTATTTCCTTAAAGACAGATTCATTCATGAAATGGAATAGATGAATTGGGAAGTGTTGTGGAAGGGGACTAAACCTGAAATGCACCAGAGGTCTTTTCCCATCCCACAGAAATAACATACATCAGAACATCACCAGTTCTTAAACTTGCTGAAGGATGTTTTTAACTGTAATTCTACTAGTTAAAAGCTATATCTAAGCCAGTTAACCTAAAAGACAGCTCTTCCTACTTTTTCTGCAAAATCACAATTTCTTTTACCTTTTTTGTGGCTTTTCAAGACATTACTCATACAGAGATAAGAATGTATCTTTGTAAGAAGATAAATAGGATGCAGGAAGACTTGGAGTCCTCTGCCCACTCTACAGGCATAATTCAGGCCAGATTTTGACAAGAGACAAAGGAAAACATGACTTTGTTTTGTGCTAAGGTGTCCTGTCCTTCCCTACTGTACAGGACCTCCAGGAGAAAAGATGACAGATAGGAACTCTCACAAAGAAGCTTAGAGCCTTGAGCAACAAGTTTATGAAGTAATGCTTTTTTGCATTCATTTCCAGTCCCACTGGAAGTGGCAGAACTATGGATCCTGAATCCTGCTCTCCTGCATTGCAACTGTGCTTGTTTGAATGACAGCTACACAGCAGACCAGGACATCCTATTAAAAAAAAAAAAAGGTAAAGAAAAAAAATAATTCACATGAATAATCATTCCCAGCTATGAAAAAAACAAAACTTCAGTCACCACTACTATAATCTAGGCAGCTCATGCAGAGTTCATCACAAATTTTGGAATACTATGATTGTGGTTGCATAGCTCTCCCTGATTAATTTTTTTTTGTGTGTAGCTACCCACCTTTCACAGAAAAGTCCAATATATTCCCCACAAACCTTGCACTCTACATTTACACAAAAGGATACATAAAGAAAAGTTAATACAGAACTTGTGATGTGGTTTAAGCAGGAGTTTATTAATCATAAATGAAGGTGATGACCAGTTCAGGAGGCATATACATGAACAGGCAACCTTGCTGAAAGGTCAGAACCTTTCAATAGTGAGCTGTCTCTGCTCCTTTCAAAGCACCTTTCTAAGTTTAGGGTCAGAAAGCATCACAAATGCAACTACTAAATCTGAAGGATGCTTTACAACATCTTGGTTTTGTCCTGTCCCTTGTTCAATAGCTTTAGGTTTAGAAGTGCAAATAACTTTGTAGTTAGGTGTTTAGGGGATTCAACAGAAGCATTCTAACACAGGTAACAGCTGCAAAAGCAATAAGATTCCCTTTCCAAGAGTTTGACCTCCTGCCTCATTGTAATTACAGTCACTAGGCTAATCCTGTGGTAAAAGAATGGGACCATAAAATTTATTCTTTGTGTTATGGATGCCAGCATCCTCCACCCTGTGCTGAGGTTACTGTAGAATAAGGGTCCAGTTTGAAAAGCTCCTATTTAACTGAGATAAATTTTTTCTCAATATACTAACATCTCCAGCTTTCAAATGTGGGCTCAGTCCTTCTAATGGCAACCTTTACTGTACTATGCAAATTTTGCTTTTAAAATTAAAATAAACAATTACATTTGCATACATGTCTTCTTTTGTCACAAATATTGAGGGAAGGGGGAGAGATTTCTAATGGCAAACATCCATTTAGATGTCAAGGAGAGTTTTGTATGTCCACTAAATTAAAACATCATTTGCTGTCAAGCCTTAAAGATTTTGGCATTTCTTCTGATTTCTATTTATGATAGCTCTCAGGGGACATGCTGTGAAGTACTTTTGCCTGCTTTAGGCCCAATTGCATGTGACAAATGCATTAGTTTTTAATACCAGAAGTGGACATATAATTTGATGAAGTATGTCTTTAAGCCATCAGCTGTTGTCTGCCACCAGCTTCTTACAAAGGCACTTTAAACAAGATCACCCCCAGCTGCCTTGACAATTAAATCTCTTTTCCCCCTGTAACCAGACCAAAGCCAGCTTGAAATCAGCAGAAAGGCTTAAAATGGGGTTTGGATCAAGATGGTAAAGCTAAAACTTCCTAGAGCTCACTTTGTTATCTCCTTCTCATGGGAAAGCAGATTGTTTCCTGGTGCACAAGGGCTGTGCTCATGACTCTGGTTCTGCACAGGTAAGGACCTGCACAATTATTCCAGGCTGATACAGGCAGCCTGATAGTGATGCCTTAAATGGCTCCCTAGAAACAGAGAGCAGACAGGAATAAAGGAATCAAGGAGGGATTGATTGGAAAGGCCTTCAGAGGTACACTCTGGGCTCCAGAGGCTCCTGCCTCAGTGCATCCCAACATGGACAAGGACAGCTCCCGAGTTCTTCCCACTTGGATCTCAGCATCAATTCCCCAAGCAGAAGCCAGGCAAGGATGGAATTTGCCCAAGCTTGCCCCTTCCTTCCCCAAGATTGTGGTTTGCAGTTGTTGGGCCTAGGAGGGTCTGGGTGTCCTTGGAGAGCTGGAGAGGCTTTGTTGTGTGTGTGTGAGCATGAGAGAACAGCACTGAACGAGCTCCAGGGAACTGCAGAGTGACACTGGGCAGGGCAGGGTTGGGAACATAGAAAAGTTAAAACCTAAGGCATCAGTAAGGCCACATCACTCCCATGGGAATACATTCCCTGCTGGGCTGTCCAGAGCCAAATTCCCCTGCAGTGTCTCTCTGCACATCTCTGGGCACCCTCCCCAGCCCATCACACCCCTGCAGCTGCTGCCATGAACTCTGAGTGTGACTCCTCTGAGTTCATTAGTGTTTTTCCAAAGGTCAGAGTACAGGTTGACCATGTGTGAGGAAACAGCATCAATGCATATTCACAGATTTGACCACCTCAGTAAAGTTACAGCTACTTCAGACATCCACCAGTTTTTTCCTTACAGTATAGAACGACAACATATGGGCTTTTTTTTAGCCCCACTGAATATACAAACACAGCTTAAAGTATATATTAATTTTAAGATATCCGTTTGATTCACTGAACAGCTGAAAACTACCTCATTAAGTCTTTCTTTTCTTGTCTTTTGATCTTTTATTTTTGAGTAGCCAGCTGTACACCTTCTGAATTACCACTGAGACATGCTAAACAACAAAATTTCTTTACTGTTCCAATTAAACAGTTAATTCATGCTTATGGCACAAAAATAAATGAGAAACTAAGGAGAAACAGAACATTAGAAATGAGCAGTGGGTTTGGTTTATTTTATTTCCGCTCTGGTTTATGAAGCCTTCTTGGGAAGCTGCTATAGTCTTATCACTATATTTTCATAGCTTCCATTTTGCTGATATGTTTTTATCTAAGCCAGTCAAATACCAAAAGTATCCAACACTGCAGATTACATTATTTGCTGAATGTTTCTGTTATTTGCTAAATAATTTATCTAACAAAGCTGCAGAACCTAGTCACATGCAGCAAAACACTGCTCCTAGCATAAGTTATTTGATAAAACATTGAATTAATTGTTGAAAGGGTATATGTGACAAATTTTATTTGGATTAGCCTGTTGCATACCTGACATATATGACAGTTTAAAGGCTAAAAAAGCTTTTGCATTATTTGGGTGTAAAAGCAGATTCCAGTTGCAGAGACTTAATAGCACAGATGCACTAAGAACTGGAGCTTCAGTTTGGAAAAATCACCACTTGTTTCCATTTGTAGATGCCTGAATAACAACCTTTAAGTTCTGTTGGCTGGTAGTGAAATTCAATTCCTTCTATTAACATAGGTATCTTCTTTAGTATTCTAGTGGAAACAGTAGCAACAGTTTTTCCTCACTGAAAAATTAAAGGACATACCTAACTACAGCAGCTATGTCATCAATACTCCTCATGAACAGTTTTAAAATTTTAGGAGAGTCTAAAATATGATTTTATCTACTGACTTACTGCAACAGCAGGGGAAATCAAATCACCCCTGAATGTCTTATTAGAGCAATCTCTCTTTGACACTTCTCTACATCTTACATTTACATCTTCAGTGCATTTTTTTTTTAAATTAAAAGAGGGATTCACAGGTAAAAATATTTTAAGAAATAATCACATTAGTGCTTTCTGGAAAAAGGAATTAGATGTGAAATAAGAAGAAAAAGAAAAAAGAGAGAACTCTGGGACTCTAAGGTGAACTACATCTCTATTTTGCTTAAAACCTAGAGAGTTGTTCCTCCTGTAGATTCTACAATCTACAATCTGCAAGTTGGTCTCTAGTCACACATCCTTTTCTTCCAATTCCTTTTTCAGACTGGTTATTTTTAAGGAGTGCCATCTTGTGTCTTGTTTCGCTTCATGGTACTGTTGCNCATGTTCTGGAGAGGCCCTTGGTGTCTGGGGCTCCCAGGATGTTTGCTCTCCTGGTTTAACGGTGCCGTGGGGCTGAGCTGAGTTCTCAGCCTTGGGGAGGGACAAGTGTGGGGCTAAAAGCACTGAGAATTTATAAAACTATAAGAGTATATAAGAGGGGTATGAAAGAAAAAGCAAAAAATCCTTCTGGTATCAGCACAAAATGAGGTAAAGCCTAAGAAAGAGCCTTCTTCCTGGGTTCCTTTCCCCCCAAAGAACATATTCAAATTCAAGTGCCCACCTTGGTTTTCCTGCCTCCTGTGGGAGTGAGGCGTTCTCCTGGAGAAGAAGCACTGCAATGCTGTGCCACGTTATTTAGGTGTTATTTAGGTGTTATTTAGGTGTTATTTAGATACATCTCCCGATGATGTGTGACACCAGAACCCTTCCCTTGCAGGCTCTATGAATTGCTTTTGCTATTGCATTGTATTTCTAATTTTTATATTGTACTTATATTTTGTTATTTTGCCAATACTTTTGTTATTCCCTTCTTCTCTCCCCTCCCACTGCCAGGGCAACCAGGCAGTCCTTTCTTTCTTCCAAGCTGCAAGGTTTAGTTCAGGTGGGTGGGTGTCCGTGTTCTGCATCCCCAAGGACTGAGGTGTCTGAGCATTCCTCTCAGCCAGGATTGCTACAGCGAGGTCCAACCCAAGGCAGAGCTTTGTGCAAGGCCTGTGAGAGGAAACAACACTAGAATCCAAGAGATTTGTGAGGTCCTTGGATTCACTAAATCCCCAGAAGCTCTTAATGACCTTCTAAAAGAAATTTTACAGGCTAAATTATCTCTTAAAGTCATTTATAATAACAGTTTAATACCTGATTAGTAGGACTAACTTGAATTGTCAGGAGCATGGACTTGGTCATGTAATATGTCATATCTATCTACTATGATCCCCCAAATTCATTTTTCCTTAAAAAAAGCATTAAAAGCTTCCTCACAGGGAAGAACAGACCAACCTGAAAAAGAGGACACCACTCTTGTTCTTTTCATTAGATGATCACAGAACGGCTGAGCAATTTTGAAGGAATACTGCAAAAATCTTACAAGTTCTTTTAATTTGATTTTTAAAGTGACAAATTAGAAGTTACTGGAAAATCATGATGTGTGTTCACCTAGCCCAAAGTGAAGAACCAGTGATGAATCAGTTTGCAGAACATAACCTCATACCTGTACCATATTAATTGCTAAAACTGAGGTATATAACTTCTTTACATGCCAGCAGATTATACTTATTTATATTATTGTTTAGTGGAAAATATAATTTCTATTTAATATATCATTTTATCTGTGGATGACATGGTAGAGAAGTGAAAAACTAATGTTTTGAGAAAGTTAAAACACATGTTTTGGCAAAAAAAACTGAATTGCAATTTTTCATCCTGATGTGAGATCAAACGAATCTGATTTGAAATCAAATCAAATATCAGAATTTTCTTAAGGAATGGAAATTCATTCACTTATAATTAGACTGGTAAAGGAATAAAGGTCTACTTGGCAATGATTCTGTTGTTTTTTCTTGTGATTGTGATTACCTTAGGACCAAAGCTCTACATGAAAATTACATTAAAGCATGCCTTTAGGTTATATATAAAACAAAAATAATGTTTTCTCCTTTGTGTTGATGATGATGCAATGTTCTTCATTTGCTGTCTTGATCTTTCCTCTAAGAAAAAACCCACAAAAAACCAAAGTGAAAAATTGTAAATCTTGTTTTGTATTTCCCTGGATCCATTCATTCTTTTCTTACTTTTACATCCATGTGATTGTCTGTGGATCCTAGAACTTCCAAAAATCTCTTTGTATAGAAAATTATCAGTATTATGAAGAGCCTAGCTCATCATATCTTGGAGGGCAGTTCAAAACTTTTAGCTATCACAAGTAGATTTGCACTTGTTTGAAGCAGAAAACAAAACAACCACGTAAACCACAAAAGTGTATTTCCCTCTAGACTTTTGCTCGGGGCAAGTCACTCCTCAGCGATCAGCCACGCCTCTGTGCTTAGGAATGCATCCTCTATGCCTCATTTAAATCCACTGACAGGGAAAGTTCTTTTCCAAGTCACAAAGAACCTGATTTCCCCCACGTCATCTCTGCACAAGGAGCAGAGCATGGCTCCTTGTGCAGAATTTCTGGCCTCGTTTTCCCGATTGCTTTTCTCCTCTCGCCGCTGTCTCCAGAGCTGCAGGGCAATAGGGGCAGCCACAGACTGCAGTACGTTGTCAGAGAGTTTGTGTCACTGCTGCTCTTGGAGCTGCTGCAGATCCAACCTCGTAGGAAAGAATAAAAGAGAGGATGGGCCGAGGATGGGAGGAGATCTCTGCAGTCTGAGGCAGCTCTAGAAGCATGAGGTTTATTGGTGCAGGTCGTGGGTACAAGAGCTCTGCTTCAGCTGCCAGCCACAGCTTGGAGCATGCCTTAGAGAGGGCTAAAATCTGGTTACAGGACATTATATCTTTTCCCATAGTGAATATGGTAATTTTACAGCATCCAACCAGTAAAATACACAAATCTTACAGAATTTACATACAGCCTATCAAAACTACTATATTTCCATTCTGTGTTACATTTTAACTTCTAAAAGCTACTTTCTAAACTCTTTTTGTCTTCCCTGCCAAACTGGCAGAGTCTTGAAGCTTGGACTCTTCTCCTTGCAGAAGCATCTCTTTATCTGCTCAGGACATTGTTCAATCAACAGGGATTATGCTTCAGCTGCTAGCTCATTGTTTCTTGGTTTTACTAAAGCCTCAGCATCCTACATCTCAAAGCTAGCTTTCATTTCTACTTCACTTACAGGTTTCCTACTTTCAGAATATTTTGCCCAACAATCATCTTTATAAGGTTTCCCTGTTTTATCTTCCCCAACACAACCTCATACCACCCTCAGCAGCCTCATCTGCCAACACACAGTGTGAGCTGACACAGACTAGAGAGCCTCCAGAGCTCTCTTCAAACTAAAATAGTCTGAATTTACCTAAATATTAGCTTCTAATATTTCCTGACCAACCTCACTGCTCAGGAAGAAGCAGCCTGGGTTGTTTTTTTTTTTTATTTATTTGTCTGTTTGGGGGTTTTGTTTGTGGTTTTGTCTTTGCTTTGATTTTCAGTTCGTTTTTTTTTTGGTTTTCTCTCGGGTTTTGCTCTCCTTCTGGTATTTTCTGTACTTTTCAAGCCTCCCAGTATCTTGACATATTTATCTCAGAGGAATTCCTCGCCATTGGTGCAGGGTTAATTTGTAAAGGAGAAAAAGGAGTGCTTTTAAGTTTTTATTGATATTCTGCCTCCTGGATAGCTGATGATCATTAGCATTGGCCTAAAGGTTCTTCTGTCTTTCATCTGGTTTAGGGCTCATTGACTATCTCTTGCTAGTTATGCTCCAGCTGTCATGTCTACAGCTCTGCCACAGTTCTGGAGCTGGCAAAACAAAAGCTTTGCCTCTGCCTAAGATACAGCAGCTCAGGGTATTAGATTGTTCCACAGATAAAGGTGGATTCACACACACATTCCAGGTGGGGAAGTGGAGTTGTATACAAGTATCACCTATTTCTGCTGCTCCTGCCATGGAGGCAAAAAAATGTCAGTAACAGAGCTGTGGCAAACAGCTGGGTGGTACTTTAGAGCAAATGTTTATTCAAAACCAATGGATCAGAATCCCACAGTGTGGTTAGCTACACATTTCTTCTTCTGCTGACTTAACTGAGATAATGTGAATTATAACACCATTGCCAGCCATGGTCATTAATAGAGATGTTGTTATAAAATAATAATAATTAAAAAAGGAGCTGTCCTCAAAGCTCTCTTGTTGACTTCCCCTCAAACCTGATATTTATGGATTTTGCTTAAAATTTCACAAAACCCAATTGCACGACATAATCCACTTACTGCTCTTCAAATTGCATCCATTTTGTTTTACAAATTGCAGAAGCCTCATTTAGAGGCTAAGGAAAGCTCTTTCCTGATTAATTTCTGGCAAAATTCTCAGTGCTTCTTTCTAGCCCTCTGCTATTCTGAGTCCCTAGATTAGAAACATATTATTGTGATAGCTTCAGTGTGATTCAACTGTGGTGAATAGGTCTGCATTTTTACATCTGAAGCAAAAGCAATCTTTGCTCAACTTACACTTTATGAAAATCCACTAATAGAGAAGAAAAGCTGATTTTTATACTTGGGGAATTTGAGGAACCCCAAGCATTGTCCCCATGCCTACTCCCAAACAAGGGTCTTTTAGCCTTTTTTAACATAAAAAATAGCTTCATGCTTGGCTCATTACAGTGAAACCACTGCAGATTAAACCTCTCTATCAATTACAAGCAGCTGAACATCCTTTAGCATCAAACAGAATGACAAAAAGCTACACTATAATGAGTAATGGCTAAGGCCAATTGCTATTTAATTATGTAGATGACTTAACATCCTTTCATTGATGTTATCTGTGTGTTTCAGAATGAAAGTTATCACGCATTGCTTTGCTTCAGCTCTTACAGTAGATGAGAGCAGAAGCAAAAAGGAAGCCTTTCCAGAGAGAAATGGCAGTAAAACTAGAAAAATACATCGCCCCAGCCATACAAGTCACACTTCACCATGCTCCCACAGCAGACAGGAGCTTCGACATATTGTGGAAAAAGTAATTCAAGCATGACAGCTTACAGTGGGGAGGGGGCTTGAAAGAGAGAGTGACAACTGCAGCAGCAAGAGCCTATGGCATGAGCAGTTCCCATGAAGATGCCTGGTCCCTGCATTTTGTAAGTGGGAGATAAGAAGGACAGTGAAGTTAGTCATAACATGAGAGATATTTTAGATGGGAAGGACCTGGTAGGTCATCTGTCCATCCCCCTGCCTAGGCAGGATTATACTTCGCAGTATCTTCTCAAAAAGATTGTACAGAACAATTTCACATGAGCAGAGGAATGG
The DNA here is from genome assembly GCA_013400515.1 of Erpornis zantholeuca. NCBI lineage: Eukaryota > Metazoa > Chordata > Aves > Passeriformes > Timaliidae > Erpornis > Erpornis zantholeuca. The sequence goes on along the minus strand of VZTN01024967.1, from coordinate 71,399 downwards.
AGTAAAGGACATAATAGATCTCTTCCATCTCTAACTTCTGCGAGTCAAGAGGTCCAGTCTGTAGCTGGTGTGAGGTGGCGGTGGGCACAAATCCTGCAAGCGTTGTAAGAAGGGAAATTTGGAGGAAAATTCTCCCCCCCCGGATCAAATCATGCAAGTGTATGCAAAACGTGGTGTTTGATGTTAGTGAGCACACAAATTATCCCATAAAGGACATTTTCAATTCAGTCATAAAGAGTGACCCCCAGTTCTGGGGGCAGGGTGCAGCATTTTTGTCAGCTTGTACATGCGCCTCACATCTTTCAGAGTGATGGAACTGTGCTATTGAAAGGGATATACATGAATTAAATTATTTCTGTTAATATTATTTATGAAATATTGCACTCAAGCTTCCAGTTTGAGACTGCAAGAACAAATATAATTATAGAGTAATGTCTGTGTATTTACAGTAGAGGAATGACAAAGCTTGTTTAGCAACGATTATTTTTTCTGAATTTGATGAAACTAGCAGCACCTAAGAGTATATCGGGTCAGTATTAGAGGAAGGAGTGTAAGACATGTTTTTTTATACAAATCCAAGGTATAAAACTTCAGAATATAAAAGAACCCAGTAAATAATGTTTCCTTACAATTCTTGTGAGAAGCATGAAAGAGGATGTAAAACTCTTGAAAATGCAATTAAAAGACAATATTTAAAATCCTTGTTCCAGGAAATCCTTCCATGTGTTTAAAGCTAAGAATGAAGGGAATCCTGCTGATTAAACCTAACTATAAATATAGTCATTTGCTGAATTTGAACATACAAGCAATTAGAGAAAGGAAAAAAAATCCAAAACAGACAAGCTTTTGGCTGGACAGATCTTAAAATAAATTGGTTTGCCAAGACAGGGCTTTGCAGAAATGAGAAATTTAAATGTCTCCATTTTGCATTCTCCCTCAACATTAGGTAAATTTGGGGGTCACTATAATATAACTGAACATAAAGGGAAGACAAGTGGTGTTTCAAAATGGCATGAAGGCACCTGCATACCTTCTACACAGAGAGCAGTATTAGCAAAAGGCTAAACCTGAAATGAGAAATGAAAATCGAAATTGTCAGAACATCAGCATTTTGTATTTAGCTGCCAAAAGCATGAAGGAAAACAGCTAGCAAATTATGACCATCTAATAGTAATCTGTAGATAAAATGTTATGATTGAGAATGGTATTCAAATGTGTAGATTATTGACAGATTAAATTCACAAAATCAGAAATTGTAACTTGCCATAATGGCTTACACATCCAGCATATGGGCTTATGGAAACATGGAAACACGGGCACATGCACTTCTTGGAATGCTGAAAGTTTCCCTGACTTCTCTCTTACTTTGTTGTCATTTAACTGTTTGTTAAATTTATATGCTGTGGATTAGAGTACTTTGCAGTTGCTAGATTCAGCAGATCTTCTTTTTCAACAGCACTTTTTGATTTTGCACCTAATCCTAGGGTAGCCTTTTAGTCTTGATTACAAATGCAGAGTCGATGTCACTGGAGTAACTCAGCACTGATCTGTTGGAGGGAGCAGAGTCCTTTCCTAATTAGCACTCACCAAAGGGCAGGCCAAGATTCTCTCTTCTAGTTTGATGGTGGAGAACTGATTGTGTTGAAACAAATCTTCACTTTGCATGGAGATAAATCCTCTAAAGAGAACATTTCTCACACGTCCTCCAAAACCTTCATAGCTCCACATCCTCACAGTGCAGAGCACACATGAGCAATGTGTGCTTTTCCAAGCAATATGGAGCAAAGAAAAGGAGACTGAATCAGATTCTGAAACATTATCAAATTATGTGTGTGTGATGAAATACCAATCAAGTAGATTAAGTTTTCCCCTATCAGTTTGCCTAGATTAACAGGTACAAAAATAACTTTCCAAAGCAGTAGTTGCTAGAGAAACACACTTGTTATTTCTGTTATTAATGGCTAAAGACATGCTTGCTTTGATGGCAACTGCAATTACCTGGAGCCTGAAAGTCAGCTCAGCCTTTTAAAGAGATGGCTGAGCACACATTTCCACTACTAAGTTTTTGTCTGGGTCAAATCTGAATATCCACATATTCTGCAAGAAAAGAGTTAATGTTTACACAAGCACCTCTGGGGGAGGCAACATAGTTCAGTGACGTGGGATCTGTTTTCAGCCACTGATTTTGTGACACCAGGCAGGATATCTCACACCTCCCTTTCTATTTGTTTATTTAAATTCTAAGCCCTTCCAAGCCAGGACTATCTCTCACCAGGTGTCACACTCATACTTTTCACTTGGGCTTTCATTCATAGATGTTCCTGTCCTATCAGTAGAATTTACTTTTTTATTTACATTGATGTCATAGAAACAGAGGTGCAGATTCTACTAGGACAAGCATTGTACCTACACAGAAGAAAAAGAAACTCTGTTCTTATAAACTTTACTCTTCAAATAAATGTCTTGCCAAAGAAATTAGTTTCATACTACATGTTTTGGGGATTAGTTTTTATGTGGCATCAAATACTCTTTGAAAAGGGCTGTGAATGTGAGCACAAACATGTTTAATAGTTTGATATAAAAAGACAGTTTCTTTCTATTAACACAAAGTCATGCAAAATTTTCTGTTCTTTCAGATACTCTTTTTTGTAAACAGCAGTAGCAACAAAATGAGAGATAAGAGATTTAAGGGAGTAGAGTAATTTGCAGAGATTTAACTTGGGTAATTCCACAAAGCATTTTGCAAAAGTCAGTCACACAAACTTCAGGAGCAAGGTCTAAGGTCTGTGAAGCAGAATACAGAAGTGGAATAGAGCAGGAATATTTTTTATGTTCTTCTGATAGGGTATTCATAATTTCATCAGGTATGTAGTGAGAAAGGAAACACATATAAGTTCTTAATAAATATACCAAATACTTTATATTTCTTACCTTTCTGGAAAAACATCTGGATTTTCATACCAAATTCTTTGCTGACCTTACATCCTTTAGTCCACCCTGAGTCTATAAATGGGACCCCTCATTTTTTTCTCACAGAAATTTTCTCAGCAGCTCTCTTTCAGTACCAGCAAATCTTCTACATTCAAACATCACTGTGGTAACACTGAGGCATCCATGTAGCCAAAAAAATACATTCCAAAAATGGTAAGTCACTTTTTTTTTTTTCCTTTTTTTTAAAATATATATTGTTGAATCTGAAGCAGAGTCGCCAGTTTCCCTGCATGAAATCTAAATAAAGCAGTGATATATTTCTCAGTGAAATTCTGCCAAATGCATAATTTCATTTTAAAATAGGATATTTTATTAGAAAAAGAATAAAAAGTCCTGATAGCATCACCATATTGTTCATCACCAGTGGTCACCAATGGTCACCAAAACCAGAGGGCAGCAGAGGGAAGGAGGGCTCCACACCATTTGGCCCAATGTGCTTAATAAAGTGCTTCTGATCCAGCAAGCAGAGGGAAAAGAAAAAAAATAAAAGAAAGAAAGGAAGAAGGTGAAGATGCTGAAAATGTAGGAGTCATTTTCACATTTTGATACAGGTGATGTCAGAGCACAGTGTCTCATTCATTCAGCAGCACAGTAATGCTAAGCCAGGCTTGGTTGGTCAGGATAAGCCAGGTAAGGATCTCTGCTCCTACTCCCCAGAGAGTTAAGTGAAGCCCTGATCCACTGGAGGCTGTAATATATCATTTTCAGTTCATTCTTTTTAATTACTTTTTTCCTTCTTTTCCTGCGGAAGATTTCTGCAACTGCGGGCAATCTTAATCCTAATGAAGTGAACATTTAATAAATATTGCTCGTGAAATTCTTAGAGCACCCGTTGGGTTCTAACACATAATCACTTTATTTTAAGTTTTTGGGATGGAGATGATGAAGTGAGCAGAGGTAATTCGGAGTAAGGGCAACACATTGCCACCTTGCTTGCTATGGAAAGATTCTCTTCTGCAGTGCTTAAGATGTAGGGGAAAGCCTAGTGATTGATTAGCTAGTTAAGTGATAAGGAGGTATATCAGGCAGGGATGCAGAAAAGTACAGATGATAAGGACAATCAAGTATCCTCGATCTGAAAAAAATTACAGTGCTTTCTAATCATTTAAATTATATTTTTAAGTGAGAAAAATTTACTGCACTGAGTCTCTAATTTTCTACATGCTTACTTTTTTCCCCTTTTTTTTTTTTTTTAATAAAGACAAAAGCTATGGGAATCGTGTCCATTTTTTTTTTCCAGTGGTGTAATCTTTCCTTGAAAAGGAAATTAGTGCATCATCAGACTTTCATTTGTCCATATAACATTCATACTCTTTGATCTCTTACTGGCATATTGTAATACCGATAATTATCGCCTTCTCCTGTTTTTTATAATACCATGTGGCATTCTATTATGTTATACATTATTAACAATATTATACATATCATACAATTCTGCCAAATCAGGCTGTGGAAGCTGTACAGTATCAGGTAGGCTATTAGGCTTCAAATTAATGATCTCTATAGGTCACAGGCACACTAAGGATACTCATAAAATATTTTCATCGTGATTTTCAGGACCTTGTACAATTATATTAATATTTCGGATATTTTATGCATTTTATGTTCAAAGGGGAGGGATCTTTGTGATTAGATGACAACTCTCCATTTTCTCATTATTCAGCCTCCATTACCATAATATCCTGTGCTGTGGCAATTCTGCTTTTACTTAAAGAGTACTTGCAACAAATTTCCTTATTATGTCAGAAGCTCTACTACTGATCTGGTTAGAGAGGTTGCTGCCAATTCATGAGCTTCTGTTACTGGGATGTCTTCAGATGAAGTTTCAAAACCTTTTTCTTACTTCACTTTCGTTATGCCAGGAGGCAAAAGATTCACTAATCCTTTTTGGTGTTTCTTTTTTCTTAGCTGGGTGTACAAGGAAGTATTTCTTCCCTTATTCATAAATGTGTGTTTACTCTTTCAGTAATGTGAACCATCATGATGAGCATTTTTGTACACATTGGAAGAGTTTCTACTGTTTTTTCTAGTAGGCAGCAGTGGTTTTCTGGAGAACTATTTGAAAGAGTGTAGCTATCCTTGTTTATATGTTATCTACATCAAGAATAATTTTCCATTTTTTACAGGAAATCTTAGTTTTCCTAACAAAACTGTGTTCACTTTACATCTTCATCAATTTCCTCTCTTTGTTTTTTTTTTTATTTTTCTCTGTAAGGAGAAACTATTAATTGCTAGTGATTTTCCTTTTTTAGAAAGTTTGGGCTGCTATTGGAAACCTTCTTGGGTGTTTCATACAAACTATGTGGTTTCCAGAAGATGGTCTTTTACCAAAGAATGAGCTACATCTGAGAACAAAGTCCTGGTCTAATGTAATCTCATCACCATCCATGGTTATCCTATCAAAACAGATGCATTTTTTAGGTTATATTTTTCCCAGGGCTATCAATATTTTTATATAGTTGCCAGATAACAGTGAAAGTGATAGGAAGTTAGGGGCAGAAATAAGAGAGTGTTTTGGAATTTTCTTGGAAATGAAAATAAAGAGTAGTAATTTTTTTAAAATTATTTTTTAAATTTTTTTATTTTCTCATGCAGGTGTGCACCAGGGCAGGAGTCACACACACTCTTTCACAGCATGACTATTTTCTCTGCAAGTCTTAAGGTCTCCTACAGCCTCCTCCAGTCGTGGTCTTACTCATCAGCCCAGAGTATCCAAATCTGACCAGATGCCTCCAACTCAGACAGAACTGCTGCTGCCCACACCAGACCTGGGACATCATCTTTGCTTTTGCAGGTCTGAGGGATGCTAAGGCCAATCCTTCTTTGCTTTACTGCCCAAGGAGCAAACGCAGCCAGGCCTTGCTGTGAGGTCTCCCCTGAAGCGATGGCATTAGTTCCACCCAGAGATCAAACACCTGCCAAACACAAAGCCAGAGCAAAATTACAGCAAAATTATAGCAAATTTCCTTATAGCAAAATTTCCAGTCATCCAAAAGGAGTTGTCATCCTCTTCTGCCAACCTTTAACTTTAGCCAGGCACTGAAACCAACTCTTGGGGAGCAAAGACAAGTTTTCATGCTAACTGTACTTCCATACACTTTTATGAGTACAGAAATATATCAGTATCATTCACACCACCCATAGGACACAAAACTCAGTTCCATGCAACAAAGGTAGTACACCAAAGCAACCATGGGTAATCAGTATTAAGCAGTGGGGTTTTTTCCATTCTGAGTTGGCTTTTCCCTCTCCTCCCCTTTGGCAGGCACAAAGAATTTCAGTTCTAGTAGGTATGCAGATACCTGCCTCACCAAACACTGTTGTTTCAGAGGATTTAAATACTTTTTATATAGAAAAAAGAAGTGGTATTCACTTCTTAAAAGCTACAAACTGGGGGAGGATTTAAGAGAGTAGCAAAGGTTGAAAGAGGAAGCAAGGAACTAATGGGATCAGAAATTGGTACCCTGCTTTTCAGCATGATTTTCCCCACTACCTGATTCAGCATAGAACTAAGCTCTGTGGGATTTAAACAAGTTAGGTAAATATTTATGTGCCTTGCTGAAAAAGGACAGTTTACTGAATGATGTTTTATTGAATCAATGTTCTGCTGCCTCCAATGAAAATCTTACCTCAGTCAACTACAACTGACAATCCCATGCTTTATTTGTTTGTTTATTTATTTATTTATTTCCAAAGGTCATTCATTTGTATCCTGAACATCTCTTGTCTCCCATTTATTATACTATTTCAGGGTTGGTTAATCTTTACAATATTGAATTATGTAAGTTTCTAAAGCACAATTTCCCTGTTTCTTTTTTTTTTTTTTTAGTAGAAAATTGCTACATGTTTAAAAGGTTATGAAAATTAATTATACCAATATTTACTCACATCTGTGTCATTAGAAACTTCTCAGAGAGAAAAGGGATATCCAGATGTCTTCTATTTGCGTTGTAAGAATTTAACAATCAGTTTTAGGGATTTAGAATCTGACATTTTTTTCCCCCTGTAGTTAAAAAAATACAAACATAGAGATACATGTAGGTGTATCTTCACTCCACACACTCTCCTGCATTACCACACTGCCTGAAGGCAGCACACCCAAATCTAAGTTATTGTTTTCCTACATTTTGTACAATCCCTTGTGATCAATCAGGATGGAAAACTTTAATTAATTGTATTTAATTTCTTCCAATAATACAGGTTGGTTACTAGTCGTGACTTAAGTCAAATCCGAGAAGAGAAAGAAGTACTTGTTATCTCAAAACTTGTGAAAACAACCCTGAGTGCATACAGAAAACTAACTGCTACATTTTCCTATGAAATAGGCAACCAATTTTCACTATAACAGTACTAACCTTCAAAAGACACTTTCTTTTTTTAATCTAGGAATCGATTTCCTTAAAGTTTTTTATTTCATTCTCACTGGAATAAGTTAAAATTTAATACCAAATAGTACCATTAAACCTCATCTTTTCCTTCCCTCCTGAATTTTAGGTCTTTTCTATAATCAGACAATCCTTTTGTTCTTATGGACTATAGCATGTGCTTTATTTTTGCAAGGTATTTTATAATCTTTTGTCACTGAGCAATAAAGTGTTTTACTTTATTTATCCTTAACAATAAACATGATTTTTCGGGTTTGTCTTCATATTCACATCGAGATTGATACAGGCTTTGCTAATTTATTGTGCATAGCATTATGGAACATAAAATTTGCAATTTAATATAAGTATTTGGTATAGGTGCCATTATGTTAGAAGAGAGTTGTAAATGTCTCCAGCATTTGTTAAGTTTTACGACTAATCCTCAATCTAAGTGGTCCCACTGGACAGAGGTGGTGGTTTTCTTCCATACTTATCCTCTTTTTAGGCCTAAACACTCCCTTTTTGATACAAGCCATTAAAGAATAATAAAATTTGCAGGAGCGCTTCATTGCCTTGGGCAATGCTTACTTTGCAGTGGCTGCAATCTGCTGTAGGCAAACCCAAACCAGCTCTGTAGGCAAGTGGTTTGTGTCCTGGTATGGCACAGCCCAAGGGCCATGGCTCCACTGCCAGGCCAGGTCTCCTGTCACCCTCCGGTGCTCAAGCCATGCAAGGCCTAAAATTTGTGCTGAAGGAGTCAGCTCAGGCACATCACCTCTACAAAACCCACGCCCTAAGCTTGTGTGTCAGTCTTATTCTAGGACAGGAGTATCCCAAGTTTTCCATCCAGATGGCCAACGTGTGAGTAGCTTGAGACATATGCCTAGATACTCATGGCTCCCCTCACGACCTCACTAAAATGCAGGAACTCCAAAATTCTTGCTTAGTATTTGTCTAGTCCCATAGCCATGTATTCAGAGAAATGTCTGTGGTCCAGGTGATGCCTTAGGTTTTAACTTTTCTATGTTCCCAGCCCGGCCCTGCCCAGTGTCACTCTGCAGTTCCCTGGAGCTCGTTCAGTGCTGTTCTCTCATGCTCACACACACACAACAAAGCCTCTCCAGCTCTCCAAGGACACCCAGACCCTCCTAGGCCCAACAACTGCAAACCACAATCTTGGGGACAGGGGGGCAAGCTTGGGCAAATTCCATCCTTGCCTGGCTTCTGCTTGGGGAATTGATGCTGAGATCCAAGTGGGAAGAACTCGGGAGCTGTCCTTGTCCATGTTGGGATGCACTGAGGCAGGAGCCTCTGGAGGCCAGAGTGTACCTCTGAAGGCCTTTCCAATCAATCCCTCCTTTATTCCTTTATCCCTGTTTAGTCTTTGTTTCTAGGGAGCCATTTAAGGCATCACAGGTGCAGGGCTGGTTGGACTGTTCAGTGTCACACCTTCATTCTATTGTTCTGTTTGGCTAATATAAAGCTAAGCCTGACAAGGGCAGAGAAGCAGGACTTTGGAGAACTGGTGTAGAATGTGTGCTGGTGACAAGTTCACAGCTCCTGCCACCTCATGTGCCACCACTTGGCTTCCAAGGGAAAGGCTACATGTGCCACAGCTGCACATGCACTGCCTTTCACCACCTCTGTCCACAAAATACCTGCTTTGTCACTTGTTTGACAAAGCCACTTGGGTTTAAGAGCTCTCATGTTCCAGGCGTACCAAGGAACTGTGGTCTGTTTTTCCACACTTTGAAAACACCACCTTTGGAAACAACAGTTTCTATTATTCCAGTTAAAAATTAACAGAATTGGAGAGTCTTTCTACCTGTTGGAAAAAGGCTTTGGATACTATTGTGTTGATTATATTCCTTGTTTAGGGCGGCATACAATTTTAGACAGACAGACATCATCACTGATGGTGTCTTTAGATGAAGGCACCATCACTGATGTCACTCTCACCAGATTTTGAGGCAGGCGTCCAGTATTACAATCTCCAGGTAAACAAGCACCAGCAATTTGTGGTTCATCATACAGAAAATCCAGTTGTTTCACCCAAGAAAGGAAAAGTAATACAATAATGAGAAAGAAATAAGGGAACCCTGAATAGACACCATATTCAGATTTGTTTCACTCATGATGTTGTAAAAGTTCCTCATGCCTAAGTGCTACATATCTTTAACACTCGCAGATTCTAATGGAAAGAACAAGAGTGACCTCCACATATGAACACAAGGCTGCTCAAATTGTGTTTCCATCCTTGGCACTACTCAAAAACTGTCTAGACACAACCTGGGGCAACCTCCTGTAGGCTGAGCAAGGGGGTTGGACAGGAGGATCTTCGGAGTCCTTTCCAACCTTGATTTTTCTGTGATCCTCTGAAGTCTAGGGCTAATGCTGGATTTCATGAGGACTATCTAAAATACAACCTTAGAAGACTTTATATATTTATCCTGTTAGTTATGTGACCGATAACGTTCACAGGAATATATTTTTCCTTATTAGACTACAGTTTAGAAAAATTGACAATACATGTCACTGTTTCACTGCAGAATTCACATTCTGGTTTTCATCCCAACTTTACTTAATCTTGGAAAATAGAATTTAATCTTGGCAGAAGAAAAACAAGGATGTGTAAGCATTTCCTGTTGAAGTGTGTGCTCTGGAGGGTAACCACAGAGGGAATTTAATCTCTTGAAGTTTAACTTTCTAAAGCCTATTGTGACTACAGCATGGATAAGAGACTTGTCATTTTATTAATGAAGAGTGACCAGTTGTCACCCCCACATGGGAAAAAAAAAAGATTGTGACACATTAGCAATGAAGGACCATGAGACAAACCAAATGTAAATACCGATGGTTTAAAGAGATAATTAAAGCTCTTGAGACTGCAATTATGACAAGGCAGCATGACAAGGCACATGTATGTCGACAGAATATATTTATATTGACAGAATCTGTCCGAGAAATCCTTTTTGTACAATATATGTGTCTGTCACATCTTTGGACTGCACATGCATTTATTGACTTTGTGTTAGCGTAGATCTTGAAATTTGTCCCTTTGCCTTATTACTCAATGACACTTGGTTAAATATATTGTGTTTTCGAACACCAGGCTTCCTGAAGCCGTTTTTGTGGAAGTTGGAATTCAGGGTGTACATTTCTAAGTGATATTTCCATTCCATTCCATGAATTATACACATTATGTTACTGTCACTCACAAATCCCTGGTTTGTATCGATGGAGATGTGTGCACAATATGAATATCTTGACACTGTGTGTCCTAAGAATTTAGGGGGCTACCAAAGTCAGACCTGATCTTTTGACATGTGATTAATTTTCTAAGGAATTTAAAAATACTCGTAATTTAAGAAATTCTAGCTCAGAAACTTTTGTTTGAGGACATCTGTTAGAGACAGGCAGACCTGAAAAGCAAAACTACTTTCGTCAAGTTCATCTCTTTTGCTTTTGGTAGCCAAAAAGATTCTGATTGTATTTTGTTATGGGGACAAAAAAGAAAAAAAATGCCAGTGCATACTGACACATAAAAAGAACTACATAAAAATAATCTGTATATACATAAAATGGAAAGTGATATTCAGCATTTGTATACAGAGATTTATTCATTTACCTTTTGCATATTGAAGAGATAAGGACGATGCTCTGCTAAGTGCAATGCTCAGGAAATAAATGCTTCAAGCTGGTCAATAATATTCTTTAGGTAATAAAGATAGAAATAGATTAAAAATAGTTTCAACTGTGTCTTTATCTCGAATACTCCTTTTTGATTAACTAAGGTTAATTTTGATTAACTTCACTACTTTTAACATTTGATTTTATTGCACCAGCAAGGAACACACACCCTGTTTTATTAGCCAAAACAAAGTAAGAAACATCTTACCTACCATTAAGACTGTAGGTCTCCAATCCTTTAAAAAAAATCTAGTTAGATCTTCAATTGATTTCACACTGAGCTTGACTCTACTTTGTAACTCAGTTGCCATGAAGAAAAAAGAATGTCTCCTTAAAAACATGCTTTGCTATTTCTTTCTATACAACTCATAAACTCCAGAAATCAGATGACAAATTAAGAAGGAAATCATCTTTCATTAGTGAGTAATGCATTTTGAACACTTGGGGATTGATAAAGGAGAGCTACAAATGTGACTTACTGTTTCAGAAAAAAACTAGCAGACAGAAGGTCCAAACAAGATCCATTTTCTTTCTCTTACAGGAAACTTCCTTGTTTCAGGCGGCCTGGTTTATTGTTTTTGAAAGGTCAGTGGTAGAATCAGAGAGATTTAATGATAAATGTGAAGGTCTGCTATAAATGACTAATTTCCTACCATTCATGATTGTGTTAGCTCCTGGTTTACTGACATTTGGTTGGACATTCTGGGAAGAATCTTCTACTGTTTCTCATTGAATTATGGTGTAGAAACCCTCTGCCTACCATGACTGTTGACTCTGCTCTCTCAAAATGCTGAGACAGGGTTAATGAAGGGATTTTTTGTTTTTTTTTTTTTTTTAAGGTGGATGTTGAAGATTTAATCCTGCACAGGGAGCAAGGAATCAGCCCTTCTGAGAGTGAAATGTACTTGGAGGAGAGGACAGCCTCTCTTGGCTCGTGAAAATTCATGGCCAAAGTCACAATTCCTAAAAAATAATTCTCTTAAAGAATAACCAGAGAGTAGGAAGAGGATAACATGAGAAGAAAAAGACAGAGAACCCTGACAAATGCATCAGTACACCAGCACAAGGAAACAATGGGAAATTGTGCTGGATGTAGACAGAGAAATGGAAGGGAGGTCCAAGCAACAACGTGAACCTGGAGGCCAGAAGGTAAAAGGAAAATTAAGGCACACCACCCAGCTGCTTGAACTGCTCTGCCAATGCAAAGTACCTCTAAACCCAGCCTAACAGGCCAACAGAGCTCCAGACTGACACAAGGCCTCTAAGGTGCAGGTTCAAATATGTCCTTAGATACATAAAAGGTTTAGATGAAGAAAACCTAATTTTGAAGGTTCTTTCAACTCACTGTGAGACAGCACAGAGCAGAATTTTCTTAAAGTTTCCTGTGGAAACATCATCAAAAAAAAAAAAAAAAAAAAAAAGAAAAAAATAAAACAAAAACCTGAACCCTCTGCTGTAGTTATATAAATAGAGAACAACAAATATTTTAAAGAAATCATTGGGTTGTGATGACAAGCATATACTACGAAGCCCAGAAGTCCAGGTGAGGAACTGGCTTAGGGGTTTCCTAGAACACAGCATTGGAGAGAAAAAAAACCAAAACCAAAACAACCTCCTCTCACTTTAATCACCCTTTCTTCCACCATCAGCTCCAGAAACTTCTTCTGATATCTGAGAGGCATGGCTCTTACTAAATTCCGCAGTGTTCCTTAAATTTTAAATACTGCTTAAAAAAAAAAAAAAAAAAAAGCCTCCTTCCTTATTGAAACACAAATAGAAATTTCCTCATCAAAAAATGCTCCGAGGTACAGTTTGTACCCACTACTAAAATTTAATACTTCTGGAGACACTACATGATCATAGAATCATAAAATCATAGAATTTTAAGGGGTTGGAATGGACCTCAAAGATCATCCAGTCCCAAACTCCCCTGCCCAGGGCAGGAACACCTCCCACTAGACCAGGTTGCTCAGAGTGCCATCTAAACCATCCCTAAATGCTTCCAGAGATGCAGCATCCACAGCTTCTCAGGGAAACCTCTTCCAGGGTCTCACCACCACCCCCTCCAGTAAAAAAATTTCTTCCTAAAATTTACTAAATTATCTGTTTTATCAAAGGAGCCTTTCTGGAGTCACTTTTCCAAGGAAAGCTGCAGAATTTTAAATCTTCCCAATTCTAATACCATTTGCTACAGAAGTGTCCTGCTGTCAGACTGGGCAGGTCTAAGCCACAAGTGAAAGATTTTAATAACAAACTGCAGTGGGCTTGAATGGGCCCCTTGTTGGAGAAACTTTTGTTAGCAGGACAGGGGTACAGTTAGGTGTTTTATGAGTTTTTATTTATCTATTTCAGGTATTAGTTTTATGTATACAAGAGAATGTACATGGCTCACGTCTGCTGACATCCTAAAGTTCCTTAGTGACAGAACATTCTTAAAAGCTTTTCAGCTAATAGCAAGTTTCTAAAGTTTACAGACAAGTGTTCTAACCAGTCACCAAAAAACACACTTACACCTGTTACAGACAATGCTTGTTTGTATATTTTCTAGGAACAAACAATATACCCCTATTAAACTTAAAACTTCAATATCTTTGCTAAGCACATTTTCTGCAGCTTCAAGACTTCTCTGAGCCAAGCCTAGAAACAATAAGTCCTGTTTTACTGTCTTTGCTCCTCAATAAATGTATCTATTTATATGTTCCTGCTTTTGCAGCTACAGCTAAAACTAAAATCTTTGCTTTATTCCCAAAACCTGCTTTTTACCACAGACTCTTCTGAAAGCCTTTTTGCATTTCCCACAGCCCCTGACAGATAAACTGCACCTCTGTTGGCCACATTGATTTGCCCTGCCCTTCTTCCCCGAGCCAGTGCTCCATGAGCCCACAGATCTCCTCCTTCGTGGAAACAGCAGGAAAATCACAGTTTAAGGGAAAAAGTATGACATAAAAGATTAAAAATTATATATGTGTACATAACATGTGTAGACATATATAATTTTTTTGTGTTTAGGCATGGAAGTCAGCAGCAAGCACTGCCTGATAACAAGGCATGATGCCCCTTATCACAGCCCAGAGAAACAGAAATTGCTGCATCTCTGCAGCCACAGCTCTCCATCCTCAGCAGAGTTATCAACAGCACAGGACTGCCTGCTAAAATGATCTGAACCACTAACTCTGCTTGGTAACACATTGAACATCTCAGCAATCAGATACAGGGTGTTGAAGCCCTCTAAGAGAACTATTAAAATGCTTTTCTAGATTCCTTGCTTCATTCAGGAGCATGGGCCTAAACACAGATAACAACTTGAATGTTAAAATAGAAGCTTCAGCTATCAAGTTGTATCTTTAATTGTTGTTATTGGGACATGACTATAATTTCTTTTGTGAATATATCCATTAGTTTAATTTTCTTTGGGTTACCATAGGCTCCAAATGGAATATTATCTGATGTTATTAATGGGAAATATCTTGAAACTCTTCAGAGTATTGTTCTGTAGGCCACCAGGAAGAGGCCATTTGAAAGAACTCTTAATAACCTCTCCTGTATCAATGATTTTACCTCTGACATATATATAACTTTCCTTAAAAATTATGACCACAGCTTGCATTTCTTTGGGAGATCTGACACAGTCTTGTGACAGACAACACATTGAAAACTCTGTTCTGCAATTCTCTTTAATTTTTTTTTTTCTAATCATCAATATTTTTATTTTAAAATTACAGTTTTTTATAAAAAGTATTACATTTAGAAATAGTGTACTTCTTGACAAAAGAAAGAATTCTGAAACATTTTAGAGATGAAGAAGGCTTCAAAAATCCTTGGTTATTTTAAATGCCATTTCTTATAAAGATAAATCCACACTGATAGTTCTCAAGTCTTCCTGCAATCTCAAAAATCCAAGTGATCCATTGGAATGAATGATACCCACCTGAGGTGATTAATTATATCCATCTATTCAGATCTGGAATTCCAGTCTAAGTCAGAATCTGCCCTTTACTTCCAATCTGGTTAAAGTCTTAAAATGGGGAAATAAACCTTAAAAGTTTCCATTTGGTATTCTACACTGATATGTTTCTTCCTTCTCTCTCACTTCTATTGCAAATGTTTAAAAATCTTAAAAGTCACCAACATTTTTGCAAACTCAGACAGCAATAAAAAAAATCTAAGGCAATTTTTTCTGCTGTATGCCTCTTCACCCTGGTTCTAGTATTATCTTATAATTGTTTATTTGTAAAGAAGGAGACTTCTGAAGCATAGGTCAGTATATTATGTAAATATAATATGAATCAAAACAAATACATGTGATAAACTCTGTTCTGAAAAGTATCACTGGAAATGACTCGAAGTAGCATTAGATGTTTTCAGAGCTCTCCCACAACATCTGCCCCTGGAAACATTTACACTACAGCCTGGAAAGTACAAAGCACAGATTGGGTCAACAGCAGACAATCTGGATGAACAACATGTTTGTTTTTGTTTGTTTGACCGGCCTGGTGCAAAGGTGCTTGTGTGATATCTTCATTTGTTCAAATAAACTGGAAACACAGCAAGAATGTACAGAGCTGGATCGCTAGATCCAACTCCAAGGAAACCATTTAGAAGGTTCAACAAGCCTTGTGAGACAGGAACAAATTTCAGTCTTTACCTGTTGCCTCTATCTGCTGTGGAGGAGGGCTTCTCAGAGGCGCTGATGTTTCAACTATAAATGTGCTCTGAATCAAAACAGTGCTTTCCTGTGTGTGAAGTTGCTCTCAGTGCTTGCATGCAGGAGCTGGATTTGAGGGGAATCTGAATCCTGAATGTCATGGATTTTCTGATGTGCTTTTAAGAGAATCTCATTATCTTTGCAGCCAATAAGGTATGAGGGGGCTTGATATGCCACAACATATTGTGGCCAGGATGAAAATTAGCATTTCAAATGGCTGGAGCTATTGTACTCTTAAGCAGGCCTGTTTAACCCATCATTTAAGCAAGGGAAATAAAACAGATGAAGAGCTTTGGCAATTTTTTCATCAAAGTCTATTCCAAAGATGGTGTCTGCTAAGTAAGATCTGGATGTCCCTTTAGCCAGTGTAGCAACCATGCTTTGGGAAGCCACAATGCCATCCTCAGCTGTGACTATGAGATAAGGATGCTGCCTAATAAGAACAGTTCTAGGACAAGCACAAATGAGATTACTTGAAGAAGACCTTAGGTGTGCCAAAAGCTAGGTTGATGTTTTTGTCTTGGGCTGTCACAGCTGGGAAGGTTTAAGCACGTGTATCATGTAGCTCAAAAAGGAGGTTGCAGAACAAGATTTTCAAGGACAGTGTCAGTGAAATGACACAAGGGTTGGACTTGCAGAAAGAGCCCAAAGAACTAAACCTATTAAAAAACTGGCACATCACACATTTGCACTCCGTTCAGCAATTTGGCAGAATCCATTTATGACAGATTTCATGTTGGGGATTGAGTCCAAAAACGACTCCTCCCCTAATTATGAACTGAATCCCCCCTCCCATTTGTCCTTTTCTTTTTTTTTGCTCTTTCTTTCTATTTTTTTTTTAAATAATAATAACAAAACCCAAAACAAAGCGAAACAAAATAAGAACTGCTTTGTTTTGACTTGCAAAAGGAACACGAGGGATAAGGGCGCGAGCCTCCCCAACAGGACATGTTATCAAGTGGAAAATTTGGAGCGAAGCAGGAACGTGGGATTTGAGGCACCAAGCTGGTGGAATCTGTGTGTGTCACAAAGGTTAGGAGCAGCCTCCGAAGGGGAGCCAGGCATCCCACGCAAGAGTAGCCCTGCTGGTCGCTGGCCAGCTCGCGTTGGCATTGGTGCCGTGGCAGATGCTCATTTAAACTTCCACCCCAAAACTTGCTGGAAGAAAACTTGCAGCAGTAGGTAGGGGAAGATGGGAGGAATAAAAACAGGGAAAAAAAAAAAAAAAAAACCTAGTAGATGGACTGGAGACTGAAAGGAATTGGCCACGGTACAAATGCGTTTGAATTGTCTATGTGGAGCTAGCGGTTCTTAGTCCCAACTCTACCTTTGGCTGCCATCATCTCTATCTTTGGGCCATTATAACATGGTGCATCTGACAGTTACCAACTTCCCCTTTGTTCTTCCACAGAAAATTGATTTTTGGTTTTGCCTCTATGAAAATACTTTAACCAAATGGTTCTTCGATTACACACAAAAGCGCATTACACCAGCGTGGGGTAATAATTGCACATTCCGCCAGGAAAGCGGAAAAAAATAATATTTGACAGTGTGAACTCCCCATCACTCCGTCTTGGAATGAGTAGTTTACTTAGAAAAGTTCTTTCCAAAGTCTAGTCTCATACTGGTTTTGGTCAGGAGGTTCTTGACTGCCATGACAAAAGTGAATTTGGTTTTACTTACACCTGTGTCATTACAGTTTGATGTGAGACTTGAAACTAAGAGCACTGAATTTGGAGGGTTGCTTAATTTGGATAAATTGCAGCAGCAGCTTAGGATCAGCTGCAAAAATAAAACCCAATGCATCAGCACAATTTTGAAGAGAGTCCATAGAAAGTGGAAACTCTAGTCCAGGATTTTTCATGTATTTTCCATTGAAATTCCCTGCCTGAATTTTCCCAAATTAAATTATATTTGAACTTACACGGTACTTTTTCCTCAAAAATATTTTCTTTATATTTATTTCACTTTGTCATTTAATTTCATACTGATTGCCAGATGTAGAGCCTAAAATCTAGCAAGAAGAGTGAATATGAGGCATTATAACTAGAAAAATGTATGTGGTGCCAAAATAGCAATCTCATATTGAAAGATAAATTGGAATATATGCAATTATGAGGAATATTGAACCATACTGCTATAATATAGTGATATTTGTTCATGGATATTAGTTGCAAAACATTATAGATAAATAATTGTGTGTTTTGATAAGCATTTATAACTAAAAGATGTATCCCAAAAGAAGTTTTCTGCACTTATTGTTCAAATGGGACTCCACTGGTTGCATTTTTAAAAGGTGTAATTTGTGGCAGCCTTTTCTAAGATCCAATCTACAATATGACAATGTATTCTTTATATTGAACTGTGAACTAATGCTATATGTGGTAGTTTATTACTAACCTCTCCAAATTTTTCCTAGTTTGGACACAGGAGTGGCTTACAGAGTTTGTAAATGACCTTTCTGTTCATTTTCGTGTTATAGCAATAGAAATATCAGAGGCACGAATTACAGGTTTTGATGCCAGAATGATTTTTTGCTTTTTCTTTTAAACCCCTCTCACACACTCTTTTATAGTTTTTTAGTTTTTTTTCTCACTGTTTTAGCCCCACTCTTGTACCTTCCCAAGGCTGAGAACTCAGCTCAGCCCCACGGCACCGTTAAACCAGGAGAGCAAACATCCTGGGAGCCCCAGACACCAAGGGCCTCTCCAGAACACATTTTGGAACCTCAGCCAGGCCCAGCCAGGGGGAAGGTTCCTCACAACGAGGGCTTCACTCCAGCCTCTCACTGGGGGATCTGTGATAAATATGTTAATTTTGCAAGGCCTATAATTGTGTGTATTTCAGTATGTGCAGGCATTTTCAGGGCATTCCACCTGGACCAAGTGCTGTCCCCAAAGATCCTTAAACAAATCCCGAGGTAAAAACCCCTTTTCCCCATAAACCATGTTTTGGTTTTAATTTTAAGACAGGCAACATTTTGAACCACTGCATGTACAAGTTTTCTGTTTACCCTGGGAGTTATCGTAAATATTTGTCTCAGGAAAGCTTGGTGGGAAGTGAACATCTAGGAGGAGATGTGGGAGAGCTGAAGGAAGAAGAGGACCAAGACCTACTGTTGTCAGCCATGGTTAATGCTGAGGAAAAACAGATGGAGATTGTCCTGGTTTCACCAGGGAGAAAAACACTGATCTGTCTCAGCTGCTTTAGGAAGGGTGCAATTGCTCCTTGGTGAGGTAATCAAAATTGTCTCCAGTTCCCTGGCACTGTGATGCCCATTAACAATGCAGGTTGCCTATTATTGATCATTTTGGTGTGAAAGTCCCACCTACTTGGGAGTGCACAGGGTAGTGTTCAGGGAAGGTATTCACCATCATTCCCACTGCCCCGTGTGATCTTGGATTAACTAATCTAGTTTAGTTTACAGGGTCAAACATCTTAGTGCAATGAAAGCTTTGTGATAGTTTCATAATGCAAATGAAAAAGCTGTTGATTTCTGAAGCCAAGAGCTAACAAGTGCTACTGGTGACTGAGTCAGGTTTGTTGTAATCTTTACTTTGAAGATATGCTGGAGTTCTCCAAGGTTAATGAACCACTTGTGGGAGAGCTTTTCTTCAGACTTTAGCTCTGTTTTATTCTTGATAGAACCATTAACTTCTACACTAACCTTTCTACTTGTTACTATTACACACATTCTGCCCACTAAAGCTTTATATTGATTTTTGCCAGGGAGCGCTTACAAATTGTAGGTTTAAATATATGGGGTTTTTGGTTCTGTTAGATTGGGTGGGATGCAGACAGACAATGATTAATTTGTAGATTTTAATTTATTTTAGATATATGTTACAGTCGCTTTGGCAGCACCCTTGTCATTAGGTTTTGTTTCTTGAATCATTTTCTCTAATTATTGCAGATATCTTTTTAATTGCTATAGTTTCCAGTTAAGAAAGTGAAATTTACAAGATATGATGAATAGTGTTAGCAAAATACATTGAGATACTGGAAATCCTTCTGATCCTTCCAAGTTTGGGACCTTATCTATGAAGAATGGTGCCAGTGGGGCAGAAAACCAACAGTTCTTGCCCTCTGGAATCTAGCCCTTCACTAGAAAATCCTGTATTCTCCTTTTAACATTTTAATCTCCTACCTCTTCATCTTGTTTATGAAGTTTTCATATCAAGATTCCAAAGAAACATTTTTTTTTTTCCTTTGTTAAAAAAAACGATGGTAAATTAATTACAAAAAAAACCCCTTTAGGATGAATCTTATATCAGGGGCTCAAAAATTATCATTCTAGTTTACTTTTACCTTTGTATTTTCAAGTTTTTTATATATATCATTGTGTTGGTTTGGCACAGCCTGGTTTTTGGTAGCGGGGGGGCCACAGAGGTGGATTCTGTGAGGAGCTGCTGGAAGCTTCCACCATGTCCAGCAGAGCCAATCCCTGATGGCTCTGAAGATGGACATGCTGCTGGCCAAGGCTGGGCCAATGAGAGATGGTGGTAATGCCTCTGTGATAACCTATTTAAGAAGAAAATCAAAACAAAGTGGGCACAGCTTTTTTTATAGCTAGAGGAGAGGAGGAGGTGAGAACATGTGAGGGAAAAAACATGGAGACACCAAGGTCGGTGGAGAAGGAGGGGCAGGACATGCTCCAGGTGCCAGAGCTGAGATGCCTCTGCAGGCTGTGGTGATGACCGTGGTGAAGCAGCTGTGCCCCTGAAGCCCTTGGGGATCCATGGGGGATGCAGAGATCCACCCACAGCCCATGGGGAGGTGCCCATGCCAGAGTGGGTGGATGCCTGGAGGAGGCTGTGACCCAGTGGGAGATCCAGTGGAGAGAGGGGGCCCTGCTCCCAGGCTGGAGCAGCCTGGCCTTGGAGGACTGAGCCTGTGGAAGAGTGACCCACGGCACAGCAGTTTTGGGAGGACTGAGCCTGTGGAAGAGTGACCCACGGCACAGCAGTTTTGGGAGCACTGCTGCTGGTGAGAGTGGAGCCACCCTGGAGAAGGTCACAGAGAACTGTCTCCCGTGGGAGGGACCCCACGGCCTCACAGGAGAAGGACTCCTCTCCCTGAGCAGCTGAAGAAAACCTCAGGTGATGAACTGACCAAAACCCAACCCCCCTGTCTCTCTGCACTGTCGATGGGAAGGAGGGAGGGGTTGGGGGAAAAAGGTGTTCTTTAAGAACTTGCTTTACTTCTCATTATCCTCCTCTGATTCTGTTAGCAATAAACTCACTTTGTACTTCTAAGCTGAGCCTGTTTTGCCCTTGGAGTGTTTTCTCCCAATCCTTATCATTATCCCTTTGTTTAATGTGTTTTCCTCCTCTGCCCAGCTGCCATGGGTGCCTGGCGTTTGGCCAGTGCCACGACCTACATAATTGGTTATCCTTCTTGATTTCCATCAGTCAGTGGCTTATTTCTATTTCATCTCTACTTGAAACACTGAAGCACTACAGCTATAAATATTTGGTGAGTGAAATGTTGGTTTTATCTGACATTTTGAGTCAAAGATGACTTTTCTGGTTTTGCTGTTTTTCTGGTTGTATTTTCCAAACAGAAAATAATGCTCTAATCAGTGTCAATTTGTTGTTGGCAAATACAAAAATAAATCAGGGAAAAGCGTTTTTCTGGGATTTTTTGATGATTGGTTTTTTTAACCTCGGTGTAGGCAGTCAGTGAAAGCAGACTGCTGGTAAAGTATATTAGGCTGGGTGGAACACTTGTGCTTTGCAAAATTACTTGTAGTTTTCCTCCATGGAGATTTTACATCAAGGCAGTTACTTCAACACCATTGTTTTTACAATGCATGGTAATAAAAGCTTGGATATTTCCCTGTTTGATTAGGAAAGAAACACATATACCCAGGCCTGAGACCTGAGCATGTTAGTACAATGAAGACGCTTGGAAATGACTTTCCATTTTAAGAATTACTAATAAAAGAAATCTTTGCATTATGGGTCAAATTTCTATCTGTGTATTCAGGCTTGACTCCCTTGATTTGATTGCTCTATACATTTCAGAAATCACTGTAGCTTTGAACAAGATTTGCTTTCAATAAGACATTATTCACGTCTGCCCAAGAATTAGGCTTTGAGAGATTTGTACTAATATTTTCTATTATGTTGGTCAACAGGGTGGCATTCTCCAAGTTTCACTTTGATATTCAGATTCAAATATTCACAACAAAAATATGAATGTCTCATGATTGCAGCTGTGCAAATAGCAAGGGATTACACCAACTTTGAAGTTGGATTCTGTTCTTATTCTTTTTATTATTCATTTCCCTGTGAACAGTAATGGCAGAAATATGGGGAACTTGCTAAAACTGACAGACAGCAATGCATATTCACATCTGAAGTATTTACCATGGCAAATAGCTACTCTGCAACAGTGCATGTACAAAACCAACCCTGCCCCAGAGTCTCAGGACTGCTGCCTGCCACTAATATGTATTTAATAAATTGAAATGGACAAATGGGTACCACTACATCAATGCACTTTCTGACTGCTTAAAGCAGACAGAGCTGCATTCAGCAGAGGAACAGCACCTGGGATCTCACTGAATCCTTCAGAAGCAGTATTCCATGCATTATTCTGTGGTATCAATGTACTGGAAGAAAATTAAATGTAAACATTTGCAGTAAGCAGCAAAAAAAAGTCTAGCATTCAGCAATTTAGGTCATGATCCCTCAGTCAGAAGGAAATAAGATTTTTTTTTTTTTTTAAATCTGGTGTTTGTGAGCATTGCCAGAATATGAGAGTGGCTGGGTAATTGAGGGGGAAAAAAAGGTTAATGTATCCTAATTAAATTACCTGAGCTTCTACTTATCTTTTTCAAAAAAAAAAAAAAAGAAGAAAAGTCAGAGTATTTTCTTCATTCAGTCAGAAAATAGTAAATGCATCACGTAGAGGATTAAATATATGGGAAGAAAATAACCCCATCAGCTTGAAAAATACATTCAGAAATAATACTTCAGGTGTGTAATGGCAGTCCACAGGCAAGAATTTGTCAATGGATAATATTTACTGGGCAATTTGGAGTAGGAAACACAGTCTTAAAATCTACGTCATTTGCAAGCAAGCTATGAACAAAGAAGAAGTAAATCCATTGAATTAATATACTAATAACAAAAATATTTCTGCTTTCCTCAAAACAGCCAAAATTAGCTCAAAAACAAGACCACATTTACTTAAAGGATTATGAACCAAAGAATAACTTTTCAGCCAACTGGAACAGAGTCTGAAGCAGAGTAAAAAAGCATGAGACCTTAATATAGTGTAATACTTCACAGTGAACATTTCAGCAGCTGCATGAATACAGCCACCATCATGGTGAAGAGAGTGATGGAGGATTCAGTGAAGGATGTTTCCAAGAACAAAGACAATTCCATATTGGCAAAAGGAAACCAATTTAGCGTGAATTAGTGAAGAAGAGAAGTTCACTTAAATGATCTCCACCCCACAAACTTCTTCGTAAACACCAAAGCAATGTGAAATGTAATGTCACGAGTAAAGGTCTCAAGGCACAGATCTCAGCCCTGTTCAGGAACAGACAAGGCCAAAATATGATTCCAAGCTAAGCAATTTTCTCTGTGCAGAAAGCCACATTTTTTATGGGCAAATAATTGGGTTTAAATTAAAAAATAAAAGCACTGCNCCAAAACATGGATTATGGGGAAAAAGGGTTTGGTTTTTACCTCAGTATTTATTTAAGGATCTTTAGGTGCAGCACTTTGTCCAGGGGGAATGCAGTGAAATGCACACACACAGGATACATCCTGTATACAATTTATAGGCCTTGCAAAATCAACATATCTATCAAAGAATCCCCAGTGAGAGACTTGAATGAGTCTCCCATTCTGAGAAATCTCTCTCTTGGATGGGCCTATCTTAGTTTACAGGAAGTGTTCTAGAAAGGACCTTGGTGTTTGGAGCTGTCTGAGACCTGACTGTGAGGCTTCCAGGGTGTTTGGTCTCCTGGCATAATAGAACCGTGGGTCTTAGCTAAGAAACTTGAAGAATTACAAGTATGTGGGCTAAAAGCACTAAGAATACATGAAAACTATATAAAATGGGCTATAAAAGGGGTACAAAAAGCAAAAAATCATCCTGGCATCATACACACACACGAGCATACACAAATTTGTATTTTTAAAATGATGCAACTCATTATTCATTCTACACTGGACAGCATTTGAGCTTCTCTCTAAGCTGTTCTCCACATATGTTTCACCTTCCAAGCTCTTCAGTGTTTATGCTCCTCTTCCCAAGAAGATGCATTGTCATACACCATATAAAATGTGGTCCTGTGAACACAAATAGCAGAAGGTAACACTTAAAAATTGGGGTATAATTAACCCAAGCTACAATTCTTCTAGTGCCTATGTGGAACTAATTAGGATATACTCTCTCTCAGGTGAAATTCCCAATTTTTTCCCTCAAATAAATAGGGAATTTTTGATTCTAGATAAATTTGTCAGGTGTTTTTAGATCTCTTTTTATAGGTAGCTGTTTAAACACAAGATCATTGCGAAGTCAGAGGTGAAAGCAAGTTTTGACTACTTCTACTCCAGATCCTTATAAGAAATTTTATACAGGCTGTGAAGTCATATGAAAAATGCATTTTTGCAGGAATACTGAGGAAAGGCCATACTTGCTTTCAAAAATGTATGGTGTAAATTGTGAATATAAATAGAGGTAACAAATTGCTCAGGAGGAATGGTAATGTGGATAAAAATGTTTCCTTTGAGCCTCTTTTGAGCTACAGTGGAGAATTTTTAATACAGTTCATTCTTCTTGAGTCCTGCAAACCCAAACACAACCATGATGTTCTAATATATAATACTGTCTAAAAGCAGAAAAAAAGTACAAAACCAAAATGTTAAACCACCCACATGACAGAAGAGGAAAGAATTGGAAAACCTTAATAGAAATGAGAGTTAAAATGGATAGGCAAATTATTTCTGTGTTATTACCCTAAACAAAACACTATAGCAAAAACGTTATTTTAAATGGGTCAGTTAAAGCAATTTGTAACTCATCTACAATTTACATATTCTAACATAGAATTTCAGTGTCACTTAAGATGTTACATACCTCATCATTTTCACATTTTTCATTTAGATTCCTAAATAACTTAAAAAAAAAAAGTAAAAAAAGTGTGTGTTTTCCAATGCCTTCAGTCCAACAGAATGCCAGGCTCCAACACACAGCCCCAAACACATCAGTCAGAAAAATTCATTCCTGCCACTCACGGGACAGGCTCCATGCTGCTCTCGCTACATGAGCCTTAACCTCACTGTTTCTTTAACTTGCCTTTTGCCAAAAGATTTAATTTTCACACAAAAAAGCCTGAACTGCGCCTCTCGAGCAGGAGCACCGCCAGCACTGCAGCAGCACGAGCTCTCACCAACCCAAATGGCAAGACAGTCCCCTCGTGCAGGGATTGGGAAGACTCTGCCCTGTGCTGGATTGTACAAAACGATCAGGAAGGCCCCAGCACAATTCCCAAAAGAAAAAGTTGATATCATAAAAATCACCACGCTCAGTAACTGGCACTAGTGCTGACAGGCTCGGCAGAGAGGCCAAAGATTCAATTGACCCAGAGACTAAACACTGCCTTTTTTTTTTTTTTTTTTTTTTTTTTTTGGAAATTGTCNTTTTTTTTTTTTTTTTTCTAGTGGAAATGCTCCCTTTAGATCAGGGCTGAGATACTTTTAGCGTGGCGGTGGTTCTCCATAACACATAAAAATAGCCTTAAAAAAAGGAACAGCAGCAAAAGCTGGCTTAAGAATTGAATGTGACTAAACCAGATTCTTTACTCATCCCATTCATTATTCCAAGTTGCACACAAACACAGACATACCTGCTTTACGTGTTTAGCATACATGTTTAAATACAGACTGACCGAAAACTAACATAGCTAATTTTGACCCAAATTATAACTGCGTATCTGATTTCCGTCTAAACACATATTGAGCATATTGACAGCCTGCTGGTGCATGCAAGAACAGTTCTGTTCCCAGCCATGCCACCTTAACTCTGGAGACACCCCACAGATGTCAGTGAAAGGGTATTGGATTTGTAATGGAGTGAGAACAGAATATTGCCCAGNTTAAGGGGGGAGAAAAAAAAATTTCCCCACAAATTTTTTTTTTTTTTTTTTTTTTTTTTTAGTATATTTTATTTTAAGCAAAACATACAGTAGAAATCTCCCTTTTCTCTCCTGGTATCAATCAATGACCATTGCTCTCTTAATGTATTACAATAAAATATCTCAATGGTGCATTGAGCTGGTTGACTGTAATATATCAGCAGATCAATGGCTTGCAAAAAGAGAATGGTCAAATGCGAGACAACTTCTCCAATTAGATAATTTTCAAAGATTTCACACTCTGAATTCGTAATGACTTAGAAGAAATGGGTCAACAATGTGAACTGACTAACAGGAGATCTCACAGGGTTTTTACAACTGTTAGCCTCTTTCTTGTTCCCCCATTATTAAGACCAAAGATAATAAATTTAAGGATGCTTGTATCCAGACTTTGGATACTGCAGCTTGGGCTCCTCCTTGCTGTTAAGAAACTTCCAAGCACTGAAAAAAAACAAAACAAAACCCAAAAATCTCCAAAAACAAACAAACAAACAAACAAGCAAGCAAAAGAACCCAAGCCAAAACAAAAATACACCCAAAGAAACCAAGAGAGAAATTAGCAAGGCAGAGAAATGGAGGTCTGCAGCCTGCATCCTCAGTGAAGGAAGTTTCCAGCCCTCTTGTAAGTCCTGGGCTACTTTCAGGATTCATTCATTTCTGGAATAATCCTGTGTCACCTTAATGGGAGCAAGGTCACTGCAGTATCAATTCTTTCTAACTGCATTCTCCTTCGTCTAGAATATCTTTCATGTCTTTAATCACACTTACACCTGATGGTGTTTTCAGAGGAGACATGTACATATTTCTTTGTATGCAAGTGGACATCTGAACACACAAAACAAGAAGCTGTCCTCCCAACATGTTTGATTTCTTCCTCCTCCCAAAAAATTAAAACCTTCTTGTGGGTGAAATTCTTCATATGAAAAAAAAATCTATTCAGTTTTAAAAGCCAGAGCTAAAAGCTTTGCTCTGCATGCAGTTGTTCCACTGCAAAGAATATTTTATTCATACATCCCTCTTTTTCATTGACATCATATATTTCTGTAATGGTGCATAATTAAGCATTGACAAATCTAAATCAATAAACATCTTCATTGGTTGGGGTGGCATCAACACTTAGAAATTCTGCCTATAGAGAAGCCCTGGGGTCTCAAAGATCAGATTACATATTTCAAAATATTGATATTTTTGATTTGCTCCGATCTGGGAATATAACAAGGATAACCTCTCTGTTTTGCTTTGGTTTTGTGTTGGGTTTTTTTATTGAATTGAGAAAGGAGAAGAATAAACAAAACCCAAAACCAACCAAAAAACCCCCACTTAAGCTAAACAGTTAGAACAGTTCAGTGCAATTTTCCCAAGTAATAGACATTTTTAGAATGAGAGCTCCATGTAACAGAAGTGTGAGGTGATGACTTGTCAAACAAGAGTAAGGAGAGGGTTGTGCTCCCCTCTGTGCTGTGACTCACCAGATGGAGCAATTCCAGACAGCTGTATTTACCTGACAGTGAATGGAGAGTGCTACTAGAAATGTTCCATGGTGTTAAAATTCTTTCTCCCAACCTATTTCATGATTCCATGAATCTGTATTGTGCCTTCTTTTAAGCAAATTGAATCTATCTCCAGTAAAGTTCATTTTCTTTATCCAAACTTGTGCTTGAAGCACACAAGCAAACAATAATCCCTAGTGCCAAAGTATTACAGGCTTCATCTAATTGCTCAAAGCTCAGAGATATCTTAATTGAGATTTGATTTTTTTTTCTTTTAATGGTTACATTTCCCACAGCAACAAAACCCAAGCAAAAGAAAATTTGCCTTCTCTTCAACATGGTATTTCTGTTTCTGCTCAAAACAAGAACTTGCAAAACATGCATAAAAAACTAAGCATAACAAACAAAAATATTTTCCCATTACTCAAAACAGGTAACACCCCAGAGAACACCAAAGACCTGAGATGATATTATTGAGCACAGGTGTACTATAAGGCCAGAAAAATTGAAAGTTAAAATTGTCCATGCATTTTTAATCAGTCTCTCCCATTTGTTTGCTTTAGGATATGCTCTATTATTATCACCAACTATAATAGTAGAATTTAATAATTGAGTATTAATAATTTGCATTTTTCAATGCTAAGTAATCTCAAAGGACTTTCCAAATAATGAATTCATTTTTACATCATACTTGTAAATAGAAATGAAACACTGTCTTGCCATTCCACATGGAAGAAGGAAAGAGAGTTCATATAGAAAGTTAACACTGGGACTAGTTTCTATTTCTCAAATTCTGCTTACTGAAACTCAAACTATGAGTAATACTGAATTAATGCAATATAAAATATGGTGACAGTGTTAGAATTGCATGTGTCGGATCTGGTACAATCCAGAAGTGCATGAAAGGAATTTATAATACACTGCTTGTCATACAACACAGCCTATCTCACAGAAGTGCTAAGAAAACTTGTATGTTTTTACCATTCAGCACCTGACAAAATAGTATATGATTCCTTAATGACTCCTGAAGGCCTCAGATCTTTAGTCACAACAAATTCAAAGAGAAGTAAGGATGTCATCAAAGTCATAGATAGTCTTAAACAACTTGTGGACTACCAGCAGATTATGGGGTTGCCTCAAGGAAGCAAGTTTAGTTTGCTAACATATGTTAACAAAACACAATATCCCCAGCGACTGTCTCTCATGGACAGCAAATGAAACATTAACCATGACAACTCTAGACTTCCAAAAGTTTGAACTTCTAACTCCAGTTCTCTCCTGATATTTAAATAAGGTCTTGAATGTATAATTATTTGGTTTCAAAGGCACATACCTACAAAAGAATGTTTTAGTTATACAATGTAAGGCTTCCATTGCATTCTGTTATCTGAGGGATGTGAGGGATGAGACAACTTACCTTGAGCAGCAGCTGTGCAAAACACACAATGAATACTTCAAGCCATTGAGGGCACATGTCAGGATCCATCTCCCTGCTCACAGGGGCACTGTGCATTTCAGCAGGGATCCACAACCCCTCAGCACACAGGGAAACACTGCTGTGCCACCAGGACCCCACAGGGGCACAGTGTGTTTGCTGTAACACGATGCTGTGCCAAAAACATTAACGCCTTTCCCCGTGACGTTCCCACTCTGGCAGTGACTTGTTGGTGTCAGAGGCTGCTGCACTGGACATGCCACAGGAACTGGCAGGTCTGAACCAAGCCTCAGCCTCATCTCACAGCCACCTCTACCTGCACGATTAAAGCCAAAACCAAACCAACAAAATAGAGAAAACCCCCAGACAATTATATTTTTTTGCAGCATTACGAGATGGCTAGGCCAAATTCTACTCTGTTTAAGCAATGTGCTCTAGCATTTGTGACAGCTACTCCAGCGTGACTGAGAGTAGAAATCAGGTTATTATTGTAGCCTTTGACAGAAAACGTTGTTAAAGTGATGTTGTCTTCAGAGCCTTTCATGAAATCTGTAAACATGTTTAACATTTCTTTGAATGGAAAATATAGCTTGTCAATCTATATTGACTCAGTGAAAATAAAAGCCCAATATATTAAGCTTAGATCCTTCAGGCATTTATTTTCTCTAATGATTAACTTTACAATATAATTTCATCCTTTCACAAATCAATCACATTAATCATAAGAACTCAACATGAGTGTTTACATTGCATTTGTCTTCTGGTTTAATTCTTTTGGATATTGCTTAACTGAGTAGAATTCAGTATGGGGAAAAACATAGCACAGGTACTGCTGCTAAATTAAGACCACAAATTTACTAATCAGAAGGAGTTATCAGACCTTTAAACCAAGTCCTCCAGGGACTTGAATTAATGTCCATCCAACTCAGTAAGACCCCCATCTTTTCTGAAATAGGGAGATGAGTAAAAAGCATGTTGTGATTATGCTTTGTGGAGATAAACCCGTGGCCTACAGTCTGAAGTGCTTATAGCTCAGACAAGGATGTTATTAGTCTTTCAGAGCACCCCCTTATGGACCACATGTAAAATAGACCAGGATTAAACAAGATCATCTCTATTTATGGGGAATTTAGGACTCAGAAAGAAGTCAAAACTGTTTCTGTGTGGCTGTGCTTTTTCTATGCTAAGTCCTCCTTGCTAGAGCTCAATGTGTATGTGGGCAGAGAAGGTGGTCACTCCAAATCTGAATGTCATTGTGGCTTTGACCTTAATCCCTAAACAAAAGGATGAAAGCACAATAATTACAAAATTATTGTGGCTTCATAAAAGCACGTATTAACATACTATAACCACGAGTGGATAAATTTTTAAGTAAATAAGAAAAAAGTAAGCAAGAAAGCAGAAACAATACCCTGTGATACATATGAATTTTCATATGAGGAAGAAGAGAATGACGAATGAGAAACAGGAATACCAAGATGAATAGTTCACAAAATCCGATAGTTTACAAAAGATTCAATAATCCAGTAAAATACACATTACTCCTTTACTGTGAATATGGCAGTCAGGTTTCAATGCTAACTCCTTGGTATGATACCCATAAACCTTAATATGGAGGTAAGCAAATGTTTAAACAAGTTTTACTTGTCGACATAAACATTCTTGTGTACCAATGTCAAGCTTGAATAAAATCAGTCAGATTCGCAGGATCAGAACAGGACTTAGGTTTTGAAATCTTCCTCCTATCAATTGGTTCCTAACTGGACACTGCTTGGTTTACTGCCAGAAATCTTCTCTGACTCCTCAGAAACCTAGTCAAGCTCCTAAACTCAAAGGTCCAAGGCCCTCAAGCCCCATACCAGCCACACTGAACAAAGAATTTTTACTTTGTTTTGTACAAATGTAAACAAATATCGGCAGCGTAAATTCTCAGAAAAACACAATTGCTATTTTCCACTCGGCTTTAGAGGTAGGAACAATGACATTTAGAAAGCCTTTAGAAAGAGTCACGTTTGGTGTGAGATTTGCAGCTGTATGAATGGATCAAAGTACTGAGGGGGACAAGCACGTGGCCTCTGTGCCCTCTGTCCTGCGTGGGGCAGTGCTCGACCCTGCCTGCCCACTGGATTTTTTGTGGAAACCCCTACTAAGCCTTTAACCCTGAAAGGGAGCTTGGAAGAACCTTGCTCAGAATATTCAAAGTTTATTCTCTGGGGAAATTAATGCTACTGATCACAAAACCTCTGGCTGTAATGTATATGCACACGTTATTTGTCCAACACTTGTGCAGGGCCAACAATCTCCTAAAAAAAACCACATGACAGATTTGAAAGGATAAAGGGCTACTTTTGCTAAGTAGCTGTTCATTAATTTGGTCTAACTGAGCTGGTCCTTGTTGAAAAAGGTCCAAAACTTAATGAAGCTGCTCCACATGATGTCCTCTAAGTTCTCTCATATGGGACATACTAACACTTTACACAGCTTTCCTGCTGCTTCACTGGTACAGGGCCAGACTCCAGGCTAGGCATGTCTCTGGATGTCTTCTCAATGATGGCAGTGATTTAAGTGAAGACTATAACTGGAAAGCAATTTGCACTCAACTTTACTTGCAAATGAACAAAAAAACCAAGGCAGTAGTTGGGAGAAAACAACAAAACAGAACAACAAACCAACAATCAAAGCCAAACTGCAACAAACCCAACCAAAAAAAAACAAACAAAAAATCCCCAACCAAAACCAACCTACTCACATCCAGAGTTCAGAGGGTTCAGAGCCAGTCCAGTGCAGTCACACAGCTGGGGAAGGGCTGTCCAGACAGAGTAGTTTTGTTCCCAGTGTGGCTGGACTGTACCTCCAACACAGTGAATTAAATCTTCAAAGGACCATCTAGGCATGTCAGTCCTCATGTAAAGAACTTGATACTGCCAGCATTCCCTTACTTCAGCAAATAACAAGAATCTATATCTTTCAAATAGATAGTGAGATAAGACATGCCTTTTTAATCCCCACTCTAGGAAGACTTTAATCAATAAAAGCTCCAGTTTTGATCTACAGCCAGCCAGCCCATGCATCAAGGTGCACATTGCCTGCAAAAAAGCCATGCTAAGCCTCTGTTTGAGGGTCTGCCTCATTGTTTAACTTACCTAAATTTTAAGGCTACTTTCATTACATATTTAATACCCTGTAACAACCTGTACCCAAGGCCCAATGGCAACTTTCCAAAGATTTCTGAACAAACAAAAATAAGGGTGGGGTGTTTGTTTTATCATATAATGAAATTTTAATTTAGGTTTTCTTAGCAGCTAACTTATATGGATAGTCAGGGGAAGTGTGCTAGCACCCAGTCAGCTGTCAGTAAACTCTCATTTCACTAACAATACACAGACATATTTCTAACCCTATCTTCTAATTCTTTAAAAAGAAGCACACGTAACTGTACCCCAGATTTAGTGTAGATGAAGGGCAAAGAAAGGATTTAGCCAGATTTTAAATCAGAAAAGACATTCCTGGTGCTAGGTGCTCTTGACAGACACCAGGACCTCGGTGTAATAAGGCACAGTTGCTAAATATGAAGGGGCACCAATTTGGCTCAGAAATAAAGTGCATACATGTAGCAATAAGGCATGGGGCAGTAGGAGTGCAGTCAATTCCCCCATCACCTTTATATCAGGACTTGCAGTAAAGGTCTCTAGCTCACAGTGACACTGCTGTGATGGCAGAATGTCAAGTAAGGCTTGATGGCTCCTGATATGAAACACAGATCAGATGTTCATCAAATTTTGTCATACGAGTTTTCAAAATGTTGATGAAACTTGACATGAAGGTATCCAAAATGATTAGCCACACTGCCATAAACCAGCCTTCTGCCACACAGCAATGATAACCTTGAGAAAGTGGAAAAAAAAAAAAGATACTTTATGTTCTATGTGTCCAAGAAAGTGGTCCCAGGGATCTTGCACATTTTAATTGTTCATGGCTTTATTAAACCCATTTTCTTAAATTTGTCTTCTATGCAGGTCTCAGCCTGCCTTGCAAGACAAACAGAGTTTGAAGAAAATCTTCTCCATAGTTAAGGCTGCATATTGAAATTCAGCACAGAACTAGAGGAAGGGAGACTCAGAACAGGCAGCCAAAATGGCCAAAAATCTCCCAAGAATTTATGAGGGTCTGCAACAGTAAACAATAATAGATGCAGATTTTCTGGCTTTAATTATATTGGATGCTAACAGGCTGAACATATCGAGATAATTTATATTGTAAATAACATTTGAGATTAGAGAAATTCAATTTAATTTTGCAAAAACAGTAGTAAAGAATTGTCTAATGACTTATTGTGTGCAAAGGTTTCCTTCTTCCCTCTGTAGCCACACGAACAAAGGACTGGCCAGCTGCACATGGACAGGTCATACCTGAAAAAGGTCCCTGGGACACCCTGAAGTAAATTCAGAACCTTTAACCCTGGCCCTTTGTCATTCCAGCAAAAACAAAATCATTCTAAGAGTTATCAGTAGAATTAAAGTTTCCATCCTCTTTTTTAAGGTTTCCAGGTACTGGAGGAGAGTGTGGTTACTTGAAACTTGAGTAGCAACACTTTTATTTGAATGAGGGCAGTATGCAGGGTTTGTAGATGATGCATCCTACAAGATGCCCACATGTGGGCCACATCTCTAGCTGCTCTCTTCTGAAACTTGCCCAGTGCATGGGTATTTATCTACTAAAATGCAGCAATTTCCAGGATTGACCAAAGTAACCTATATCACACAGCAATATTATAGATCATGTTAGGACAGGAAGTGAAGAATAGCTCTTCCAATTAATGCCAGATAGGGAAATTCATTACATAAGATGTAATTACTTAAGCTGGAATTTGTCCAGAAGCTGGAGTTCAGCCAGAACACTAGTTCAACATTAAAATGCTACATAAAATTTAAAAAATATTAAAAAAAAAAAGGAACAAACCCTAATGGTATCCAAACCCTAATGGTATCCAAACTAGAGAAGAATTTCTTTCTTTTTGATTATACATTATCCAGTCAGTACAGAGCAACTGTAATATCCAAAATGAGTTTTCTCCGGCACCCAAAGGTAGAAAAAAAGTATTAACTCTTTTCTGAAGGGCATTTATTCATGGTAATCTCCTAGTTAAACATGTGACACTTGTGATTTTTATTACAGATTTGGAAAAATTATCTGTCTTTGACAAAACTTCAGGTGACTTTATAAATGTTTAAATGAACTCTGATTAAAAGTTGAGAACTGATAATTTTAACATGAACAATTGTGCATGTTTAAATGTGCACAAACATGCACCAGTTTGAATGATCTACTTGTATATCACATGCAAATGAGTTTACCATCACTAGTTGTGAAAATCATCATCATCATCACTTCCCAATTTTCCCAGTTCTCCTTAGGAAGACTCCCACTGAAATCCTCGTGAATATCTGCACTCCCAAGTACACTAAAAAATAAATCTAGTTAGTTAATCTGAGAGCAGCAGAGCTAATGAAGGCTGTTTCCCAAATCCCCACTCAATATATCCAAGTCTTCCTCTACGCTGCTTCCAACTTCCCTCCACTCCTTCATTCTTGTTGAAAATGAGGACACAGCACAGAACCTCCCTCCTGGATTTCCTAATTACTGAGTAGGGAAGAGGCAGCACAAGAGCTATATTTATGCTGCTTGGCCAGCCAGCACATGTCTGCTCCCAGAAAGAAAATAACACGAGCTCACCCCACACTCTTCCTTGCAGCAGGAGCCTCAGTTTTCATCACCTTTTCCTCTTGCTGGTAGCCAGTTCCCACAAAATTGGTAGAACTCCCACAGTAAACTCTGGCTGAAATTAATTAAAAGTTATTTGGAGCAGGCCACCAGACAAACAGCATGACAGCATAACTTGTGTTTCCTTAAGAAAGCAAGCTAAAAAAAGGAAACTATTAATAATTATTATTTCCGTATATCATGAGGCCCAAGTTCTTGACTAAGGCCTACAAACACTACTGTGATACTTATAATAAACAGAGAATTTGCCTAACAGAAGGAACAACAGTAGATGAAATGATAACACAGCTTTCATTAATTAACAACAGAGCTCACTATTCGCAGAGGAAGTTGCCATAAGTATACAGACCTGGAGCCAAATTTTTGCTAGAGCTGAGGTTACATTTGCTGAGGATGCTAAGACAAGACAGACATTTTCAGAAATACCAAAAAGTCAGCAATCTCTATTTAGGTATCAGCAGAAATATTGGGAGCTTTAAAAAAAAAAAAAAATCCAGGAGAGAATAGTCTCCCACTGTTCACTGCAGCTGGGAGCAAGGATGTCCCAGCAGGAGCTCTGGGCTTTTCAGCTTTCAGGGTGGGGGTGACAATGGCCTCAGATTGCCTCTTCCAATCCTGACTGTCTGAAAGGCAAATAATAGGTAATAAACCCAACATTACTGATTAATTTATTCAGAGTAGAAACAAACAAGCAAACAAAAAATGTTGGGGCTTTGTACTAGCACGGGAACGTTGTCTTTTAAAGATTCTTAAGACACCACCTCTTTCTTAGAAGACACTGAAACATCATTTGAAATCAGTAAGCTTTAATGGAATGTGTAGAAGGGACCTAAATTGTGGAATGGAAACTCCTCAGAAGACCAGCCAGAGGCAGAGTGGAAGAAAACTTAAAAAGTGATGTGTATTTTATAATAACACCTACACCAGAAAAGTTCACTGAAGGTCAAGTTTTCCTCAGCAGAACACAGAAATCCCTTGAGAAAATACTACCATAATTGGGGGGGGGGGGGGGGGGAAGGGAAATAACTCCAAAATCAAAACAAACAAAAGGCACTAAACAGCCCAAAATATGTTCTCAAACTTCTGATATAATACTGTTTTCCTCAGCCAGCAAGATGTCCTCTTCATGGTCCACAAGCCTCCAGAACATATGCCTGAAAAGCAGCCTTTGAAAAGAAATGGAGTTTCCTTTGCAACTGTCCAGGTGTTCTGCACAGTGAGCTGATATCACCAGACCCATCCAGAAGGCTTCCATTTTACTGCACACTTAAAATCACACAAGTCAGCAATAACCTCAGGAACAAATTGCAAAATGCTCCCACCAAGTGCTGCTCGATACATATTTGTGTGGTAAATAGTCATGCTTCGCCTCCTTATTTGTGGTTCTGCACTTATTTTTCTTTTAAATAGGAAAACAAATTAATGGATTTTTCCAGCCTCTCAAACCACCTTGCTCTAGAAGTAGTCAACTTATTTTGCAGAGTTAATCGTCAACTCCACAATTTATTTGGAATGTATAGAGAGGTCTTTATATAATTTGCTGCTCCACAACCTCATTATACCAGAGACATGGGTGTGCATAAGGTCCTAGCAAATAGACCTAAAACGTCCCCAAATGTTGTCTCAAAATAGCAAAAAGATAAATTTTTATGAGCTTATGATGGAACAAGAATAACAGGATATAGTTCTCCTACAAAACAGGCTTTGGACCCATTGATCTTGGCTTCAAGAAGGGCTGAAAATATGCATCACAACATAAAAAGCTGGGAGAAACCAAGCCAGATAATGGTCCTGGCATGGATAACAATTAGGTCCTTTGCTAGGGATCCATCATACAATGAATTATTTCTTTGGGTCCACAAGTGTTTTCCAAAAGCAATGGGCATTCTGCCATTAATTAAATATACATCCCATTATATTGAATGCAGGCAGCTCTTTCTTCCCCAAAAGATCCAGACTTTTCCAGTAAATCACATTGTGTCATCTCTCCCATCCCTTGCTGCCTTCATTTTACCATCCCTCTCAAAACAGTGAATTTCAGAGCGTTGAAATCTGCACTGAAAACCTGCCTCTGTCAGAGCCCTCCTGTGCCAGACTGACTGAAATACTCCTGGTTGTAACACCACAAGGATATAACCCTAGACACAGCCCTCCTCCTTAAGTTAGATTTGCTTTAGGTAATTTAGTCTTTTACAGGAAAGCATCCATCTGAAATTTGATGCAGAAGTTGAGTGGTAACTGATGCAAGTTATAGTAAGTCCCAAACAGAGCTAGGTCAGGGATCTCAGAAAGAGGGAATAAAGATGTTACCATCTAAAATAACAACTTTTTGATCTACTTTTTTCTTTATTCTCCTCTGCCACATCTTCACTGCATGTAAATGGAGCCACAATTATATGAATTGACCATTAGCAGGAAGAGATTGACAGCCAAAGTCACAAATACCAGCCTTGTATTATATTCAAGTAAAAAGGCTGCAACAAAGTCAAAAATCCAGGACAGGTGAAGGAAACAGAGCCTTGGAGATGACTTGGCAAAACCATCTCTATTAGTTTAATCAAAAAGGGAAGATTAAACACTACCTGTGGCAAGACAGATCGTTAAAGCCAAACGATGATCTCTCAAGCAAAGGAGAGCTGTAAAGCTGAAGGCTGTAAAGATGCAGTCTTGCCAACCTCCTTAATGACAACCTTGTCCAATAATAGATTTGATTTCTTTTTCACAACTTTTGACAATCAAGAGAGAATTAGGTTTAAGGCAGAGGTGTTAGGTCGTCACTTTTCTACCACCACTCATGCCTTAACAAGCCGCGCAGGCCAGAAGCGGTGCAGTAACATCAAATGTTTTATAATGAAAATCTATTTTATTGCAGGCTAAAGTAAATGGAGGGTTTCATTGTACAATTTGAAGAGAATACAGCTTAGCAGTTCAAAGGAGAGAGGAAAGAAAAAAGGTGGGGAGAGAACCCCATGCACGTAGGCAGTAGAAGGGGAGGTGACTTGGTCTTTCTGAGGAGGCTCAGGAGAGTCACAAAGAAGCAACTAAGAAAGTACAAGAACACTGAATGCTTCTCTTTGTCAGGATAAGGAAATAGCAGTGCAAGTTTCATTTTGAACCTTGTAGTAACATTCTACCAGAGGTGCTCAAAACCCAACGCTTTTTGACGTTTTCATGAACGTTTCGAAGAATGGGATGGAGATGAGTCTCATCAGACTGACCAGAGCAGCCCATAAATTACTCTGTTTTGTCTGAGAGAGAGCCTATCCCAAATCTCCTAGTGGCATATAGAGCAAACATGGAAACATTGCACCACACATTTAAATGAGATTTCCCTTTAATGAGAATTTTAATGTTAGCTTAATTACTTTAAAGCACAGCCATCCTCAGCTAGGGCATGCTATGACTGTCTGACGCACAACACACAGAACTCTAAAAAATAAAAGGGATTTACAGAACATTTCCAAGAGAGTTTATGGTTTAGGCCACTCTTGTCTAAAGTATTATCTTGAGTGGATGAAATCACTTGTGTGACGAGCAATAAAAAATTTAGCTTTATGTAAAATACCCCCTCTCCATAAAGGGCAGAGACCCTTCTCATCAGGCTGGGTTGTGAAGGCCTGAGGGCTGGCAAAGGCGAGGGAGGGAACATGGAAATTTGGGTCAGCAAGAGCTGCTGGCCATGCACCACTAGTGTTTGCCACAGAGCTCTCTCCTCTCCACATCAAAGACGTCATCAGGCTCTGAGCTAGCAACTGTCTCTCCTGTCTGGCCTCTGAGCTTTTGCTTCCCTACCCTGCAGTGATTTCAAGGGGGCACGGCTGTGTGAGAGGTACCATCCTTCAGATGAGCTGGGAACATATGGCACTGACCACATGTGGTCATTAGAAAGTCCCGCGCCAATTTTTGCAAGGCTAACAATATTAGCCCCGGTATCCTGGCCAAATTCCAATATAAGTAATTATATTCTGGATAATGACATACAGGCTAGTTTTATAAGGTTTAATATACGTTGTGGAAAGTGGCTTGCACCTAAGGGCTCTGAGTTAAACTCATTGCACAGTCAGCTGGGATAAAATTAGAGAAGAAACTACCCAAGCATGTCAAATGTTTAAGCTTTAAAACCCTGTGTAGACTGAAACAAAAGAGGAAGGGATCCAGGGGTGCTTTAGCATAATCAAGCTGGCTCATGCCGCTGAAGACACAGCTGGGATCCAGAGCTCACTGCTGCGAGGAAATTTGTAACAGTATCCCCACCCCACCTTCAGCAGTGGGTGTGCATGCATGTTAAATTACCAGGTTAGGAGAGAAGATGGAGCAGCAGGATGCAAAAATGTTGTTCACTGGGGTTTTTCCTCGATTCCCCCCAAGTAAAATAGAAGCAAATGTGTCTCACGAAAAAAGCCCCGCTGTTCAAATACTCACACCTGTTGCACTGTGTTCTCACCAGCTCAAAATGTCAGGAGTAGTGCTACTCTCCTCCTAACTCGTATTTGTCTCATCTTGCCCTGCTTGAGGATGCCAGCACCAGCACAAGACGCAGATGTAACCACACCCGGGCAGGTCCTCCACCAGGTTCTGCTGATGAACAGCTCTGAGGCTGATGCCCAGCCCCAGAATAATTTGGGTGGCAGGACATGTGCCTCCAGCACGCCTTTAAAATCCAAAAAGAGCATTGGGAGTGTGCCTCCCACACCTCAGCTGGCTCAGGAGGCACTCACTGGCGAGGACTTACTGGGCCTCAGTCAAATGTGTTGACATGACCTACAATTTTGGATGGCATGAAGCGCCTGAGATGGAATACAAGCAGACATGCCAGACCTAAGGGCTGAGAGCAGGATGGGTAATAACATTTTTTTGGTCTTTTGATCCCCTGCAGCTTTCTGCAGTCGGTGCACACTATTTTACACATCGTACAAGCATGGAAACCACCTCACACTCCATGTATTTTATACCATGCAGAACAGAAGAAAAACAGTTTCTCACTCAAAATCACAGCTAAACAAAAGCTAAGGAAGATGTTTTTTACTGTGAGGGTGGTGAGGCACTGGAACAGGTTGCCCAAAGAAGCTGCAGATGCCATGTGCCTGGAAGTGGTCAAAACCAGGTTGGATATGGATTTGAGAAACCTGGTCTAGTGGAAGGTGTCCCTGCCCATGAGAGAGGGTTTGGTCTTTAAAGTCCTTTCCAACTGAAAACATTCTGTGATTGTATGATTCTTCAAAACCAGCTTAAGATTTGAAGCTTCGCCTTTGGCCAGCAGCACATCCCAAGCAATGGCACTGCAGTACAAGCAGCCATCGTTTATTTGAAATAAAGTTCAAGTTAAACCGTGATTTGCTTTTCCCGATGTTATGAGCAGGTGTGATCTTATCTTGGTGTTATCATCAGGATTCCAAACTTTAATCCATGTACTTCATGTGCTGGTGCAAGCCTCACGTACTTCTAGGCACGCCACCTCATTTCAAGGTGCTCTGCACCTTGCCTGGGCTTGAATTCCAAGCTGTCAAAGACAGGAGACACAAGTTCTCACCCCCACTCTCCACATGCAGAGAACGCTGCTCCATCTCCTCCATTCCTTTCCCCATTAAAACACATTCAAACGTAATTAGTGTAACATTAAAAATGGAGGAAATTTTGTAATTGCCAGTTGTTCTGTAGCCATGGTTACATCAGAGATTTATACCAAGCGACACTGGCCTGAGCACGCACAGGCAGTTAGCAGGAACAGCAGTAGGATAATGTTTGTGTGCATGTGCAGGTGTGCCGAGATGCCTGTTTGCCAAAAAAGAAAAAAAAAAAAAAAAATAGATGGGGGAGGGAGGGGGAGGGCAGGGGAGAGAGAGAGAGAGGCTGAGGGAGAGAGAGGAGGGAGGATGGGGAGGGGAGAGACGGAGAATATTCGGTGACATTTAAGGTGCTAATATCTGGAAGTCAACCTTTAATTTGACAGCTTTTAGTGCTAGTTAATTTCACTCATCCAGACGAGGTGTAGGAAATTTGCAGCACCTTTAAATTATCACGTTTTTCCACACTGCCTGAGGCCTATGTGGAATACCTGAGCCATACTTTCTTGCCCCCCTCCCCGGCTCCCCCTCCA
Organism: Erpornis zantholeuca; assembly: GCA_013400515.1. NCBI lineage: Eukaryota > Metazoa > Chordata > Aves > Passeriformes > Timaliidae > Erpornis > Erpornis zantholeuca. The sequence goes on along the minus strand of VZTN01024967.1, from coordinate 30,687 downwards.
TCCCCCTCTCTCCT
>VZTN01024967.1:0-30662 GCA_013400515.1 Erpornis zantholeuca | reverse complement strand
CATTTTCAGGTCAGTTGAAGTAAAACTTTCATTCCCTTTCTCAGACAATTAATCTTTAGCTAATTGAAGCAGGAATGCTGCAGGATGGGTTTCACTGGGGCCTGTAAATCTCATTTAGCAAAGTGAATTCCAGGCACATGCTGCACCTAATGATGTGACAGGTGGGCTGCACCACAAGACAGCAGCCGCCGAAAAGTTGATTCTCATTAGACCCTCGGAGTCCTGCAGTCAGTTTTCTGATGGCTGAAGAACACTAATCGCATCTGTTTGCTGCTGGGTGGGGTGGGCAGGCGGGGAGAGGCAGCCATGAGAGGCAGGGGGGGCCCTTCCTCTCTTTCATGAGCTAATATCCTTGACTCCTGCCCAAAAAACCAGCAGGCCTGCCTCCCACCATGCGCTCAGCCTCCATTCTGCTGACTCCTACAGGGTGCACCCTCTTTCTAATTAACTGGAATGGCTATGGAAAGCAAAGGAGGCCTTGTGTTGGGTGAACCAATTATTTTGAAGGGTATTAAGTCATCAGATTTACTTTTATCTTGATTGCATTGTGGAAATCGTGCATAATTAATGGTGGGAGCTTATTAGGAAAATGATTAGGCAAATTACACAGGTGTCGGATGCATTTTTTATGATAAATTTGCTAGAACAATCCTGCAATTCCATCTGTTCAGCTCATATCAGAATGTCACTCTGGAAGAAATTAATGGTGCAGAGTCTCACAAAGTTACTGGAGGCCTTGGATGCAGATTTATGTTTTAAAAAAAGATACAGTTAAAATTACCCAGCAATTTCCTAATAAATACTTGATGCAACAGTTCAATAAATTACTTATTTAATCTTAAAAGAAAATGATAGTCAGCTGGAAACTAAAAAGTGAAGAAAGCATAAACCTCATTTTGTCAGGTTGATGTGTATGTAAATAAAAAATAATCATAAGACGTAATAATTCTTTGCTGTGGGATGCTGACTAGAAACAAGCTGCCAGTGTCCAAGTACTTCTGTAAGGTATTTTTCCACAGATACTAAAGCTTGTCTTACAAATCATCCTGTGCTGGTTCTAAAGTGGCAGAGCCAGTTCCCTTTTCTGTAATTTCGGCTTTGTCCAGCAGTAGATTCTGGAGGTCACATCCTGGGAGTTGGAGAGGACACCAAATGCTCTGCTCATGTCCACGCTTCTTTCACCCTGCATTTCCTGCCAACACCAGAAGATGAAAACCATGAAACCAAAACCATTGGATGCATTGTCTCTCAGAGAGAGTCAGTAAATCAGTGCAAAGGGGTTTTTTGTGTCTGTGCATGAAAGAGTGTCTGTGCATGTGAATTTGTAGGTCTAAAATAGCAAAGGCCAGATACTGAACCCCTGGAGGTGCTTAGAAACTGCAGCTATGGATTACCTATTAATGCATCAAATAAATAAGCTCATGTTCCATAGAAGCAACATGCATCTTTTACTAGCTAATATAATATCATTTCTCAAAAAATTACAAGAAGTCACTGGGTGAATGAGGAGAGCATTACAAAGAAAAACATGACAAAGTTTAATCAATGCTGGGCAGCTTTATACTCAAATATGATTTTTAGATGTATACTTTTCATAACCTGACTGTTTCACTCTCATCAGTACTACCTTTTAAAGGGATTGACTAGGCAAACACAAAGTGGCTGTTGTCCTCTCCTGAAACAGCTCTGAGGAAGGCACAGCCCCAGACATCAAGGGGTCTGCATCACCTTAGATGAGACCTCTCAAGGCATCCTCCAGTTCCCTGGATACAGTCCACAAGGATAGCAGAGTGTCTTGTCCCAAAACCAGCATGGGGTTGCTCCCAGGGCTGGAGTTACCCTGTCAGGATTACCCAAACAGCACAACCTCATTTCCATGGCAATTGGCATGGCTTTGAAACTACACTGAACAACTTGAATGCCTTCAAAATCACAAAGCAGGCTTGTCCCTTTTCACAGATCCCTCCCTGTGGTGCCCCAAGGACTACCATCCTGCCCAAACTCCACAGCACTGTGCCTCTACAATTTCATTCCTCTCTCCTATTCCTCAGCGTCCCAAGAGCTTACTCATTGCCATTGGGTCCTTGAAAAGAAGACTTACTGGCAATGCAGCATATTTTGTTCATTTTGGGATTTCTGCTCTTTTCAGGACATTTAGGTTGTGATAATGTTATCAGAATAGAAGAAAGCATCTCTCTTTTGATGCTAGTAAAAAAAAAACACAACAAAAAAACAACAAAAAACTGGTAATGACCACCAACTTTTTAAAAAATGCTGGGAATTGTATAGCTAAAGAGAAACCCAAGAGAAAAGTGCATTATTTTTTCTCCCTAATATCCAAGTCTTGTTAAATACCAGTGATACCAATCTCTGTGACTTTTGTGTCTGATTAATCCTTCCCTGCAGAATGAAGCTGCTGATACTACACACCACCATCTGCACTTGTGGTGAAGGCAAAGAGACTGAATTCCAAACAGCCTCTGTCTGCAAGAGGGGCCACGGCAGCAAGACCTCATGGGAGTTTTATGTCCAATAGAAATAGTCCTTGGCTCATCTAAAAACCTTGCTTCTCCTTCAGACCTTTTGCTGAGCACATTCTTTGAAATCTGCTTTCATATATCTCAATTGTAATGATTGTTCTCAGAACAATTACAGGGGCATAGAAGCAAATATGGTGAAGTGCTGTGCCCCTGAGTCAGTTTATTACTGCTTGCTAATTAAGATTTTTGATAAATCTTGTATTTATTCCATGCAGACTAATGGAACAATACAGAATAATGCTATTAAACACAGCAGGTAATCCTAATCCAGTTAGTGAAGAATTAAAGAAAATTTAAGATAAATTTGAAGAAGTTTCGGTGACTATCCACCTACATTTTAAGGGATGTTTTGTATCTGGTGGCTAATGGCCCATAACCCTTATCCAATATGGAGTTGCTAAGCATTTGATCAGATAAAAAGCATGTTTTCAAGCAATCATTATTCAAAGGATCAGACACAGTGATACTAATGTATGATTTTGTACCATGAATAAAACATTTCAAATGATATCCCTCAAAAAAAAAAATCTATATTGGAATTTATATAGGTGAGCAAGGAAGGGTCAAGTGAATTTCACAGAAAGAGACAGAGACCCATCTGGATTAAATTGAATGGGTTAATGTAAACCATAGCAAGAGCAAGAGTCATGATTTCAGAATATATGGCCCTACCCCTAAGTGTGACATGCAGGGTACTTCCCAGTTTCCCTCGGGTCTGTCCTTATCCTGTTGAAAAAAATAGCTTTGCTCTGAGAAGAGCGTGGCTAGTCAATATTATTGGCAAGACAGGACATAATAGGGGGAATCAAGCAACCAGATGTCCTTTTTAATTCTGGTAGTTAACGTGAGAACCCAGACAGAACATTGTTGTCTGGCCAGCCACTCACCTGTGTAACTCTCTGATGTGCAGTGCCTCACCCAGACCTCCTTCAGGTGCCAGAATATCTCCAGGTGCTTTCACACAGGTGTGTTCACACAAGACAAATGTCTTTGCCTCACCCTTCAAACTCACCAGCCTGGATGAGTTCTAGGAAGCTGAAGCAGGAAAACCATGTCAGAGAGGTGCCCTGAAAGCGAATCCACCCCGAGTCAGCACACTGGTGTGGATGTGCTCCTGGAGGCATCACTGCAAGTGGAAGACCTTGCTAAAGCTGAGAGTTCCTAGTGAGAGCCTCTGTGCCATAAAGCAAGCACAGACAATCCCTGTTTCCGGGATCATGGTGCTTAGACAGAAGACAAAATATGACACAGGGAAATTCTCAGGGACAAGCAGGGACTTACTGGCAGTATGAACCAGAAACAAAACCTAACTCTCACTAATCTCAGTCCCAGTGTCATGCACCAGCTTCTCTCTTTGATTTTGAGTACTGGCATCATATTTCTAGTGTACAATATCCCTCTAATACTATAAGCAATATTTGTTTTTAAATTAAACTTTACTTTTCTTTTCCAGAGCATCACTCAGTTTTCCTTAAGCCCTACCAAAATAACTAATTCCTAATCCTTAGTACAGATAACCAGCTCAAAACAAACAGGCCCTTTTGTAGCATTGACAGTATTACATTTTTAGCATATTATAAGCTTGCAACTAACACCTAGACTTTTGCTAGCACTCTGAAATGTAGGTGGTAAAAAAACACAAAGCTATTTGCTTATCCAATTTTCTGAGTACATCTGCCACATAATGATTTCAACTGCAGAACATTCAAGACTTTGCACTGGTTTCGCCCAGATCAGGTTTTTGTTAGACAACAGAGTGATTCATACAAGCTTCTGAAATTATTTTAAGTGATTACATTTTTCTGTCTTGGCAAGTGGAGAAAAGCATTACTTCACATCAAACACAAGTGGAAGGGCCCAAACGCAGATCATACAACCAAACACCACGGGAATGGAGAGCATTTTGTACAAACACCTATTCTTTCCGCAGGCTTTCACCTCTTGTCCACTACCACAGAAACAAGAAGCTGATTGAAGCCTTTCACCAAAACAGTTTGGTGTTTTGCTCCAGAGGGGTGGGCTTGGATTGATGAGGAATGCCACTTGGGATGCTGCTTTACAGATGGTGAGCGGCAAAGCAGGCAGTGCCTCCCCCTGATGGGGAGGAGGCAAAGCCTTCATTAAAACATCAGCTTCCCCCAGAAGCTCATACTGTCTGACACGCCTAACCTGTGTGCATATGTCAACACAGAGCACTTGCTAATGTTGCTGAGGCTGTAAATAAGGGTTCAGACTATACTCTGAAGGAGATTAATGAGTAGAGTGCTTCCTTCTCTGCTGGAGGCTGAAGTAGGTTCCCTATTAAGATGCAGTATCTGTCACTGTCAATAGAGACATGCTGTGTGGGTGTGAGGGGAGGTTAAGAGGTGTCTCTGAATCTGGTAATTCCATGCTTTTAAGGGTCTAGCACAGGGGACTGACACACTTGAGCAACATCAACTTCCTGAAACAGGTTTTCCATTAATGGAATAAGTCCAGTAATGTCTGTGACCGAAGAGGGACAAACGCAGAGGAACTGGAGGTACTCCCTTTTGAAGAAAGGACAGAATTTTATTCTTAAATTTAGAAAAGGATAAATAAATAAACAACTATCCTGTGCATGGTTCATGCAAATTTCAGGGAAGGGAGTAGTAGTTCCCTTCATACATGTTGAAAACTCTGTTCCCATGATAAATTGTGTCTGACTTCCTTACCCATACCCACTTATCTCCTTCCCTCTTTAGTTCAGGTAAACAACTATTCTTATTTGTAAAACATCCATTTCTCTGATATCACAATACCTTACAGAACTGTTTCTTCTTCACAAAGCATTTGATGTCATTCTCTGAAGGAAGAGTTTAACAAGTGGAAAAGCATAAGGAGGTTCAGTGTCATGCCCAAGTTTGAACTGCAAATGTGTGGAATGAAGAGGGGTCTGAATTCTGAACTCACAAGCCCTTAAACGTCCCTCTGCTCTTGGAGCTGGATTCGGAAAACAAGATTCCCCACATACCCAACGCCCATGTTGTAGTGAGGATTGCTGGCAGAGAAGGCCAGCTCACTCAGCCTGAGCCAAGGAAACTCTTCTCCACATTGTTCAGGACATTTTTCTATGTATTTGAACCATTATAACTTTCTAGTTCAGAAACTTGTACCATACAGTTGAATAACACACTCAAGCTAAAAATGCCTGTGCATTTATACACAGATATGTAGCCCAATGGCTCCTCTTAAAACCCCCAAAGAACATGTAAGTTTTTACAAATCAGCCTGTCTGCATTAATTAGAAGATTTTCCTTTTCTCCAGTACTTAGAAGAGAGAATAAAATTAATTTAACACACAGCAATATTACCCATTTTTCCCTAACACTCCGGTCTCCTTTATGGAAGCTGAAAGAACCTGAGGAACTAATCTGGTATAATCATTAATTTCAAAAGAAAAATAAAAAAAAACTGTAACAAAATATTACATTAAGATTTTAAGACCTGGTTAAGTTTGACAGAAGCAATCAACTAAAAAAGAAAGTGAAAAGTTGAAAAGGGAGAAATCTCAGGGAAAAAAATGGGAGCCTGTGCCAAAAAATCACTTCCAGCTTTGCGTGTTAAAAATTTATCTCACTTAAGTACCTGGATATGTAGCCCAAAGTCAATGGGAATTACAGAGGGCAGCACCTCTGAATAATAGATCAATTCTTTAGCTCTATTCTCAGTTATAGGCAGAAGGCAAATGCTATTTACTCTTCCTTTACAACACCAACCTTACTGAACACCTAATAGATCAATGCTTTTGTTTTGTTTTTTGTTTTTTACTTAGAGAATTAAGTCTATTTATAATAAAGTCTCACCATAAAAATAAGATAAAATTAGAAAAGCTGCCTACAAATAACATAGAAGCATTAAGTAGCCTTTGGGCACTCCAGAATGTTATGTCATGCTGCTTTCCAGAGGAAAATCAAGGGAAAAAAATTCCTCCTAATTTATTGAGAGCACATTAGTTTTAAGTATAACATGTATAAGATATACACTGCACTACACTATGCAGCTGATGCCTTAAATGGCTCCCTAGAAACAGAGAGCAGACAGCAATAAAGGAATAAAGGAGGGATTGATTGGAAAGACCTTCAGAGGTACACTCTGGCCTCCAGAGGCTCCTGCCTCAGTGCATCCCAACGTGGACAAGGACAGCTCCCGAGTTCTTCCCACGTGGATCTCAGCATCAATTCCCCAAGCAGAAGCCAGGCAAGGATGGAATTTGCCCAAGCTTGCCCCTTCCTTCCCCAAGAGTGTGGTTTGCAGTTGTTGGGCCTAGGAGGGGCTGGGTGTCCTTGGAGCGCTGGAGAGGCTTTGCTGTGTGTGTGTGAGCATGAGAGAACAGCACTGAACGAGCTCCAGGGAACTGCAGAGTGACACTGGGCAGGGCAGGGCTGGGAACAGAGAAAAGTTAAAACCTAAGGCATCACACTGATTCCTTCCCAGACTTGATAACTTCCCTGGCATTGCTTAAAGAGCATCTGACTCTGGCCACTTGCAGGGGCTGAGAGAGTGTTGCCTCTCCTGGCACACAACTTCACTGCAGCCTGAGTGCTCTGTGTGAGGAGCCAGGTAACCAAGGGCAAGAGTCACAGGATTGTGTAAGCTGGAAAAGACCTCCTAAGGTTTTTTATAAGCTGTTTCACCCTAATATTGCAGTATTTTCAGAATCTAGATGTTGGAAAATGGCAACCCCTTTGCCTTCAGCTTATAAGAGGTACAAGATGACCCATAAACTGGAGGGAAAGAGACAGTGGCTGTAGATTTTTAAAAAATCATTAGTGAGCATATATTGTTTGAGTGGAAGGAAGAGCTAAGTCAAAGAAACAAACCATAAATTAAATCCTGATGTTGAGTTCATTTCCAGAGATAGAAGTAATGCAGAACAACCTTCAAAAAATGCCAAACTTGCAGTATGCTAAAGTGTCCCAGAGAAAAGTTGATGTCTGGTCTCCAGTGATGTGATAAAGCAAAAATTTGTTTTTGTTGGCAAAACTGAACAAATTAACTCCTCCACTTTTAGCTGCCTGGCTTTTGCCCCACCTGTACAGCCAAAGGACTTTCAACAGCTGGTATTTGTCCATTTTCTAGACATATGGTGTCCTAAATCTCACAATAACCCTACTTATTGATGTCAGGTAACAGCCCAGAATGGGGGAGATGATCCTGATGTAGAAGGAATACTACTTTACCCGAATCAAATGTAGGACAATCAAAATAAATGATCAAAAAAATAATCAAAAGATGCTTGCTCTACAAGTTGCTTCCTTTTTTTTTTTTTTTTGCTACAAATAATTCTCTCTAAAAATCTTTTTTTAAGAGTTCTTTATACTTTTTCTGTGGAAATAGATGACAACAACACATGGAGTCACCAGCTCTGAAGGACACTAGAGGCAATTTCTGCACTGCAGTGAGTGATGTCCATTAAAATGAGAGGTAGAGATAAAAATATTATGTTTATATGGGGGTGATCTCTACCCAAAAAGCTAAGGGAAGTCCTGTGGGAAGTGGAAGTTATTGGGGCAGGTAACTAGAGCTGGATTTCAATGGGAGGTTGCTGTGAGAGAGGAGATGAGTCCCAGGCTCATCTCCTGGGGCTTGCTTCCTAGGATCAGCCTGCAGCACAAGCAGTACAACACAAGGTGTGGGCTGGCTCGTGCCACTAGACTGAAAAACTGCTTCATATCAGAATCAGCCTTTTTTGGGAGAAGGGAGATGGAAAGACAGAAATAAAACTCCCGTTCAGATCTCCAGGTAGAAGATACCAGGACGTACAGATATAAAAAACATCTCATAGAAGCAGATGTGATTGGTAAGATACACACAAATAATCTCTTTTGAGGGAAAAAAGGATATCTCTTTGATGATCTGATATGACTAAAAAACTCAATAACCTCAACACCTATTGACCCATGTGAAAAACAGGGGCAGATGGTATCAATTGTTATGTTTGTTCGTAGAAAAAAATGAGAAAAATTCTCCAAAACTGTCTTCCCTACAGTTGTTTGTTGGGGTTTTTTGGGTTTTGGTTTGGTTTTGGGTTTTTTTTTTTTAGAAAGAACAGACAGCTACAATAATGTAACTAGATTTCCAGAACTGTGGGAAGGTGACATTTTATATGCTTGGATTAAAAAAAAAAAAAAAAAATTAAAAAAAAAGAAAATAAAAAGAGCTGAGAGAGGCTCTCACAGGTGCCAAGCACAAAACTCATGGACAAATACTCTGAAAACAAAAGGCTAAACTTAACATAATAACAGGTCAAAAACAGAGACAAAAGAGTGAAATACAAAGAAGCAAGTTTGTTGGAAGGAAACCATTTTTATGGTTTTAAAACCATTTCTAAGCCCAAAGTTCATTGTCAGATTACTTATAATAGCAGCATGGTGACAGAACTCAAACTGAGTGACATGACCCATTCATTTTACTTCAAAATAAATGTGTATTTTTCATTTAATGAAAGAACTGGAAGAAAAAGGGCAACAAAAGTATTCTCTCAAATATTTTTATCTTGAAGTACTATCATAAATTTTCCTTCTCAAGACAGTGTCCTCTGTCATCTTTCTAGGTTCTGATCATACTGAAACAAAAGAAAAATATAAATTTAAAAAAAATTTTATTACCAACCTTTCAATTTCATGCAGCTCAGTCCTGAAGTCTCCATTTTATAAACTACTCAGGCCTTTCTGGCAGGGAAAGGAAGCAGCAGTCAATTCCTTAGATGGAGGACTGACAACTGTCAAAGATTAATGGCATTCATGGTTGATGATGTGTCCAACAGCCAGGCACCAATTTTTTACTTTATATCTGGGCAAAATTTTACTTAAAACAGGCACAAATACCTATGTTGTGCAATAACTTTTGTTTATCTTCTGAGACAACCCCAGGAAACTGAATCCCACCAAGCTCTGCCTGGTGAGGGGGTCTCAGCCTCCTGTCAGCCAGGCCCTGGATGAGCCTTTCTAACTCTCCTTTCCAGAAGTGAATTATATAAAAGACTGTGAGAATGATGTGTGGATATATTAACACAGGGGGAAGCAGTCATTCACACAAGTGGAATTACACAATACTCTCTGGAGCGTTTCCAAAAGGTGATGCCAAATAACATGGAAAATATTTGCATCCCTAGAGACAAAAACCTAAATAATAGCTGGAGTTAGGTCTTTGCAAACAAATACTGACACCCTTCCCTAGACAATGATGCCATTCTTTCAACTGGAATGTAGATTTGTCCCTAGGTGTACACCTCATCTTTTCTAAAACTAAATAGAGTTGAAAACCAAAAAATACAGGCAATACACTTTCATATTTCAGATGCTTTGAACCATTATAGAGCCACTTCGATTAGCCACTCTTGGCACTACACCTCCTGGAAAAAAATTACTAGACTGTATCCTTTGGGCATAGCATCAAAATGATCCACCCAGCAAAGAGAGGTCAGACCTTGCAGTCAATTTAAACTGAAAGTGACAAATCTACAGTAGCAGCATTCAGGTTTTAGAAAATGGTTCAGACGATTAATTCCATACAAAAACCACTGGGGATCTCAATTACTCAAAATTGGGAAAATAACAGTTTGCAATGAATGACAGAAAAACAACAAGAACCCTGTGGAAACCCTGTGGACATGACCAGATTCTTGCGAAGTCATTGTGAACATTCTTGATCTTCGAAGGTAAATTTCTACAGCAAAATATTTCTACCCAAAGCCACATTTTTAAGAACCTGTATCAAGCGAGCTGCACGTCTGTTCAGGGTGTTAACACGAGCATTGCCACAACAGAACAAGCCATTTCAAATGGTCTTCTCCAAATAGGTCCTCGATGACCAATTCTGAAAGTTTCCAAGTTTGGCAGAAATCCTTTGCAGTCCAGAGCCTGTTCTGTCTTGATGAGGGAGCAAAGAGTTGTTATTCATGCCAACTAGTCATGAAAGAAAGTCTTCTGAAAAGCTGTGTTGGTCCTTAAAATATAAATAAATATTAATTGATGAGGGAAATCAGGGGAAGGAAGGTGTATGAAGGATCTGCCACACAAGAGAAAGTAAGTAATAAAACTCTCCACGGCCTCGGAATTTTTTTTCTAGTGTACGAATGCCATCAGGACAAGTAAACTAATAAGGCAGTCTTAAAAAAACTGAAATAACAATTTTTTTCTGCAACCTTAGCATTACCTACATGATTATTCTTCAGTACACATGCATACACACACACACACACACACACACACACAGTGCAACAATTTATTTTAATGTAATGCTGCCCCCTTGTGCTTTTGTATACAAGGAAGTTTTTGTCAATAACCAAGGTTTGTAGCAACTAAAGAAAAGCAAGAAATTGGCCTTTTCCTCAGCCCTGAGCTTTGCTACAGATATTTTCACTTGAGCAGTAATATGATCTTATGCAACACTTAGCAGTCTCAGAGCCTAAGGAAACATGAAACACGCATTGTAATAAAAATTAAAGATAGGGTAAAAAGAAAGCACACCAAGTGCAAGTCAAAGAGGAGAAAGGAAGACAAAGGTCAAATCAAACAAACTTGCAATAAGCTACTGAAAATGAGGGCAAAACAAATGATTTGATTTCACACATTACCTGGTAGTCTGTCAACACGAAGAAATAGGTTTTGCACGGGATGGCCAAGAGAAAGTGATAGAGAAAAATGAGAACTCCACAGCCCAGGAATCAGCCTCCTTCACACCAGGAATCTAGCACCAGTCAGTCTCTGCTTACCACCTTCTGGAACTCCCTGACACACAAGCTTGTCAAGTGTGCCACATCAGAGGCATTGTGGACTTCTGAGAAGGTCATAAGAGAAAAGTATCTCTTTGGGAAGGTTTGGCTTAGAATCAATTATCTGTCAACTGCCCTTGCAAATCCCATAACCAGGGACTGTCTGGTAAATTTGCCTTCCTTGGAGATGGTCCATGGCTTGAGCCACGAGGGCTTGGAACCATTCCATATGGCACAGTTCATGGCTGAAGACAAGGAAATTTGTTCTACTGTTTTTCAAGTGGTGCTAGAATGATTTTTTGCTTTTTCTTTTATACCCCTCTTACATACTCTTTTGAATAGATTTATGTATTCTTAGTGCTTTTAGCCTACATACTTGTAACTTTCCAAATCTAATAACTTAACTGAGACCCACTGTACCCTTAAACCAAGAGACCAAACAATCTTAAAACCCCAAACACCAAAGTCCTCTCCAAAATATATTTTTGTAAACTAAAATAAGCCCATTGAAAAGATTCCTCAGAATGAAAAGTTCACTCAAACCTCTCCTTAACAAATCTTTGATAAATATATTCATTTTTACAAAACCTATGATTATATGTATTTCAGTGTGAAAATAGTACATGCATTTTCAGAACATTCCACCCAAACCAAATGCTACATTCCAAAATCCTGAAATAAATATCAAAATAAAAACACTTTTTCTCCACAAACTGTGCTTTAAATTTAAGACCAGGGAAAGGCAAAGAATATTAAAATCTCAAAAATTTAGAAAATAAATCAAAGTATATAGGCATGATTCAAATCTATGGGTACATAACATCAGTACTCACAGCCATTTTGAACTTTATACAAGTCCTACATCCTGAATAAACTATTTTATTTGATGACTACTTCCTGAAATTCCAAATGAAGGGTAGTGTCAGAGACTGAAAATAGTTCATGCCTCAAACACTGGTATAAAGTTTTGCTCATTATAAAGAAGCTACAGCCAAGAAGCCTGCCTGAAGACTGGGACTTTGGGCTGAAAGTCAAACTGCTGATTAGATAAAGGGAAACCCAATTGTTCAATCATCTCAGGTGGAGGGAAATGTTTGCATCCACCAAAAGGCCAAAGCCACCAGCTGGGCTGAGGAGCATCCTCTGGGGAGTTTGGGGTGGGGACAGAGCTCAGCTCACAGGAGCCAGGTTTGGGGTGGGGGCAGAGCTCACAGGAACGAGGTTTACACAGACTGTCCCCACCCAAGACAGGAGGAGGAGATTCCAGTGTGTGGTGTAACCTCTGTCAGAGGCACTGAACACCCTTCCTCTGTCACACAAACCAGCCCAGCTGTGTCTCCCCAACCCCACAGGCCACATCCACAGGACTCTCACGTGAGAGGCAGCTGAGGGGGGGTCACAGTCCATCCCAGACCCCCCAAAGTGCTGGGGCTTGCACCCCAGGGCTGCAGGGATGGAGCAGACCCAGAGCTGCTGTAAGGGACTGCCCCCTCCCCAGGGGACATGCCTGGACATTGGCACCTGGCTCCAGGGGATATAAACCCAGGGGATTCTACACCTTTGGGGGGACCTTCATCACCAAGAAGAGCACCTCGAGAGGATCAATGGAACATTGTTGGGATCCACAGAGTGCTGATATTTTCCTTATTCTGTCCCTGTCACTCTCTTTCTGTCCCCCCCACCTATTTTATGCCTCTTTCTTTCTTTCTCTCATATTTACTATGCAATAAACTCCATATTCTCTTTCTCTCATATTTACCATACAAGAAAATCCATATTATTGTCACTGGCATATGGTCTTGTTTCCACCTTAATTTGGGCAGAGGAATTTTTAAAGAACCTTTATAATAGTTGGATCTCAACAGATAGTAAACTTATGTGTGTTCATTCAGGTTTTTTATTAGGCAGAGATTTCCTTTAAAAACATAACTTTTGTCCTCAAGCTTTATGAGAGCTTAATGATAATCAATAGGTCCTTACAATCATGGCATAAATGCCTATGCATAGACACCTATACAGTTATTCTCTGTGTGTGTTGTATTCAGGCTACTGAATATATACATGACCTTTTACTGGCCATTTTCCTTCTAAATTTCACAGCTGAAAAATTTATTCATAAAGAAAACAAAATAAAACGCTTATTTGGGTCAAGAAGAGTGTAAAAATTCCACATAACTGGTAGTAAAAAATTATGAAAAGCAAGTTGGAAATTTTTTTTTCTAGTAGCTACTAAATGACAGACATTCTCATTTTCATCTAGATTTAGTTTGACTTACAAATGTACAACCTTTGTGTTTTAAATATGTCTGTGCTTTAACAAATTCAAAGGAAGTCAAGAAGCTAAACAAAACCTTTTGTTTCACTCTGAATGACACATTTAATTTGAACTGAAATAATTTGGTTTAGCTTTTCAGAATGTTAAAGGAAAATTGATAATTTTTAATTTAAGCTGACCCAAGGTAATTTTTTATTATGCATCTGAGCTTGGTCATTGACCTGACTAAAACCTAACATAGTTATTCAAGGAGGTCTGCTATAAATAAGATTTATCTTTAGAATTTCTATTCTTTATCTTGTTCATTACATCTTATCTTTCTTATTAATTTTTTATACAGAAACTCAGCAGATGCTTTCTGCAAAACTAAGAGTCTATGGTGTATTATTAGAATGCGTGAAACAGTATGCAAAGTGCCATCCTCTGTTTTTCCCCTCTCTCTCATGAATGTAGATCTAAAAGGTAGGCAATTTAAGGATGTTGGCACTCTGTCTGAAGCAATGTTAGTCATTTTTAAACTCCATGTTCTCACTTTTCAGCATATACAGCTTACATAAATTAAATTAACTTGGCCCGCATCACAAGCTGAACGCCATCCCGTGACACAGAGGTGACAAAAAAACCAAAAAAAGGGCTGTAAAACAACAGTGAAACCTGTTGGGGAGCTGTGTGGTTCCAAAAAAAGAGCTGCTGTGTCTCTCTGCCCGTGCCTCCCTGCTGCTGGGAAAGGAGGAGGTGCAGTGGCAGGAAGGAGGTGGGGAAGAGGGGCAGCCACTCATTTTCCTGCCATTCCTGGTATCAGACCTGGGGAGGTGTGGATAAACAGCTCTATGCCCACAAAAACCTGAACAAAACTCAGTGCAGGCAGCAATCTGATTGGCTGCCTGTTATTTTGCCCAACAGCCATTGCAATAGTGATTCTAAAACTGCAATTCTTCCTCCAATTAATTCAATTTAAAAAAAAAAAAAGAAAAAAAAGTAAGTTCTGTTACTTTCAGGGACAATGTGGCTCCTGGCTAGTGACAGTCCTGAGAAAGAGCTCATGAATCAAGGAAAATTTACTGTGTGCTTTCTAAGCATTACATAACTAGGGATATTAATATACTTTAATTTCTGATTTTGTGGGCCTTGAAAAATGAACTTTAATATTAATATAATGTTAACTTTAATATTCCAGTGCTTCTAAGTTCTTTCAGTTACCCTAATTGATTTCAGTTGGATCCTTTTCAGATACTGTTCTTTTATATTTTTTGGCCTACCTTCTATTTTACTCAATTTTCTCCATTCTTTCTGGTTTTTAGTCATTTCAGATCTGTATTTTCAGATAGATATGTATATTAAAAAAAAAAACTTTTCTGTATTACTGCTACCATTATTGTTAAAGGACTTAACTACACGTTTCTCAGCACCTTCTTCCACCATTTCAAAAAGGCATGTAAGCAAGGAAATGATTCAAGGTATCTCTCTTAGGAGACTCTTCTGGCAAAAGCACAATCCTCTGGGGGCAAACTATAGCAAAAGAAAACTTAGATTAGTTTAAAATTGGTTTCTGAAGTTGTCTTTGACATTACATTGCCTGTCCTAGGATTTCTGTGAAATTAGGCTCCTCATCTAAACCAAATAATTTAATAATTAGGGATCAAAGTTAGACTGCGTGCGTTCCCCCTCCCCGCCCCGAAATTATGAATAATTGACATTAGCAGGCACTGTACTACCTGATCAAATACTTAACCTGCTATGATATAAACTCTAAAATAAAAGACCCCAAAATTAATTACCTGTTGTGTTACACTATGCTGTGGGGAAGGCCAGGTAGTCCCAAGACAATTTTTGAAGTCCATCCCAGGCAAAAAGTACTGTGGCAGCACCAGACACAACCTAGGCAATCAATTTCTACACAACTCCTGAATCCTTTTGGCACACACTGGATCAAATCCTGCCTCTCCTATTGAAAGCAAGGGGATTTGCTCCATTTAGAGAGAGAAGACTCCTTGAGCCACACTCCAGAGCCTTGTTTTCACTGAAAGGGATGCCTTATGTTTTAACTTTTCTATGTTCCCAGCCCTGCCCTGCCCAGTGTCACTCTGCAGTTCCCTGGAGCTCGTTCAGTGCTGTTCTCTCATGCTCACACACACACAACAAAGCCTCTCCAGCTCTCCAAGGACACCCAGACCCTCCTAGGCCCAACAACTGCAAACCACAATCTTGGGGAAGGAAGGGGCAAGCTTTGGCAAATTCCATCCTTGACTAAAGTTCTAGTTAGTGAATTGATGGTGATATCAAAGTGTGAAGAACTCGTGAGCTGTTGTCCGTGTTGGGATGCACTGAGGCAGGAGCCTCTGGAGGCCGGAGGCCCAGAGTGTACCTCTGAAGGCCTTTCCAATCAATCCCTCCTTTATTCCTTTATTCCTGTCTGGTCTCTAAGCAGCCATTTAAGGCATCAAAAAGGTCGAACTCAGGGTGAAGGTATTTGTGTGATGACCTGGTGGCACTGGGTGGCACATTTTGTGTGATGACGCTGCCGTGGCACTGCTCAGGCCCCAGGTTTCGCTGCCCCAGTCTCTGGCTGACACCACTCCCGCACATGACAGCTCCAATGTCTGTGTTAGCTCCGTAGCCAGGAGCGAACGACGGCAGAGACGCCTCTGGAAATTGGGTTTTATCTCATCTGAGCCGGGAATCTCCAGTACTACTTCGAGTTATCTGGGATGAAAGTAAAACCTTTCCTAATTGCTTGTGTGTTTCTGTTCCCAATCTTTCTCTCGAAAAAAAACACAACCAACCAACCAAAAAAAAACAACAGAAATAATATCAGTTCTTTTCCATATCTTTTTTATCTGTGAGGACAAAAATATATATTTTTAATTCTTATTTGACCTAGGCAATTTAGAATAATAATAATAGTAATAAATAATGATTAATAATAATAATAATTCTCTATTCTACTTCTGAGTGAATCCAAGGTAAGTGATAACTGAAAACATGTGGGATCTATCTTGTGAAAAGGCAAGAGGAAAAAAAATAGAAATACTATTGCTTACAGTGAATCAGAAACCTTGTGACAAGGGTATTGAGACTTAATACCCGAGAATTAAAAAAAAAATTGAGCTGGATCTTGAAAAAAAACCAGTTTTTAGTGGTGATATCTGATGGACTACAGCATAGTCTCCCAAGACTGAGTCTTATTGCATGAGTTTCTTAAAACAATGCAAAGCACTCAAGAGTAGAGTGTAGGGAACATTCTAAATTGGTCCCCCGGGTAAGAACTAGCTGACCTAATTGGTATTTCCCATCTTTAATTTATGTGATCATACAGTATGCTGTTATCTTTTCATTACATTAACCCATAGGGTCAAACATTCCTCTGGTGGAGTTCCATTGGAACAAGCAGGTTTGCACCAGGGCTTGGTTTGGCCCACACTGTTTAAATCTGAAATGAATTTCAAACAGAGCTGTAATCAGCCTTATAGAGTAATTTTATTCTCAAGCAAGGAGAACCTGTGGTTCCCCTGTATGAAAGGCAGATACTCCTATCAATGCAAACTTTATAAAACATAATACCATCAAATATTACATGCCAGAACAGCACTAAACTACTTAGAGTGGTAAATAAAACATTAGGTTTGGAAAAGTATTTGGATTCTTCTTCACATTATTGCAATGTTTTATTCATATCCCGCTTACATATTCCCTTCATTCTGTTAATCTAAGTGACCAGCATGTGATGAAACTGCTCAGTTCTGCACAGCTGTGCTTCCTTTGAGATTGCACAACTCCTCTGTCTCCTTCGGGGCAAGAGGAATGCCACCATGGCAATCTCAGTTTCCAAAGGTGTGCTTTTTAATTCGTCTATCACTGTCTTTGCACCAGGCCATATCACTGATGTCCAGTCAAAGACAGCTAAGTTCTGGAGCAACTTTGAAGGATAGTTTCTGCAAAATGGCAATTATAATATTTTGGAAAGTAAGTTAAGGTGGTAGTCCAAAATAGTTCTCTTGGGAGATTTGCCAATGAGGCAGAGATGCCTTCAATAAGCAGTAACCTGCACAACAATTTCCTCTTTTTTCTTAATTCTTGTTAAATCAATTCAGGAATTCAAAGTATCTTGACCTAATTCTGATTCTGCCTCAGAAATGCCAATTAGGTGTAAGTAAATGTTGACCCTTTGTTTATTCATCTGTCAAATTACTTTGGAATCTTTCTGAAATTATTGCAAGGCACCTCATGGTAGTTGTGACACTGAGTTAAATTTGCATCATGAAAAACTAGGTATTGAATGAGTTGCTAAAACATGTTCCATCTAAACTGATGTGTGATGGATAGACAGACAAATGGTTTCATATGCAATCTATCATTCAACAATCTAATTCTCTCCCAAGAAAGCCAAAAACCTACTGAACCAGATCAGCTTGGGTTCTGAAATGCAACTGTGCTTCACATGCTGCTGCCTTTTGTGTCGAGCCTTTGGGACCAAAACCCAAAGACATATTCACTGACGAGGAAGGATGGCAGAGGAACATCATAGAAGATGTAGATTTTGTCTAGGCTACAGGAACATCAGGGCACCTCCTGGTTTCTCAGCCTGCAGCCATGGTCTGGCCACATCCAGGTCCCATGCAGGATCTCACCTCGTGCCTAAGGACACAGTAGAACTGGAGCAGGAAGGGCTTCCAATAGCCAGCTGCAGGAACTCTTCTCTTTTCTGCCCGTTGATGTCTTCAAAAGGAGGCACTCAGAAACTGAAACTCTGGTCATGATCAGTCAAGAAAAGTTGTCTGTAACCCTACTTATGTACTTTAAAATACGTTCATCCCCATGAGGGCAGACACCAAGGACCCATCAGTAGAATCCATAGGAAATGACACAAGAGGGGAAGTTAGAGCTTTATACAAATGGGGCTGCAAAATGTGCTTATTGTTCTTAGGCATAAGAACTTACAACAGATATTGCATTAATTTATCCTAAAGGTTGGTTTCTTTCTGTTTCAAATTTTGTTTTCTTTTTGTCAAGAGCAAATATTAATATTTTTCTTTGAAAATGAAAATAAATGTGCGAGTTTGTGTTCTTTTCTTGTCATTTTATTTCCATAGCTTGAGAAATATGCTACTTTTAATCTTGTCTCGGGAAAAAGGAAAAAAAAATAAAAAGAGCAAAGATTCTGATATGAAGAATGAAATTTCAGTGATAATTACTGTGCATCAAATACGTGTATGAAGCCCAGTAAGTAAAATTCTTTCATCATTTGGGAAAAAAAAAAAAAAAAAGCCCCCTGAAAAATCTATGAACTGTCAGAAACGGGGTGGGAATTGCAAAGCAATCCTATCTGCCTTACCAAAGGGTTACTGCATCGAGTAACTTATAAGTTACAGGCACACATCACTGCTGGGGGAAAAGTAATTTGTTGTAATCATTTTTAATTATAGTTATTCTTAATTATCTTTGCTGTATGTTTAAACATTAAAATACAAACAGTACTGCCATAGCACAGATGGCTGGTGCCTGCTATGCAGACTGTCAAGCTCCATTTAAGCACCGCTGTCATTTTTCCCTACAATTGTAGCTTGTACTAATAACGCACTTTCTGTGAACCACCATATTCATGTTTTAAGAAGAATACCTACCATGAGGTACCTAAACAAAGGAATTCTGAAGCTAAACCCCATTCTCAAAGTTCCTCTAAAACAAAGAGGTCTGAAGCCTGAACCCAAAATCTGGTTGTTCCGATGAAATCCTTTTCAGAAGAGAAAGACTATTAGATAATTCTAGTTGTGAGCAGCTGGGGTCAGAGTGGTACAGGCAGGGCAGCACCCTCTACAAAACAACAGAAAGAAATTGCTGTATTTGATAATCATTCCCCTTCAGCTGCATTTTCTTTTGTCTTTGAAGATGTTTCACACAAAAACTAGGTGGGAGTTTAGTCCTCTCTGTGCTTCTGCATGTGTCAATGCAAACATACTGTTCCTTGTTGTGTGTAATCGTGATGTTAAAAACCATTTTCCACAAAATAAATATTTCTAAAATGAAATATCACTTTAGTGCTAAAGTGTAGTTTTTTTCCTGTTTTTTCCTCAAAACCATTTCACATGAATCGCCAACCCAAGAATGTAAAAGTTCAAATTTCTGAGAGAGAAAAGATTCGGTTCCAAAAGACAAGTATTCCTTCAAAATTGAACTCAGGGAGATATGGAATGAAGGAGAAAAATAAGGGAGTTGCAAATTTCAGTGCTCAAGAGATTTTGCCTAGTCAAGAAACTATTTCAAGGGAATTTGAAATTTGTGACTGACTAAAGATATTTTCTGGTCACTGGTTTGACACGCTCCCTGGAAGAACATCAAACACACCAAAAAAGATGGATCAGTGGGTACAAGAACCACAGGAAAGCTGAAATGGTTAATGGTATAGGTAATTGTTAAATGGTAGAGGAAACTGTACAATAAAATGATGTAGCACATACAGATTTGCAGTAGTCTGTTATTTATTTTTCTACTGTCATTACAGCTTTGTCATCTTTCTAGACTGAAAGCAATACCTTGTTCTTCCTAGAAACTCTGCTAGCTTCATTCCAGCTATTCTGCAAACCACACATGCCATATATCTTAATGATCCCTTCACTTTTATGGACAAGTATTTTTACTCTTTCATTCCCTCTTTCTTTAGGACAACACAGTCCTAATTTCCAGGACAGAACTCTTTTTGGGATGATTTAGAGAGATACCATTCCCATCTTGCAAATAAAAATATAACATGAATGTTTTTCCATGGCAGTACTACTTCCAGCAAGGGAGCAAAAATGAACAATTAATTTCAGCAGAGCCCATTTGAAACCCAGGTGGAAACAAGAAACCCAACCCATCACCCTGAGGAGCTGGAACTTCCACTGTGGTCAGACTCGATGCCAGAGATGAAAACTCACCATGGATAAAGCTTCATTTACACTTTCAATATGGAAATCTGGAAAAGGCCCATGGATTTTGTGACAGGTCTTTATTTAACAACACATCTAGTGTGTTGAGAGACAAACTTGCTGATTGCGTTCAGGCCCCACCACAGTGCAAACATGAACAGTGGGAGCATCACTTAAATAAACAGTGAGCAACAGTGGAACATTTCCTGTTTGGGATCTGTTCATTTCCATCCACATCACATTTCCTGGAGCCCTGAATGCTTGTTATGCTCCTCTGTCAGCAGGTTTTAGTTAATGCTCGCTCCAGAAGAAAGCCAAGCTCTCTCTGCAAAGTCCCGAGCTCCATCCTCAGCCTCAGTACTGTGGGCATTCTTCAGTATTTTATGCTTTTGTTTGATGGCAAAGTTCTGCAAATGGGCTCATTTTTTCCCAGGAAATGGGCATGTTTAATGTCTCATTTCTCATATGTCATCAAAAAGATATCATGTGGTAGTTTCTGACCTGGTTTGAAAGTCTCCTTATTCCATTATCAATTTGCTGAGCCTCCTACTGCCACATTGTATAGTTTTAGTGTTAATTTTTAATATTATTTTCATGCATTTTTAAGGTAAGAGTGTTTTTTCTTAACTAGAGTGCAATAATAGCTTCTCAATATTAAATAAATAATGTTACAGTGCTGAGACAATTATGACTTTTTGACAGTGTTGATATATTAATGTTGCAACTACAGAAATTCATCTGTTTCATGTATTTTATGGGCACTTTTTTGGTTTTTACCCTTCTCTTTTGATTTTTGAGAAATTAAAGTTCTCCAATTGCCAAGATGTTTCCCTCAGGCCAATAGTTACTTACACTTCCAGCCATGGCTGAATTTCCCTTTATTTTTGGGTTGGTTTTTTTTTTTTTTGCTGCGAATCAATTCAATGCACAATATCTACTTCCATTTCCAAAAGATCTATAGCGAGATTCTAAGGGGGAAAAAAAGGTAGAAGTAATGTTTTATGAATCAGGCTCCTTTTGATGTTAGGGAGTGGGATTAAAACCTTTGTGGAAATTCAACATGTTGGTGTCATAAAATCCAAGTCAGTATGAGAGCCCAGGAGGCTTTGCAGGTCTTGTGTCCTTCAGAAGACTTTTATCTGAACCAAAATATGAGCAAAATCACCAGATGCACATCCACCTCCTAATAAATCTCAAAACAAACACACATGTAGGGAATGGGACACAGGGATTTTGCCAAACCTAAACCTTCAGAATAAAACTTAAGAAACTTGCTCTGAAGAAATATATACAATGCTATTTGACATAAAAATTGAACTTTTAGTTGGGTAGAAAATCCTAACCTCCTGTCCTCCTCGCTCTTGCCACTGCGTCCATGTCCTTCCTCCATGTTTTTCAAGTGAATTTATACTTTTATTTAAAAAATCTACAAATTAATTGTGAATTTGATTGGTAAAGATGACAGCAGAGGAGATATTATCAGAGACATGATAAATATTTTTTAAAATGAAAATTACAGTAATTTCAATATGTGTCTGAGGATGAAAATTCCAGACAAGAATGGGGTTTCTTAGTTTAATACAGGCCATGGGGATTCAGTGCTCTCTAACAACATCTTCAAGAGATTTTTGGATATACAATAAATATATTCAATCCTTACCTTGAGCACTCTACTCAGAAACAATGAGACCACCTCAGTGAAAAGGTTCCTACACATTACTCTGGTGCATCAATATGCACTTTCCTTTGCTCATGTTCTCCCCTGTATCCCTTATTCTCAGCCATGCTGACTTTTAACTTGCACTGTTAGTAAAAAAGCTGAATTGGGAGCATTAGAATCTCCCAACTGATCTTTTTTTAAAATATAAAGTAAAGTTAAAAACCACTTCAACAAAGGGTAAAGCACTCTTAGAAGCCACAGACCCTGGCAAAGGTCAGCTTTAAATTAGAAGCCACCACCATTTGGGGCGGAGGGAGGAGAGCAGTGGGATAAGTCCAAGAAAACTAAAAAGGCACAAAAAAAAATGGTAAGAAGAAAAAAAATGAAGAGAGTAAGTAGTTTAACATTTTCTCTAAAATGCACAGACCCACATTCTGTAGAAAATGATGCTTTTGGACTGGAGGACAACACCATCTGCAATGTTCTCTGACCGTGGAAAGGTCACAAAGCCTCCCAGGCAGCACCTTCAGATGATGGCAATGGCAAAGCCATCCCTTTCCCATTAAAATCAACAAGGTTTAGCAACTTTGCATCCTTCCCTCATGCTGATTGCCCAGTGCTGAGGATCGAAGGTGTCAGCTTCAAATAGTACAGGAAATATTTTACCCAAGGAAAAAATAATTAATTGTTCTTACAAAATGCCCTTAGATGTAGTTGGCACGTAGTCCACACAAATCCATTAAATATTGTTACCTTCACACACAGCCGAGGGAGGGAGTTGGGAATTAAACAGCTTTGGTTGCAATATAACTCATCAAGAAGTGGGAGGAAAAACAAGCCTCAAAATCATAATTTTCCGTGGTCTGGATAGTTAAGTCAAGAGAAATGCTTGAAAATTACAGTTTAGATCCATCTTTATGTATCTGCTCAGTGAGCTGGGTTCCAGAAGCGGCAGGTTTTCCACCAACTCAAACTCGATTCAAATTTCAATTCTCAGCACTTCTGAAAAATCTTTTCACTTCTTTGAGTGTCTGAATATAGATTTAGAACCTAAGTTCAAGTAATGTTTTAAAATTCACTTCATATTTATGTACCTTACGATCTTCCCTGAAAACCAACCACAGTGGATTTTTTTTCCTGAAGCCATATTAAAGGCTTAGGAAAGGTTATGAAGTTACAAATATTGCACCATAAGAGGAAGTTCTAATTGGCCTGTCCCTCCCTGAGGACATATTTACATAGCAATTTCTCAGAATTAACCCTTACAAATTAACCTCTTATAGGAGTCACAGTAGCCAGATGAAAGATTATGACCAGACACATAACTGAATGCGAAAGCCATAAATGGCAGAAGCTAATTCCTAATAAAAAGTTATAGACTTTTTAGCTTTTCCAACACCTTCTGTCTCAGTGCACTGACCCTCTTTTTATAGATATGGACCACCTCAGCACAATGGTATGATACCATAATTCTGCTTTTACAGGTTGGAATGTAATAGTATCTGCTGTGGAGAGATAAACTTGCTTCTTCAAGGTCAGTGATAGGTGTTACACCTAGATCATCTTCCTTCCATGTCTGGATTTTAGTCTGAAAGCTTTGGTGCCTGCAAAGGCACTGGAGCAGACATAAGTGTCCCAGCACACAAACCCTGTTTCATTTCTGCTGTTCTTCCACTTACAAAGGAGGCTTGACATTGGCAGAGAAAGTTAAAATGTTTCCAGTACACAAATGCCCAAACTAAGGGCCAGAACATTTGGGATCAGCAAATCCATGCCAATTTACATGAGCTGTGGATTTGGCACCTACTATCTACCAAAACAAAAGGTGCATAGATATTCCATGGCACCCCTGATCACTGGGCTGATTGCTTAATTGTCATGTTCTTCTCTCTGGTGGGGCCTCTGTGCCAATTAAGGAGACTCAACTGTGTTTTTCAGAAATTTTCTAAAAAAAATAAAACAAGAGCAAAAACTTAGGCAAAACATCTGTGTGCCTCCTATGTGTTTATTTATTCATTACATGAATCTCTTTGTTAGATACAGTATTTGCTAATGGAAGCAGATAAACCTTTTCATTCCCTTTTTATACGTTCAGTTTGATTTGCAGTCAATAGGGGAATGGCATACTTGGATTGAGAGGGGATATTGGAAGCCAAGGAAACAACTTGCACACAGTTCATTTTATTCCATTGCTTAAAGCAACTCTGTTTGATAAAAGAGCCATTAAATATGGAAAACTGCACACAACATGCTCAGTGCATTGTGCTGAATAAAAGAGGCAACACAGTGCCTCTCACAAAGATCCACACTGGGTTTTTTTCTCTGGCTCCGTTAAAAGGGCAAAAGATCAGCACATTTCAGGATCAATCCAGACAGGAGAGTCAAGCCCAATCATAATTCTAACTACTAATAAACTTGAACTGCCTATACAGTTGCTGATCAGAATTCCTCTCAAATCTGTAGATGTTCAGTCTGGGATTAACCCCAACTTCATACCAAAACCTACAGATAGGTTGACTTGAGATCAAACACTTACGCAAGAAGTGATATTTTCATTGCTGTAATAATATACTGAGGGAGTTCATGCTGGGAAGACTAATTAGTATCCAGTGCCACAAACCTCCGATGAGCACTGAAAACACGAGAGAGTTCGGCAGAAGATGCTCACAAAGAACAGAAGAGCAGAGAGAGTACAGGGGTTGAGGGAAGGGTGTGGTGTGACTGTTGAGCAGAAGTGCACACAGCAAAAACCTACGAGCCAAGTGCTGCAGGAGTGGGAGCACGAGGCCACAACAACACCACAACACAGATCACAGTCACTGAGCACCAGATTTATGCTCTCCAGGCCTCTGGATCTGTAGCCCTTCCCCAAACACCTGGATTATATGAACTAATGCGTTGTTTCCCAGAACTCTGTCCCATAATGTTACTGAGCTCACATTTAAGATGTAACTTGAAAGGCAATGACTGGATCACAGAATGTACCATGAAAAGATAACTCATTTGTACTTAATTTGCCCAGCCAGAGAAGTCTCTATTCTTTCATTCTTTCCCATTTTTCACCCCACCTTCTGCTCACCCTCCTCCTTTAAAGCACCTCTCATCATCTGGGTCACCAGAAAAAAACATATTCACTATTTGCTTTCTTCTTCGAGGCTTGAATCAAACAGCTACTACTGTAGTTCCTAAAGGAAACTCAGGTTCCTTGCCACCAAGAGTTGCTTTACTTTACAGTTAACACACAAAAAAATTCAACCCTTGAGTAAAAGAACAAGCTATAGGCCTGCAGTTCCAGCGTTGGGCAATAGAATTGCTGAGGATTTTTCCAACCAGAAAAAATTATTTCTTGTTTTTTCTTCAGTGACTTTTATGCCTAAAGACATTGTACTCTGTTCGTCAAATTGGAGGAAAATTTAAGTTCTCTTAAACTCTCTTAAAGTCTCTAAAGTCTCTTAAACTCTCATAGACTCTACACTAAAAGAATTGAGTCACTTTACAACACATTTTGAAGATACTGCTTTTGAAAACTGCTGTCTTCCTTAGGTAATGTTATTTTCACACAAACCCAGCCATCATCTGCAAATTTGGTACTTTCTGGTTATGATCATATGATTGTAATTATAAGTTGCACAGAAATTACTCTGGATTGTTTAATTGAGGTAAATCTGTTCATTCATATAATCAATATTAACAGAGAAATTGTACTGTAATTTTTAAATGCTTACCAAGACTGATGAGGCTGTAAGAGCTTTTTGGAACAGATGGTTGGTTCTTGTGTGTGGTGCTTTACTGTCCCTTTTATTTTTTTTAATTTACAGCACATATTGTTAACACTTGACCTGACACATTCCTTTGAATTCTGGTATTCTTAAAGCAAAGGAAAAAAAAATCTGAGATTTCTATCCCTCTTATTTTCTTAAATTACATTTAGGTTGTTAAGAAATGTTAAACTTGCTTACAAATAACACTGAGCATGATAGGCTTGGGTGTTTTCCTCCAAAAGCTCTAGTTCTGCCTTCTGTATGTGTTACCTCTTTAGGTGGGTGACTTAATGAAATAAGGCACTGAACCCATGTGGCACAGATAATCTCAGGAACCCTAAGCAATTAAATTCCTCCATGGAGTTTCTCAGTGCACCACAGGACTGGATCCTCAGTTCTCTTTCAGCTGCTACCCAAGTGAGTAATTGATGGCAGTCCTTGACTGAGGAACAACTACTTAAGTGGGGAAGTATTAAAAGGGACAAAATACAAAATAGAGTTTTAAACAATACTGGAAGATGTTTATAGCTGCTCTTCCAGCACTGAAGTATTTCAGTTACCAGAAGAGAGTCCAGTAGGGGGAAAAAGAAAAAGCAAAGGACAATGTCACACACATCCACAGCATCTAACAAACCTCTTCACATACTCCCAGACAACTGCAAGATTTTCAGTCAGTTACTTTTTCTGCAGACCCTGTGCTCAGATTTCAGGGAGATATCATTCTCTTTCCTTCTTTTTGGCTGGGAGGACCATAAAACTCTGATTTTAGACGGTGCTGAACTGCTCCTCTAACTCATGGCCAAGCAGAACTGTAGGAACTCACTTGACATAAGCACATCCAGGGAAGGCTCAAACAAAGGTCCATGAAATTTCTTTTCCCCTTCTAGACGTGAAGAGAATAAACATTGAATGAACATCATCTTATCTATCTCTTCAAGTGCAGCTTTCAGGGGTGTGGCAAGAGGTGATTTACTGACATGTAATATAAAAAATTAGAAGCTAATGGGGAAAAAAAGACCATTAGATTAATAGATAATGACAAAATGGGTCTATGCAGGCGAAATGTACCTTCGCTTTTGAGGTTCACCCAGGCTTGAGATCATTCTGAGATTTCATCCTTGTAGCTATATAGGAAAATATCAAAAGACAGTGAACACTGCTCCTACCCAAAAAGTTCTGACATCAATCTCTTAGCTCTCAAGAAGAAAAGACAAAACAGGCTCTAAATTATCAACTTCTCCTAAACTTACATTCTCAGCTAAGATAAGAGTTTCCAAAAACAAATTTGAAAATCTAAGCATCCACTCTTTTGAGATTACCAATTTAAATATTGTATGGATGCCACAGGCAATTGTTTTTTTTTTTTTCTGTGAGGATCTACAGCACTTGTCATTACTTACAGCACAGAGTTAATACTTACTACTTTCTGTCACTTTAGCACGATCATCTTAGCTGAAATTGTAAATATTTTGAATCAATGTAAAATTAATGCATCTTTGCTATATTTTACTTGTATGTCTGTGAGTATATGTGCATATAAATATATTCCCATACGCACAAAAACGTTAACAGAGAATTAAGGTTGCCTACATTCATTTCTTAAGTCTAACCCACATAAAAAGTGTAGTGCTAGGCAATCTCATGTTAACTGGAAATCTGGATCTACAGCCTTCAAGGATGATTAATAATAAAGTTGAGATGAGCAACCGGAGTCATCTCAGAACATGTCTTTTAGCATGTGAACATCTAGATGCATTCTCCTCCACCAAAAAAAAAAAAAAAAGAAAAAGAAGAAAAAAAGTATTTTGTAGTTTTCATCAACATACTGTCTTGGAATGATTTCCAAGGGGGCTAGAGGAAGACTGTTCCTTCACTGGAAGTGCATGCTGTGGTGTGCATCCAGTTCAACCTGTGCTATTCCAACAAACTCTCTTCATCTACCCATGAGACCCCACCCTCAGTGATACAGCCAACTCCTTGCAATAATATTCAGACACACCATCTTAATTTTTGCCTCAGCTGCATTAATATCTGTTACCAACCCAGGCTTTAGAAAAATACAGAGCTGATTTATACTTTAGTAGAGAAATTAAAGATCAAAAAGATTTATTAGGGTTACTCTACCCTCCCCCCTACCAGTGCATAATCATTCCCCACCGTATATTTTTTATGGTAATGAGACACTCAAGGCTCAGTCCTACAGAATGTTAAGTGTTCTGTCCCAGTCCAGCAGAGAGATTAGGTGTGCAAACGCCTGAGCAATCCCTCAAAAGTTAGCTATGAGCAGGTGAACCATCCTCTTTACTTAAACACATGCTGAATTACTTTCCAGAGGTTCAGCATCCCGTGGAACAGACCTAAAGCTCTGTTTCTCTCAAGTGTCCCACTGCTATCATTATAGCAATGACACTAGGAGCAACCCAAGCAGCTGGCCCCCTGCTTTAAGGAGCAACTGATGTTGATTTCCACTTAACAAGCTCTGCCTAACATTGTGGTACTGCTTAAAGAGTGATCACCTTTGAGCCAAGTCAGAGCGAGCAGAACTCCAAGGCGCTCCATCAGACACTTGAAACAAGAAATGCGTGTCCAAAGCACAACTTGTTATTAATCCATTGACATGCTCTGGGTAAATTACACTGGCAGCACAGAACAGTGTTGCAAAAAGGGGGCTGCCCTTCCAACCCTGCCCTTCCAACCCCTCCTTCCAACCAGGAAATTAGAGCAGTAGATGCAAGAGTAGCCCAGGAGGGGCTTCCGGGAGGGAAGTCAACCATCTCTTCACACACCCTCATCCTTCTTTATCTCCCTTTCGGATGCCTTAGGTATTAACTTTTATCTTTTTCAAATCCTGTACTGCTAGTGTGACTCTGAAGTTTTCTGTAGCTGTTAAGTGCTGTTCTCTTATGCTAAGATAGATGTAACAAAACCTCTAACTTGCTCTCCAAGGACACTCAGCACAAAAACTGTAAACCATCATCTTGAGAAGAGGGAAGCAGGCTTGGGAGAACTCACATCCTTGGCTTGGTTCTGCTTGGTGAATTTATGATGATATAAAAGTGTGAAGCACTTGTGTCCTGGGTTATAATGTAAAATGTATCCGGGGGGTGTATTCTATGACCATCTTCAGGTTTCTGTTAAAACCAGGAGATCGGAAGNCTGAACTGCATACATCATTTCAGAGGACTGCAGCCACCATCCCTTCGGACTGCTACTGCTACCCTGACTAACAGGGTGCCAGGTTGTATCTGGCTCTGCCAGTTTAAACCAGTGTGTTTATTTTCTTTTGTTTTCTTTTCTTTCCTTTTCCTTTCCCTGCCTTTATTCTAATTTTCTTAATAAATTGTTATTCTGACTTGGTGTCTCCCACTGGTTTGTCTTTTCAAACCAGAACAACTTGTGACCTGTCATTGTCCATTTTATGATCCATGGAGGCAGGACCCTCTGGAGCCCAAAGTGTGCACCTGAAGGCCTTTCAAATAAATACCACCTTTTCTCCTTTATTCCAGTCTAGTCTCTAGTTTTTAGGTAGCCATTTAAGGCATCACTTCTCTCCCCCTTTCTTTCTTCTTTTCCTTCATGTCTTGATACAATAAGAACACGCACAAAGCCCTGTGCATCATACAAACACTTTTATAAGGTTCTACACTCTCTAGTCTTGGGTGTGTGTGTGTTGGTAGAACAGGACTGAATCAATATGTTAAAAGTGATTTAAATATATGCTTAAATGTCAAAAAGTGTTTAAATGCCTTTAGATTATTTATATTATAGACACAGAGGAAACATATTCTGTCCCAACAAGAACCTTCTAATATTTCAAACAAACACATGAAACACATGGCTGACTCTCTGCAGATGTGCATGAAGTTTATAGTCTTTAATTTTTTTTCCAAACACATTAATGTTTTTTACTTCAAAATGACCTGGGTAAACTGTGAAATTTGCTTAAGCTATTAGGAGTGAATCTGTCACACTGACAATTTCAAGCAGTGTCCTTATTGCTAAAAGGGCATGGACTGTAAGTTACAGGCTTAATGGCTATTGCTTTTTGCCCTGATGTGCACAAGTCCTTTACCTTCCCGCTTATTTATTTCCTGATTATCAATGAATGTACAAAAATAGAAAAGCCAAATGGATTAAGAGACTGGCTCTATACTGATGTCAGTCTAATGAAAAGGGGTTGTTGTCATGAGTTGAATCAAATCTACACTTAGACGATTTTATCACAGAAGATTGAGCAGATCACTATGAAACAGCACCAGAAAAAGTATGGCTCATTCCTGAAGGCTAGAGGTCCCACATTCTATTAAGTCATTGACATGGACATATTTAGGGCACTGGAAATTTATGTGCATCTTCAGTGCTACACAAATATTTGACTGCATAGCCCTCTAGCTGTGGCCTAAAACTCCCCGCCCATTTGATATTAACATGTCAGCTTTCCTTTACCCTGAAAACAACGAAAATACTCAAAAACATAAAGGCAAGTGCATGACTGAGTATTTGAAGGAGAGCTATACCCACATGGATTTGACTGGGAGATTGCAAGTTTAACCTCCACATTCAGTTGAAAGAAAGGGGGGTAAGGCTGGTGCCAAGAAAAAAAGTGTGACGGGAGCGATGTGGTGGCAATGCCATGATGGCGTTGGCATAGACTTTGAAGTTGCAATGTCCCTGGAGCTGTGGGCTATGTGGTTTTCTAAATCCGGAGCCTAAGCATAGATCTAAGCCTCATACTTGGCCGAGGTTGAGGCTTACTGACAGCCGCGGGTAAGGCTGGTGCCAAG
>VZTN01024966.1:0-11388 GCA_013400515.1 Erpornis zantholeuca | reverse complement strand
TCATCTACAAAAAAAATGCAATATTGTAACTTATTCACAAAAAATTTACAGCAGCAGTTGCAGTTCCAGAGATTATAACATCCAGATGTTCATCCAGATCATTCTCATATTCCTCAGGGACAACATAAATGCATGCACCAATAATTTCTATATACATGAAAAGAAGACCTTTTATAGTCAGTTCTACTGTGCGAGAGCTGATAGCTTATGCTTTTACACTGTTAGAGAACCCTATAAACCTGTAGGCTGAAAGGGATGTCCACAGATTGCCTAGATCCAACCTCCTCCTCAAAGCAGGTGCACTTACAGCACATTTCAGGCAACCACATCCAGTATCAGGTTTCGACACTTAAGGATAGAGAT
This sequence comes from Erpornis zantholeuca, assembly GCA_013400515.1. Lineage (NCBI taxonomy): Eukaryota > Metazoa > Chordata > Aves > Passeriformes > Timaliidae > Erpornis > Erpornis zantholeuca. Next base: position 11,025 of record VZTN01024966.1, on the reverse strand, counting down.
CCGTCTCTTTGGGCTTCTCTTCTAGAGCTCAGACCCATACTCTGTATTTTGTCTGTTGCCTCTTGTCCTTCCACCAATAATATCTTGACAACAGCCCAAATCTGTCTTCTTGCTATCTTCCCATGAGGCAGATGCAGATGACAGCACAAACTCCTCTATGCCACCTTGTCTTTGGCCTGGACAAACCCAGTTCTCAGTTTTATCCCACCTATCACATCTTCCAGGGTCTCTCACCATGGCAGAATTCTGCTGCACTTCTTCACACCCACATCTCTGGTACTGGGGAATCCAAAATTACAAGCTCTGCCCAGATATGGTATCATAAGTACTGATGAGAGGTGAACAATAATTTTCCCAGACTGACTGCCTGCACGTCAGTGAGAACAGTCCAGATCACAGACAACTGCAAGGTCCAGATAACACATGCTTCTTTGCCACCCACTAGGACCCCACAGCTTTTGCAGCAGAGCTGCTCCACAGCCAGAGACAGGTTCCCATCAGTTCATTTCTTTGGACTGTTGAGCTCTTCCGAATAACAGCTTTCCCTTTCAGGATATCGCAAAAGTAATACTAGTCTCAAATTTGCTGAGACTGTAGTCCCTCTCATCGGTGAAGTTGTTAATAAAAGTGATGAACAACTGGTCCTGATACTGATGACTGAGGAACTGGTTGCCAGTTGGGTCTCATTTCACTGACAGGATCAGCTGTCTAATCACTGTCCAGTCAGTTTTTTTGCTCACTTTACTCTTATTATTTTATATCTAACCATTCTAAACATAAGGATACCATGGAACACTTTATCAAAGGCTTTGATAAAGCTATGCTAAGTACTGTCCTCTGTTTCACCGTTCTTCACATGTGCAGTCATCTCATTGTCAAGATAATTGGATTACTTGGGCATGATTTGCTCTGAATAAATTCATGTTGACATTTCCCAATTACTTTCCTATCCCTCATGTGACTGACCAGTCTTTGTAATTCCTCATGTTCTTTTTCTTGCCCTTCTTGAAGGTGAGTGTAGTATTTACCTTTTTTCAGGCTTTAGGCACCCCTCCAGTTGAAGTGGAAGAAAGAGAAAGATTAGATAAAGAACAGATTTGAAGCTTAGATAGAAAGCAGCCTCACATCACTATCAGCCAAATACTCAGCATGCTCAGATGCACTCTGTCTGATCCCACAGACGTCCGTATGCTGACTGGCTCAATCCAGCAGGGTCAGGTAGAGCAGGCTACCCAAGAACACGTCCTGTTGGGTCTTAAATATGCACAAGGATGGAGACAACCTCTCTGGGCAACATATTCCGGTATTCAGCAACCCTCACAGTGAAAAAAAATATGTTCTTACATTTAGATGAAATACAATGTGTTTCAACTCTTGCCCTGTTATTCAGTATTACTGACAACAGTCTAGCTTCATCTCCTTTAAACCCTCCCATCAGACACTTTGATAAGACACATTGATAAGACCTAACCTAAGCCTTCTGTTTTCCAGGCTACATAGTCTCTATCCCTCAGACTTTACTCATTCTGCAGTAATTCTTATTTATGCTGCAGTCCTGTAATCACATCCTTGTGGCCTTTCACAGGACTGACTCCATTAAATCCACATATTTCTTGTCTTGAGGATGCCTGCAGGAAAGTCAACTGAAACAGAGGACAAAATTTCTTACCTGTTTTCTGTCTCCAATTCATTCTTCCGTAAGTTTGCATCATCAAGAAGGCTCTGCAACAAGGCAATCTTCTCATTGTCAGAACCTTCCTGGTTCAATTTTAACATCTTGTTCTCATGCTGAAGGCGAATGAGTTTCTCCCTAAACACAGAAGACAATTTTGTAAAAAAAGGAATGCCAATATCTATAACAAATAAAACAGTTTACGATAGGAAGTAAAATAATAACATAAATATCTTTTTAAGGGAGATGGCTGCAATAACAATCATGTGTTCAAACTCCCAAATACAAACCTAATTTAAGGAGTTGTAATTGCAGAATGCAGAACATAATGGAATTACCTCAGTGCCCCTATCAGATCTCCCCAAGTACAGCTCAACAGATTTATATGGAGAACAGAGAGAATGCAAAACTTAATGCCAAGTGTGACGGGATACTATAATCCCAACTGTCACTGAACTACTGCATAAACCAGAGAAAGTAATTTCCACCCTTGGTCTGTTTGCTCAGAATCACAGAATCATTTGGGTTGAAAATGCTCTTAAGACCATTAAGATCCAACGTAAGCCCAGCACTGCCAAGTCTACCACAGAACCATGTCCCTTAAGCACTACATCTACACATCTTTTAAACACCACCAGGGATGACGATTCAATCACTTCCCTAGGAAGCCTGCTGCAACACTTGATAACCCCTTCTGGTGAAGAAATCTAAGATTTCTAAGATCCAATCTAAACCTCCCCAGCACAGCTTGAGGAAAAGAACCCACTTTAATACAACCTCCTTTCAGGTAATTGTAGAGAGTGATAAGGTCACCCCTGTGCCTCCTTTTTTTCAGGATAAACAACCCTCATAGGACTTAACTCTCTGTGCCCTTCTCCAGCTCCATTGTCCTTCTCTGGACAAGCTCCAGCACCTCAATGTCCTTCTTGTAGTGAGGCAGCACAAAACTGGACAAATAACTTGAGGTGTGGCCTCACCAGTGTCAAGTACAGAGGGGACAATCCCTGCCCTGGTCCTGCTGGCCACTCTAGTGCTGATACAGGCCAGGAAGTCATTGGTCTTTCTGGCCACCCGAGCACTCAATGGTTCATGTTCAGCTGCTGTCAACCAACACCCCCAAATCCACATCAGAACAACAAGTGCTATCCACAGAGACCTGGACAAACTGAAGAAGTGGGACCACGAAAACCTCATGAGGTTCAACAAAGCCAAGTGCAAGGTTTGGCCTATGCTAACACCCAGTATCAGTCCAGGCTGAGGACGTACAGATGGAGAGCACAGCCCTGGGGAGAAGGACTTGGGGGTGCTGGGGGATGAGAGGCTGGACATGACCCAGCCATGGGCACTCACAGCCCAGAAAGCCAAATGTGTCCTGGGCTGCATCCAAAGCAGTGTGGGCAGCAGGGCCAGGGAGGGGATTCTGCCCCTCTGCTCTGCTCTGGTGAGACCCCACCTGGAACACTGCATCCAGCCCTGGGGTCCCAGCACAGGAAGGATGTTAACTAATTGAAGTGAGTCCAGAGGAAGCCAGTAAGGTCATCACAGGGATGGAGCACCTCTACTACAAAAACAGGCGGAGAGAGTTGGGGTTGTAGATCAGACTCCAGGGCTATCTTAGAGCAGCCTTACAGTACCTGAAAGGAGTCAACAAGGGAGCTGGAGAGGGATTTTTTACAAGAGCATGGAGTGACAAGACAAAGGAGAGTGGTGTTAAACTGAAAAAGGGTGGTTTACATCAGATATTGAACAGAAGTTCTTTACTTTGAGGGTTCGGAGGCAACGGCAAAAGGAGTTGTGGGTTCCCCCTANCTGGAACACTGCATCCAGCCCTGGGGTCCCAGCACAGGAAGGATGTTAACTAATTGAAGTGAGTCCAGAGGAAGCCAGTAAGGTCATCACAGGGATGGAGCACCTCTACTACAAAAACAGGCGGAGAGAGTTGGGGTTGTAGATCAGACTCCAGGGCTATCTTAGAGCAGCCTTACAGTACCTGAAAGGAGTCAACAAGGGAGCTGGAGAGGGATTTTTTACAAGAGCATGGAGTGACAAGACAAAGGAGAGTGGTGTTAAACTGAAAAAGGGTGGTTTACATCAGATATTGAACAGAAGTTCTTTACTTTGAGGGTTCGGAGGCAACGGCAAAAGGAGTTGTGGGTTCCCCCTACCTGGCAGTGTTGCAGGCCAGGCTGGATGGGGATTTGAGCAACCTTGTCTACTGGAACGTGTCCTTACCCATGGCAGTGGAGGTGGAACAAGAGGATCTTTAAGGTCCCTTCCAACCCAAGCTGTTCTATGTTTCTATGATTACTTCCCACTGTGCATCTTTCCAGCCACTCTTCTCCAAGCCTGTAGCACTGTACAGGTTGTTGTGACCCAAGGGCATGACGCAGCACTTGGCCACATTGAGCTTCACAGAATCGTCTTCCACCCACTGATACAGCCTGTTCAGATTCCACTCCAGCAGATCAACTGGATAACCCAAAATGTTACCATCCTGGGTAACCCAAAATGTNACGGCAAAAGGAGTTGTGGGTTCCCCCTACCTGGCAGTGTTGCAGGCCAGGCTGGATGGGGATTTGAGCAACCTTGTCTACTGGAACGTGTCCTTACCCATGGCAGTGGAGGTGGAACAAGAGGATCTTTAAGGTCCCTTCCAACCCAAGCTGTTCTATGTTTCTATGATTACTTCCCACTGTGCATCTTTCCAGCCACTCTTCTCCAAGCCTGTAGCACTGTACAGGTTGTTGTGACCCAAGGGCATGACGCAGCACTTGGCCACATTGAGCTTCACAGAATCGTCTTCCACCCACTGATACAGCCTGTTCAGATTCCACTCCAGCAGATCAACTGGATAACCCAAAATGTTACCATCCTGGGTAACCCAAAATGTTATTGTATTCCATACCTATCCATGCCCAATATTGTTACTCTCTTCCTGCAGCTGGAAAACAGAATGGCAGGGCAGAGGCTGGGTGGTACCCCAGGCTCTTTAAAAGTTGAAGCACTCAGGCAGAGGGCTGCTTGGCTTGCCTCTTGGTTCTTTCTTGCCCCTACTTGCTACAGTAGCAAATCAAGAAGCTCCATTTTACAATCAAAAACTATTTCAGAGTGAATTTTGCAACACCTGTCTGCAGCCACTCCCTCAGTACCCTTCACTGGATCCCACCCACCCCGCATGGATTTGAGGGTGTCTAAGAGGTCATCAGCTGTTTCCTCTTGTATTGTGGAGGCTTTATTCAGCTTCTTTCATCTATCTTCCAGATGAGCATTTTTTCTGTTAAAGACTGTGGCAAAGATGGCTTTAAGTAGATCAGCCTTGTCCTTTATTGGTATAGCTCCCCTTGCCTTAATCCTCAATCCTTAATCCTCATTTAATTGTGAATGTGTTTATAGAAACATTTTTTCTTGCCTTTTATTGGCAGTAGCCAGAATAAAATCTAGCTGGGTTTTGGCCCATCTAATTTTCTCCCTGTATAGCGGCACAACATCTCTGCAGTCCTTCTGTGCGGCTTTTCCCCTTCTTCCAAACATGATACAATCTTTTTTATCCTGAGTTCTGGCTAAAGCTCCCTGTATAGCCAAGCCAGTCTTCCTGATAGCTCACCATTTGGCACATGGAGACAACCTGCTCCTGCACCATTAACAGTTCCCTCTTGCCCTCCCAGACTCCTTTGCTCTTCAGGACTGACTCTCAAGCAAATCTGTCAACCAGACTCCTAAACAGGCCAAAGTCTACCTTCTAGAAGTCCAAAGTGGAGGTTCTGCTGGCCTCTCTCTTTAATTCTCTGTGAACCAAAACCCCTCTCGTTCAGTGTTTGCTGTGCCCAGGATGACCTCTGATCATCACATCATTCACCAGTCTTTCCTGTTCATAAACAGTAGAGTCCACTGAGACACCTTCCCTAGTTGGCTTGCTCAGTAGCTGTATTAGGAAGTTATCTTCTACACAGTCCAGGAACCTCCTAGACTAATCTCCTTCTGCTGTGTTGCATTTCCAGCAGCCATCTGGTAAGCTGAAGTCCTCCATAAGAAGGGCCAGCAATCTCAAGATGTCTCCCAGCTGCTTACAGTATATAGCATCCTAGATGAGTGGTAACACACCCACCAGAATATCTGCCTTGTGACCTTCCCCTTGATTCTTACTCATAAGTACTCAACTCTTTTGGTACCATCATCAAGCCCCAGACAATCAAGACAGTGCAACAACAACAGTGTTTTTCTAATATCCAACCCAAACCTTCCTTGAAATTCAAACAATTCAGACCATTCCACTGGGTCCTGTCACTGGTCACAACAGAGCAGAGTGTCTATCCCTCCTCTTCTTGTGAAGAAGGTGGAGACCACCATAAGATCTCTGCTCAGTCTCCTCATCTCCAGGCTGAACAGACCAAATGACCTGAGCTACTCCTCATATAGTTTCTCCTCCTTCACCATCATTGTGGCCCTCTGTTGGATGCTAAGAGCTTTTTGTCCTACTGATACTGTGGCAGCCATATACTACACACAGTACTCTGCCCCAGAGCAGAGCAGGACAATCTCCTCCCTTGCCCAGCTGGTGATGCTGTGCCTGATGCACCCCAGGACAGGGCTAGCCATCTTGGCTGCCCAGGCACTGCTGGCTGATATTCAACTTGCCACTGACCATTGTAAAGGTTAGTAAAACAAAACACACATTAGCTTACTTTATTTCAGGAGTAATGATTTCTGCTGCTAAACTGTCTGAAGGCTCTTGTCTTCCCAGAGGCATCAATCCTGAGTAAGGAAAAGCACACCATTCACTTTCTTTACAAGAAGTAGACATCGTTTTTGAAGTTTTAGACTATTGCTAGACAATGTAAAATGACACAAAGTCAGGCCACAGCAAGTACCATTTCACTTGGTGGATCATTACTTCATCCATTCTGAACAAATAATGTTGCAGTTTATTTTCTGCTTATTATCTAAGAACTACAAAGGTACACAAGATTACACATAGGAATGAACTATTACACATGAAACATCATGAAAAAATATCTCTCTACAGAAAATTATGTAACTACACAGAAATTAGATATATATTATAAAAAGATCCCACTGGCGAGGAGACTAAAATTCTGATTGACTGAAATAACATTTGAAGCTTTTGCTTGGTTATGAAGCTATGAATAGTTGAAGACATTTTTCATTACTGATTTTAGAGAAGCTTGAATTTATTCAGTGCTAAACTAAAGCACATTCAATACTGTAAAGAAAACTTCTGTAAACTTTAGAAAAGAGGCATTTAATCTCCTTATTTGTCCTTTACCTGTAGTGGTGAGTTGACCCTCCTGAGCTTGTACACATTTAAGTTCTTCAATAGTTTCTTTCAGAGAATCCCTTTCTGTTCTTAATCTCTGAATATTTGGAAAGAAAATTAATATCAGTCTTGGAAGTACAAATCCATCTCTTAACAGCCTTCAAAATTTTTAAAATAATTTAATGCAACTCTAGGCATTACTTTCAAATTAAGGTATCTCAGTCTACTTCATAACAGATTAAATGTAAGGTTTATATATTTCACAGGAATAGTGGTTTGGGTTGTCTTTGGGAGACTGGACTAAAAATAGCACGGTACTGAACTAAAAATAGCAGGGTAGAAGCTTACAAAATCAAGGTATTAGTAAAAGAAAGTCCTGGTACCAGGCAGCAAACAGTATCCACTGGGGCCACTCAGCTGTTTTCCTTTTCTTTTCACTGGGGCTGATTCCAAGGGAAATGGAAGTCAGTTGAGAGACCACAGATTTTTGCCTCACCATGAATCCAAGATTCAACCAGGAAATCACAAGCAGGTAAGTACAGAGTCAACATAACAAACACACTGCTTTTAACTTCATTTTGTTTGTCTTTCACCAGTGGAAGTGCAAGCAGCATTTCCATACCCCATTCCTCCTGTGTGTCAGATGGCCTTGTCATTCACCAGCATATTGGCTATGAAAAAAAACTAGTTGCTTAAGACTCGGTACAAAGAGAACTGAAGAACAGGACTGGATCACCTTGGGATGCAGACAGGTGTGCTACTCAGCAGCCCCAGGAAAATACTCTTTCAATTTGGCACAAGTACCCTTCTGCCAAAAAAAGAGAATCTATGGATAGCACCAGGTTTTTGTCCAGAAGGGTATTAAGAGTCAAAAAAAAAAAAAAAAAAAGAAGAAAGAAAGAATGTAATGATCCAAGTTGTAGTTTGCTCCAAAATCAGACATGTTCAGCATTACTAAATGGTCCAGAATAGACCTTGCCTCTGTGTAGGTATGGAGTTTTGTTGGCTGACAGCATTTCATTTTACTAACAGTTGATTGCCAAATGCCGGAATATTTTAGTGACTAGAAAAAGCTCAAGGGCTTCACTGCTACAAGCAACTCAATAATTATCTTAGTACTTATACGAGACCACAGAGGTAAAAGCCCAAGCTACTTTGATGAAGGTATCAAACACTATCATGCTTTGCCAGAACATAAAGAAAAGGGTAAAATCAATTTCAGTAACTATTTCCAAAATGTAACTGACAAGATACCCCTACCTAGCTTGTGATCTGTGGTGGGCTACCTTACTGATACCTATTGACAACAGAGAACAGAAAGAGTAGATAACACAAACAGTGAATCACTGAATTCATGAGATGAGAGACTTCTGGCTGTAACTTACTTCTCACAGGTGCATATCCACTCAAAAGAATGTACTTAAAAACAACATTCAACTCAACAAAATGCTATTTGCCAGGGGGTAAAACAGAAAACTATATGACAATGGCCTAAAATTCAGATCCTTTGTGCAAGATGAAATGGTCCACTGAGCCATGAATAAGCCACAGAAACAATTTTATCATTTTTCAACATAAAAGAATTGGGGAAAAACCCCAATGTAAAAACAAAAAGCAGAAAGGAAAGCCAAAACACAATACCAATACAGTTATTATGAGCATTCCAGCCTGATTTGAAGGGCAGATGGAAGTGATGTGAAGGTCAAGTGTCCACCGCAGCTTGCAAATTTAATAAAAAATGGAAATCAATGACCTATAAACATAAAATAACTGAAAATTTTCAGTTCAAATGAAATTGAAGTGCTGGACTTGGAAACCTTGGAAATAACTGGATGTAAAATATGACTATTGAGGAAAAGGCCTGCAGAGTTTCCTACAATTGGATCAATGGACTTGTAATTAAAACATGCCTAAGAGACTGTTAGCTTCAATTGCTGACCTTGGTTTTAGGTAGTTTGAGGCACCTGCATATACAATCCTAAGTAACAAGCTGAAAGTAACTGTTGAGAAATGACAGTGTGCAAGAGACGTCTGAAGGATCAGTCCCGGCAAGAGAGGACAGAGCAATTAATCACAGAATCACTAGCAAATGACACAAGAGGAAGAAGATAGATTGGCATCTACCCTCTGTGTTCCACATTGGCAGTACAAGATAGGTCAACAAGGAGCTGTCATAAAAGCTGAGATTGTCACAAAGGACATTTCCCTCTACACAACTACTAAGCCTCTTGCTGCATCAGTAGAGAGATGAAAACTCCACAAAGAGAAGCATGCTGATGGTACCTCAAAGAATGCCTTAGGAAAAAAAAGCAAGAGGAATTTAATTCTAGGATGATACTGCATAAACCCTGAAAATAGCTTTTCAGAATATATAACAATTACCCTGGGTATTTACTAACCTTCTCATGGTAAATGGTCAGGAAACAACTTCAGATGCCAAATATGAAGGCTTTTCGTCTTAAAAATGGGTTGCATATGTTTTTGTACAGTCGTTTTATTCCACGCTGTACAATCTTTAGGTTGAAAAGTATCTTGTACACAAACATTAGAAAATTTTAGATGAAAAAGGACTTCCTAATTTAAAAAGGCTGCCAACTATAATTACCATATCTTTGTGTTATAAAGGATACAAAGTTGCTATTGTTACTAACAAAAAAATAACACCTTGGCACTTACATCTTTTTCTTTTTGGAGGCTGTCTACTTTTTCTTTCAGACGTTTGCATTCATAATCTAATTTATCAGCTTTCTTGGATTCTTCAGATAACCTGTTTTGTAGTTCAACTGCCTGTGAGAACAAGAATCAATAATGTGTCTGCAAATGTTAAAACAAAATACACAAGACAAAGCAGCCAATTAAAATGCAGCACAAGTCATGTTGTAAAACAAGTGAAATAGTTGCTTACAGGACATACTAAAAAATGCTTTCATTGGTTGTTCTGTGTTTCAGCAAAATAAAAAGCATTCAAATATTAGGTCTTAGTGCAAGCAAAAGACAGAAAAAATGTGAAGTATTTTCAGCACATCTAAAACAAGAATTTAAGCTCAAGCAAGGTTTACAGAAAAAAAAGCTATGTAGTTCTAGGAATCAAAAAGCTTAGGAAACAGCAGAAAAATCTTTCTGCATTCTGGGAAGCCTAGTTAAAAGAAAAAGCTCTCAAGAAAGCCAATTATCTACAACTTTTTTTAAACTTTATTTCCTAAACCTCACTCAGAATTCAACTACTAGTTTATGCAGTCATGTAACATTCTCTAACCTGATACTTTCTAGTAATTTTTAATACACTAATATAAAGATTCAGCCACAGGCTCCAAATAGTTTTCTTTATTTTGGAGAGACACCACTAACAAAGCCACATGTACGCTTACAACTACAGATCAGTAAAGAGCTCTTAAAATTTAGTGAGCAGAAATCTAAAAGCTGAGCACAACCGAAGGTAAATCAGTGAAGTCTTGCCTCTTCAAAAGTCTCAGCCTTTAGTGGCAAAGATTAATTCCCAGAACACCAGTAAAGCTCCTAATGCAGAGAGCATGGAAGGAAATAAGCTAAATAAAGACTGACCTGCAAACACAAAAGGTGAATGAAGACTCAGCTTAAGACCTACAGCTTCTTCTGAAGCAATTTATAAGATGGCTTTTTCATGGCCTTTAGACTACACAGGAAGTGCTTAAAGCAGTAGCCATACCTACATTAAGATTGCCCAATGGTTCTAACTGCCTCTTATTTTCAATGTGTACAACTATAGCAAAATAATCACAAGGCCTAAAATATGCATGGTCTCAAGTCTTAGAGGACTTTGCTGCTGTTGTTCTTAAATTAAAGGTTGCAAAACCAGCACAGGCCTGCATTTTCTGAGACTAAAGAAATGAAAATGTTATATATGAAAATATTTCATTTTTCAGATGTGACATCATCACTGGGTCTATCAGAATAACTGCAGGTATAAAAAAAAAAACTGTAGGTATTCACCAGTGATTGTGCCACCACTTGCAAAATATGAGAATTTTCACCTCAAATGGAAACAAATGCATTCATGTTTGTAATCAGTCACGCAAGGGTAATGGTACATAGAAAAGCA
>VZTN01024965.1:30173-46463 GCA_013400515.1 Erpornis zantholeuca | reverse complement strand
GCATTTGGATTTCCCACAATTAACTACTGGCAAGTATTTAGCACAGTGCTTCGACTCAGTCGACTAGCTCAGTTGATACTGAGCAATCGTAAGGATGTGGGGTAGATCTAAATAATTAGCAATTTTCCAGCAGAGGCATGAAAAAAAAGTATTTTGGGCATGGTCCAATCTCATTCTAAGACAATAAAATATTTAGCTCAAATACAAAGGTCTGCAGCTGGTCAGATGAACTCCATTGCCAAGTGACTTCTTAAGGAAAAGGTCTAATAGCCTTTCAAATGTTAGGTTTCTTTTCTTAGACATGACAACAAGAGACATGTCAACCTTCCTCTACTATAAACTTATTTGTATCACTGCATTCTTCCTGGTTTTCTGTCATCATCTTCAAAACAGACTGAAAAATAAACAAGTTCAAGAACTGCAAGGTCTGAATATCCCAGTTTCGGGGAGGAATAAAGCATGGAATGATTCCCCACATACTGAGAAACCGAGATCCTTATGTTACAACTATGTTTAATTGCAATTATAATGAAGAGCATATTGTAATTATGATGACAGAAAAACAACTAACCCAGAAAATTAGTAACATCAGGGAATCTAAATATGCAAGCATACGCCCTGAATATCAATCTTCAGCCTCTTTCAACAGATCCTGGTCTATCAGTTTTCCTCCTTCAAAACAAAAATGTCCCCATATGCAACAACTTCAATTGAAAAATGGACTTCACAAAATGTCCAACTTCAAAACACTAGCAATCCTTTCCTCCCCTGCAAACACCTAGGCTAACTGGGTGGGTGGGTGTGTGTGTGTATTTAGAAGTTTGTTTTTCTGGAAGTGCTCTTCATGACTAGATTTCCGTTTTCAACTATTCCAAATTTTACCATTCAAAACACCTCAGCAATTATCTCTTGCTAAGAATGACGTGAAAAACTAGGAATTAATGTTCCTAATGGACATAACTGGCTCATCAAAAAGGCAGGACCAGACCATCTGCACACACAGAGGAAAACCTTATCTTTACTTTTCAACAACAAAGAAATGCAAATGCCAATTTTAAGTAGCAAAAAATTATTAAAAATCCACTACCAGAATTTTATAACCAAGAGATACTGCATAAAATGCATAAACCACACCCCAAACACTCTACTGACTTCATTACTTCATTCTTAGAATGCAGCTGCAAATAAACAAATCAAAAAGTTTTATGAAATAGCTTCACCAAAAATACAGGATTAGGGAACAGGTGTTTTTAAAAGTGTACACAAGACAGTGGCATCAGACTACCTTTATTTTCCCTTCTCACATCTAGTAATAACAATGAAAATATATTTTTCTGTTGTGTGCTGAAACCACCTCTTTCCACATCTCCCATAAAAAAGTAAAACTTGCCAGCATGTTTTTACACACATATAAAAGTCTAAGTGTTTTACACACGTGTAGGAGTGAAAGCCTTTACAGATGTCTGTCCACAACCTATCTCACAAGGTAGCTGGCCATCCAGAAATTACTGGTTTTGTTTGGCAGTGGCATACAGTTCTGGATAAATAAACTACTGTCCTAGTTCTAAATCCCAAACAGTGGTACAGGAACTTCACAGGCAGCTTCTTCACAACATGTCAAAAGGCAGAGCACATCAGCTACTCAAGTGGCAGTGTTCAAATGCTACAAACAGCCAATTACTCAAGTCTAGCAAAGGTTTTCTAAATTTACATTATCACCAAATTTAATATGTAGACAGCTACATGACAGGCACGAAATATGACTTCTCAACATGGATTTGATCATTATTTACACAAGTAGTATGAAAATTTTAATCTTCAGGCATATACTGCTATGCAATATTAATTATACTTTAAAACTACAGCTCTTGGAATCTACATGCATGTATGATAAACATCTTTAAGGACAAAAAGGATGACAATTTAATAACACATTTTTGCCTGAAGCAACTGAATAGTCCATATTCTAAAAGATATTTAAATGTACAAGGAAACCGGGAAGCACTGAACTTCCTCTATGTTAAAAGACATTTTCTATCACACTGCTGAGGATGACACTTTTTATTGTCTCCTCAGTAACTTGACAAAACTCCTTATGTGTAAGGCTGCATTAGTCTAATGACATTACATACAAATCCTCCAAATTCTCTTCCTTTTTTATGGTATCATAAAATGTTTCTCCCTAAACACCAAACACCTTGTCTTTCAGACCTCAGTATTAATTCAATGTCCCACATTACCAAGGGACAACCACATCCATCCTAACCTTACTTTACTCTTCCTGTTGCAGTAAATCTGGGAAAAAGTTCATTTTTCGAGATTCTTATGGAATATTTATTCTCATCCTTCCAAAACAATGGCATTTTTAATAGATCTGATTTACCAAAACTAATTACTAAATATACTTTCTTGCCAAAAATTTCTCAATAAACCTGACATCTAGTGCGCCATACATAAAAGCTACACACCAGAGAGTACTCAGCTCTTCTGTATATCTAAGAAGCAAACAACTTCTAAATGAGCTCTGAAGTGTAAAATGCTGGCACATTCTGATGTGAACCTGCCATTCTAGCCTGTTAATAAAACACAAACTGTGTAGGGGTTTTATAAAGATACTTCCTGTGTTTGTAGAAGAAAACACTTCTATGGATGATGGTTTTTATCTTTTAACTCTTATCCTGAGATGGGTGTACACCATGAAATCCAACTTCAGAAAAGCCAGATGTATTGGAGTCAATACTGCCATGAACAAATCTCAAAAGTCTTCCCTTGAGAAGGATAACAAGACATCAGCTGTTAACACAGGCTCTTAAACCAAAACCAAATGAAAATTCTATGGTTAACTTCAGTTGATTTTAAACCTCTTTCACCTTTGGTTCTCTTTTTATGAAAAGGATGTACTACTTTCTTGTTAATTCAAGAGACATGTCAAGACACCACTGATTCAAGGTCAGCTCAAGATCATCTAAATGAACTAATCTGCAAATGTGCCTTGGTCCAAACAATAAGAATCTGTTTTTAATGCAAAGTCTTATTCTGTTTTCATGCCTGGTTTAAGTCAGTATTTCCCACCACAACTATGCAGTAACAGAGCTTCACTAAACCATGAAGGCTCGAACAACTTCTGAAGCATCAGCTCTTGCCCATCGGGATTCTGACCTATACAGTACAGTCCCATGCATAAAAAAACCCAAAGGAAGCTGGGGAAGAGGGAGATGAGAGACCTGGAAATAAAAGATTAAACAAAATGGATATAGAAATTTTAAATGCTTCCTGCAGAAAGCAGCTTTACTACATGAAACAACAGAGTGTCTATAACCCTCTGCTTAACTTTCCTTTGGAATCCTCTTTTAACTCCCTACAGTCTTCCAAGAGATTTCTTCATCTGAAAATGCTAAGACATTTGTTATAATGGCAGATTATGTGCAAAGTTAACAGTGTAACCACTTATTTTGTAAAAGTTTTTGCTTCAGTTCCTTCTGAACCTGGAGTCCAACCAAACCATTATTTAGAATCAGACATTCTTAAGAGAGAAAGGAAAACATATTACTAATATATAATTAAAATAATTTTAAAATTCATAAAGCGCATGTACCTAAAGAAAACAGGTGTACTTCCTCAAAAAATTTTAATTGTCAGGTTCATTATAGAAAAGAAAGATTTCAGAAATACAACTGGCTTTCAAGTTTTTAAAAACAATGCTCATTTAAACCCATGTACTTCTCCATGAAGATAACATGCTACACAGATGAACAGCTACATCCTTCAATTAAAAAAAAAAATACTCTTTCCTTCTTAGAAAACCTGTTTTATGTATGAACCCTGCTCTGCATTGGGCTGACGTGAAGTGAATGGATGCTGAAAGCAAGTGCTGCACAGGAAGTCTTTTACCTGACTGGTTTGTTCTCAGGGCCAATGTCCCTGCAACCCAACTTTTCCAGTCTGCAGCGTCTGTACGACTCATAGTATGCACGAGTCTTCTCTCTTAAGTCTTCCATATTTGTGCAAAGCATCCTGCGAAGCTTTACAGTGTCACAGTGGCTCTCATTTTCCACTAATCAGTAAAAAGAAGATTTTATTATTATGCAGAAGTAGCAAAATACTCAAAATACATTTTGAATAGCATAACTTACTTTATTCACTAAATATACTTCTAGGAAAAGGTATCTTGTTGTTTATTATACCTCTTATACTTTCTTATAATTTCTAACATACACACTGAATTACATAACATATTTCAACCCATCTTGACTTCCTGTTTCAGCTGAACAACACATTTCTCTCTTTTTTAACCATCTTCTTTACTGACAATCACAAATGTTTGAAATTTGGTAGTGCTAGAGGCACTGCCACTATACTAACCTACCCAAATACTACATACACCATATCATACCTTGATTCCAAGGATGTGTCAGTGTGGACGAAACTACCAGTTAGTGCATGCCTCAAGTATTAATTGCTAAATTCCTTAAACTGTTGATCCAAAATACTATCAGCCTGGCATCAGTGAAACAGCCCCTTGTATTATTGGTGAATTTTATACTTCAACAACAGCAAAAATCTTGTGAAAATCTTTTGAAGAATTCCTTTACCTTTTACAATGCCCCAAGGGTATTGACGAGCTCTCACCATTTTGTTTCCAATTTTCACCTTTTCCATACTTCCTACCACAGCAAATGGCAAATGACCCTGTAAGAGTCATACCAATAAAGTCTTATCTGTCAGCATTCTTACGTTAAAACAGAAAAACATTTCAGAAATAAACTAGGGAGGAAAACACCATTTCAGGAAAACCCAACAGGCAGTTTCAAACCAGCAACCACTCTTAGGAGATCAGTATGTAGGCTATATCTACTGATAAAAAACTCGAACTACAATAAAAGCAGAAGGAGCAGTTGACAGACCCAGATGGGTGCGTTGCCAACTCAGGGAAACCTCAACAGGCTGGAGAAATGGGCCAACGGGCACCTCATGAAGTGGAAATGAGAGCAATGGTAAGCCCTGCATGTCAGGAGGAACAGGAGGAATAAGCCCATGCCCCAGCACATGCTGGGGGCCAACTGTCTGGAAAGACACTTTGCAGAATAAGACGTGGGGGCAACGACCTGGTGAACAGCAGGTTGTTCCTGATTTAGCAGGCCTGCCCCAATAGCAAAGACAGCCAACTACATCCTGAGCTGCACTAGGAAGTGTCAGTCCCAAACAGAAAACTGCTCTAGAACATATGACTCACATTCTGTCAGAGCTCATATCCCAGTAACACTCATGTGACAATCACAGGTTGGACCCTGTGGTGTGGTTACTGCTGTGGGCTCAGCACAAAGACAGGCTGGGCACGGACCCACAACAGCTGACCAAATAAAGAAACACCATTACCCGGAAAATAAATCCGTAGCAGAGCATGGAAGTGGTTAGGTAACAAATCACCACGTTTCCCCACAGCAAGAGGAGCTGTTACTAAAGGACAGCTGCACATTCTCACTCCCTGGCCAGGTAACAGAGGTTGGGACTGCAGAGCCATGGGCTCTGGCATCCTGGCTCCTGTTCCCTGCTTTCAAACCCTGCTACACACATGGTCATGTACACCTACAAACACACACATGAGAGCAGTGAACACAGAGTGCTCAAGGCAAAGCCAACTCGCTTCACAGCATTAGCTGAAAGCCAGCAGCTACCCCTNTTAGCTGAAAGCCGGCAGCTACCCCTGGGACAATCAGAAAGGACAACAGGAAATAAGCCAGAGTCACATCTAACTTTTTCATCCCCAGAGAAAATCTGTCTCAATTTCAAAAGAAAGTACTAAATAAAAGGAAAAAAGCAGGTGTAAGACTTGCTTAGATAAACATGAGAGAAAATTGTAGACTTGAGGCACCTAAATATCTTCTCTACCAGATGTAAAATGGTATATGTTGAGGAAAAGAGCAAAGTCAATCTGTCACACATCTATAATAGTAATTATATATTAATTAACCAGATATTAGAAAAACCATTTATGCGAGAGAACCTCTTTTCTGTTACAGGTATCAACAGCAGAGGGACAGGAAGATTTGCAAGTAGGGAAAAAAAACCAACACATAAGGGCTTTTTATGGAGAGAGAAAAATAAACAAACAAACTTGTGACATGCAAACTTAAAAGCTTAAAGACAATGATGAAAGCAGTGACATTTATCATCAGCATTAGAGAATGATGCTTTAGTGCTGAAATATCAATATTTTTGTCATTTACTTACATTTGTGATGGTATTAATTTCAGAAACTGTTTCATCATCAGTAGGAAACTGGTATATCTGGATGCCATTACTAATTAATTCACTCATTATTTTCTTCTTGAACTCCTGCAGCTCAGTTTTAGAAATGCTGTCTGCTTTGCCTATAATTGGTATAATGTTCACCTATTAATGACATAAATTATATGAAACATGTGAGACTTCAATTTTGAGGTGGCAACTTTTGTAAATAGAATTGTTTTCTAAAAGGCTGTTTAAAAGTTCCCCTGCAGTCCAAACTTTTCCATCAATTAAAGATATTGTCATGGGCATCCTTTAACAAGCTAGCAACTCCCTTATATACTCCCTTAAAAGTAACTGATTCAAAGAACAAGGCAGGAGATCTCATAGAGTGAAGTACTCAAAAGAAATCTATGCCTACTTATCAACTAAATGCCATTAAGCATTTATATCTCTGCTAAAAAAAATAGATTGTTTAGTTTGTAGCAGCAGGGGACATGACTCAGGTGTTAAATGAAAGCTGACAGTCTAAATACACAAAGAAAAGGCAGCTGACTACCAAACTTTGCCTACCCCGAACCTCTTCCTTGGGTTCCTTCCATCTACAACTCCTTCACGTCACCACTGCAGCACAGTTTCTCAAGAATCTGACATGAGCAGAGGAATGACAAAAGCTAAAGCATCTTGCTTACCAGTCTTTTACACTAAGTATTCCAGAACACAGCATTCAGCTCTATTAAACTGCCCTATTTCCTAAAATAGTTATGGCAGTAACTTGGAAGGCAGCAGATGCCAATCTTTTCTTACAAATACTATTGTCCCAAAAGACACATTTCTCAGAACCAAATGCAAATAATGAATGTCAATAACCAAGTATTTTAGAAGAACAATAACTCTTTCAGATTTCAGAAGATGAAGAGTTTTATGGTTCCTTGATCACAGATGCAAAAAGGAAGAAGAGGGAAAAAAAAAAGGAAAAAAACACACACACTTTCTATTCTTCTGAATATTCTGTCTGAATGGAAATGCCTAAATGTCAAGAACAGATTCAAAATGGATATTTTTCAAATAAGACTTCTGTCATAAGCAAAATGTCCCAAAGAAAAAGAAGCAAGCCAATTCTGAAGTATGGCTTCTAAGATTAAGTGATAATAGTCATTAATTGTGTAGCACACTTGATCTACATATACATGGGGTAAAATATCTAAAATCAAATTAAATCATGGAATAAATTTTTTAATAACCGAGCTCACTTAGAATTGTATAAACAATCTGTTACAGCTAGGAGTAATTCACACCTTCAATCAAATTAGCTGAGGGACATCAATTTAGGTTTTCTCTAATATAAAGTCTAAAAATGGATGGAACACAAAGCCCTCAGAATTAAATTAATTAGGAGATAATTTCTTAGAAAACAAATAGCAGAGCAAGTCTACCAAGGAGAACAGTAAAAACCAAAATCATCAGAAACTGTGATTACAGCTGTCAACACTGACATTAAATCACCACCACTGTATTAAAATTGAAAAGTATAAAATTTACCCTGGCTTTAGATAAGCCACAAAGAATGAAAAGAAATACATGTATCTGAAATCACTGTTGGTTGCAAGAGCAGGCTGATTTAAGTGTATCTCTCTGAATCAATATAAAAATTTCTGAAGATTCTTTCTGAAGGGAAAAAACCCAAAGTAAATCCCCACGATACTTCACTGACATAACCATAACCTGCACACAATTCTGCAAGAATGAATTAGAACTGCAGAGCTCTTAGTTGAATAATCACTATTTCCAGCAAGAAAGGCTTCAGGAAAAGATTCCCTTTATCTGCAAATGAAACCTGTCTGGTGATGCCATCCTAGGCAGAACTACAGGATTTTCCAGTCTCTAAATGCTAGAGTCCAAATTCTTAGCCAGTCATCCAATTCATAATAGAGAAAAATAAATTGACCATAGATACTCTGTTTTTTTCTCCAAGGACTACAGAGTACAGGATGAACCTAATCTATTCCAAGAACCCTCCCTACCTCTGAGCTGTGTAATCTGGTATTGTTTTGTAGCAGCAGACCGTAACAACAGCACACAGTGCACACTGTAGTGGATTTAGGAAGAAACTCAAGACAGCTTTGGACATAGATTTACACAGCTGATGCAGGCATGTGGCTGTACCATCTTCTCTTTATGGAATCCTCCGTGAATGCACTCAGGGACTTCCACATCCTGGGAAATTCCAAGTTCTTAAACTGCCTCTAGGAGAATGCAGTACTAAAAGCACCACCAACATGGCTCCACAACGAGATGAAAACTAAACTACAGCTAAAGCATGTAACTCTTTCTCTGTGTATATGGATATTTATGTAGTAAGATCAGAAAGAAGAATCCATTGCAAAGGGACAAAACAACAGAGTTACATGTGGTTCGAGCTCTCTCTGTGCCAAAGCAGGACTAAAAATATTTGCAGTAGGTGGCTAGAAGCCAAAATTCCCCACAGCAGAATTACTTGAGGTTTATCCTGATAGAATTATTTTCTTAGGATGCTGGGACTCAAGGATCTATATCCTTTTCTTTTGAAAGAAACAGTTTTAAAGGAAGTTCAGTAAAGAGAGGGTGCAACCTAGAAACCAACAACACAGCACATAGGAATGACCCTGCTCTCCCCTACCACCTTTGCACCACCGTATCTTCCCTCCACTTGCTCTTTGCTATTGAGAAGTTCAAAATGCAAAACACATCCACAAACAAAATAACAAAAATCCTACATGTGTTTATCCAGCCACAAATGTGGACTAGACAGCTGATTCAATCCTTGTTATCTTGGAGAAACTTCTCACCAACAAGAAAATGCAGAAAGATGATTTAGCAGGAGGGGCTCTAGTAAAAAACAAAGGAAAAGGCTAAAGGCACATCAAATACATTTAAGTTTTCAAATTTCTCCACATTTCAACAAATGAAATACAAATAATATAAGGTTTCTTAAAATTGGTTAAACATTTAGCTTCATCTAGTCCACACAGCCCTATTATAGGAAGAAAGTTAAGGATTTAGGATTTCACTAGAAACTGCTATTTTAAAGCTTTCTAAACAAATCAAGATGTTAAAACACTACCACAGCCTATCTTAGACAAAGCAACATTGGCAGGGTGCTCTGTTCATGGCACATGTCCCTTCAGTTATCTATAATGAAGATCTTCACACTGCTGCAGAGCTTTCTACATGCCAACTTTCCATCAGTCCCAAAACTAGACACAAGCTTAATTAGAAATACTACAGCACTTATGGAAGGTACCCTATCCAGTCTCACTACAATGTTCACAGTTTAATAAAAGTAAAGTAGGTATGGTTCTACTGTTTTTTACATTTTTTTTAAACCTTTCTGGGCTTCTTTTTTCAATGTTCTTGCTGGATGTCTCTCTCCTTTTGACTTGAAAATTAACAACTGATGAACGGCAAGCTACTTGTGGAGCGCATTTATTCAGAACTTAAAGTATACCAGTGCCAAAAAAAATTACAAAACCAAACACTATCAATATAGAACTGAAAGGCAATAATGGACCTAAAAGCTACAAGATGCTTTAGCAAGTAAGACAAATTCTTGGAACTGTTTCCAAGTCTTACCTTACTGTCTAGGCTTCTCATAATTAACAAATCTATGGTTTTTAGGGAACGGCCTGTAGGTGAAATGAAATAGAGGCAGACATGGATGCGAGTATCATGGTAGCTAAATAAAGAACGTATAACTTTCAGTTCTTCCTCGAGATAGGCTTCAAATTGTGCATCTATATAATCCACTATTGGCTGATAGCTGTAGAAAATAAAATTTAACAACCAGATATTAGCTACTCCTAAGCAGAGAAAGACTAAGAAGGGTATGGATTTTTGCTTTACATGTCAAAAGGCTGCTCAAGTAGGAGAGAAAATTACAGACCAATCTTAATTTCTGAAAAGTTACTCAAAAAAGAATTGTGCATCTAATACAGACAAAACATTTCCTAGCTACCATTAGTGAAAAAAGCTTCATAAAGTTAATTATGATTATAACCGAACTTCCCAAGGGATGTTTTAAAATTTTTGCAATTAAGTTGTCAAAATGGAGAACTCTTAAATATAAGAAAGATACAACAACCTCTTAGGTACAAGAAAAGAAAGAATGTGCAACCAATAGTACCGAGAAACAGAATGAAGTACTGTTCATGAGAGAACTCTTAAATAGCCAAAAACTAAAATGAGAAATGTTAGAGAATATAAGTCTGACTTATAGTGAGTACAGTTTAAGTATACTTTATCCTACTTAAAACCAGATTCTAATGTGCTTTCAAAAAGAAAGTTTTACTACAGTTAGAAGCAGTGCACCCTTACATTTCTTCTACTACACAAAGTTTATAAACCAGATCAAATGCTATCGAAATCCAGAAGCAGGTGTTACACACAAAATTAAAAGAACAAGAAGGCACCTCCTATACTACACACCAAAACCTCTAATAGCTATACTAGCACCTACTTGCATCTCCTTCCTCCAATCCACCAGCAGTAGCTATTACCCAGTCATATCATAAGCCATAGCTCTCGTGATAACCTTAAATGTGACTAACCTTCTTTTATTACATGAGTACCACCATTTAAGTACTCATATAGCATAAATACTTTAAAATTAAGGTGAAAGAAACAAAATCTGCTGAGACAGTTCAGTCCTGTAAAACCTTAAATTTACAAAAGCAGAGACTGAAAAAAAGTTCTGAAAGACACCAGTGTGCTGCCTCTACATCTCCCCCCTACTAAGCCATCTGACACAAGAAACAAAGGCCTTCGGTAATCCACGTGATGTTATTTCCAGTCTAAGGTCTTCAATGTGTTATAATCAAATTGTTAAAAACCCTGTAGATCTAATCTATATAACCTACAGTACTTTATAATCTGCTTGGCTGTTTAAAAACCCTCCCATTGACTTCCCTGCTTTTCTCCACCTCAAAAGGAATTACTGCATGTACATGCATTTATAAAAGATTATATCGTAAAGAAAAGGGAAGAGTTCATCTGATTTATAAAATAATTTCCCATATGACAAGAAAAATATGTTTACTTTGACACAGGGAAAACTGTTAACTGTCTATTTGGAACACATGTAAGACAACCACTTACTACACAGCCCAAAGAAAAATTAGCTTGCAATTAAGACCAAAACTTCAGCATAACATAGCGAGAAGAGAGCACTTACCTATCTGCTTTGTTCATCTGGTCACCAAATCCCACTGTTTTTACAATAGTCAGCTTCAAAAGAACATTACTTTCCTGGAGTTCACAAGTCTGGACTCTAAGTCGTACACTTGACAAAAAATGTGTTGATGGAGAGTCCTCAAAATTCGTGTTAAACAAACTGCTCATCAAGGCTGATTTCCCAATTCCAGTTTCCCCTGAAGTTAAACAGAAGGGTTGGGGAAGACATTTTGCACATCAAATAAACACATAATAAGCACAGAACTTGTACACAAAAACTTCTCTGGGCAAAACAGATTTGTGCGCTCTTTTAGTGAGCACTAAATATATTTTCTTTTTTTTTTTATCCTACATATAAGGGTAGATTACCAGCATGAGTAATGAGCAGAACAGTATCTTGAGACTTTGCTTTCTTTGAAAGTGTGAACTAATTCCTATTAATTTTAGAAAGATAAGTAGATAGCTGTGAAACCAGAGATTCAACACAGAGTTTTTAATAATAAGGGTAAATTACTAGAGCAAAACATTTGATAAGTATAGAAACAATTCAGTAATATCACCTTGGAATTTTAGAATTTTTTTACTCTGAAGCTCTTTGTTACAAGTGTAAGCCCAGTTTACTCAAAAGAATCCAAAAAGCTGCTGATAAATGAATAAATTACTGGCATCAATTTTCAACATTTTTTTGTCTTCACATTATTTACAAAAATGCTATATACAAACCCAAAAAATTGAAATAAATAAGCAAAGCTGGGACAAGGGTGGGATTATAGTGCATGCTTAGCATTAAAGAAACTGTTTAACACCACAACTGGATTTAAATTTCAGTCACTTCCTGAGACAGGTATACCACTATAGCCTTAAAGCACCCAGATACTACTCACCAATGCAAAGAATGTTGAAGCAGAAACCATGCTTGATGGACTTCCTAACCAGCTGGTCAGGTAAGCTATCAAACCCAACATGTGCGGACAAGGACAAAATTCGACAGCCATCATTTTGCTACAGAAAAATAATTTTAAAATATCAGTTAACAATGGCAACAAATTAATTCTACTAGACAGCTAGAACTCGTTCCTTGTGATTTTACACACAATGAAGAAAAGCCGAAGTCTGGAAAAAAAAGACCTGTCAAATCAGCTTTATACCATGATTCAAGAAAAAAATAAAATTTACTTTATATTTGCAGGCTTAAAATAAAGTCCAGGTTTTGCAAAAAAGAACAAAATACAAACAAACAAAAAAACAACCAAACAACCTTATAAAACATGAATGAAATAAAGTAGACAAGTCCAACTGAAAATTTAAACTGAAAAATGTAGAGAGAAAACAGATCACAGTTGGTTTGCTCTTAGAAATTAGGAAAAAGTATTAAAAACCATCTAAGCACCACAATTCAAAATAGAGAGCATAATTAATCAGAGGAGGGTGCATGTTATCTAACGGAATTCATTCTGAGGAGCTGGAACTGAAATTGTTATTTATGTAAACTAATACATTATCCACACTTATTATACGCACCAGAACTCTGAGATAGCATCATATCTACTTCATTAGAAATATCTAAACGTGCACATTCCTTTTCAAACCTCAGCTTGCAATCTAGAACCATGACATCAAGGCATTGAACAGACTAAAAATGCGTAAGGCTATAAGGAAATATCTTGGTTCACACAAATGAACTGTATTTTTAAACAAACACTACATACCAGAAGTAGAAACAGTGACAGGCCCATGCTATTCTTTCTCTTTTATTTCAAATCCACATGGAATTGGAAACCATTACTGTTTCCCGTGAACATGCACAGTTAACAGCAGGAATTTTTTTAATTTAACACTTAAAGCCCATAAAAGTTGTACCTTTTTTAGTAAGTTTGCATAGCAAGACTCAGAATTCTTGCAGATAAAAGGGTATGGACACTCTTCACAGCAAATATCCATCCTCTTCTTGATTTGCACAGGACTTCCTTGTATGGGACTACAGAATGCACTGCACTAACTGCACCAACTCTCACTTCAGAGTACTATAATCAGATAATTCCATTTTAGACTAACATGAGGGAAAATGCATATGCAAAATGAACGATTTAAAAAGAAAATATGACATTTCTGGATATTAAAAAAAAAAAAAACATTCAAAGCATGTCTGAAAACAAAATTTCTCAAGGCATTCTACCAGAAGAAAATTACTATTAAAAAGTGCTGAGAAACACTGAAAACTGTCCTTATCCTGTCCATCTAAAGACAAGTGTATCTGAGACAGAGTGGCTGCACATCTAAGAACTCAAGCTACTCAGTCTGATACTCAAGGCACCTCTATTGCCATGAATATATGACAGTTCCTCTAACACAAACCATTCAGCCTCCCCACCAAAAACCAATGTAAGAAGCTCAGCATGACTGCAGAAGGGAGGCCCTTCATCTTCATATCACCAGGTGAAATCCCAACCATGCTGGGCTACCCTCAAAACTGCTGCACTTCCATTTGTAACTCTCCAACAAAAAAAACCTCGCAGGAATAAATTTATTTCCTTCTGATGTCCAGGTGTTAGAAAAATAAAGTACTTTGTCAGTAGAATTGCCTTGCTAAGGTTTAGGGCTTGACATGCCTCAATGATCTCAGACCTGGGGGAGGTTAACCAAGACTGGGGAGAAGGAAGTGCAAATGATAGAGGACACAAAGAATGCAAAATTTATGGGCCACAAGGACATTTGGCAGAACTCCCAATATAAGGAAGAAACTAACAAAGCCAACTCAGCAACTATGCTGAAATCAGCTCTGACTGACTCGGCTCTAAGGCAGTTTTGGCAGGAGGAGATTGTGACCACTGACTCAGGGACCACCAACACAAGAAACCCATCAACTCAAAAGAAGAGAAGGACTTTAAATTTGGACTAATTAGCATGACAAACTAGAGAATCACTAACCAACAGAAGGTAGAACACTAATTAAGAACACTATGCAACTAGTAGCCAATGACCCTTGATTTCCTTGTTTGCTAAAATGTATAAATGTAGTTTTGATGACTGGGAAGCTAGCATTTTGTGGGTTTTTTTTGCACAAACTAGAGTAAAGAAATAGAAGTTCCTTGTCTCAGTGTGTATATTGTTGCTGCCTACCAAGCAGCGAGCCCTCATTCAGGAAAACATCTCGCTTCCTTATGGAAGAACCACTGTGCAAACCTATTCTGCCTGACAGAAACTGAAGCATTCTCTTAACAGAAAGTAAGTACATTTTTCCTTCCGAAATTTTCCAAGGACATCAGGTATTTGTCCCTAACATCAGCACCTCATACAGCTTCACTCTGCTATTGTCTAACAAATATGCAAAGAAATTAAGTCTACAAAACTGACCACATGATACCTGCATTCTTACTACTTCCAAAAGAAATGTCACCTAGTTGATCACCTAATTGATCTAAATCACATCTCATTCCTTCCTTCAACCACTTTTTTAAAGGTTGAACTAATTTGTCTGGATTTCTCCAGATTCATTACACTGGATGGGGCTCTGAGCATCCCGGTCTAGTGAAAACGGTCCCTGCCCCGAACAGGGGGGTTGGAACCAATCTTTTTTAGATCCCTTCCAACCCAAAACATTCTACGATTCTATTATTTAATCAAACGTATTGGTTTATATAAAGTTGTCTTGCCCATTAAAAACAGCATGAAAAAAAAATAAATCGTAGCCTGAGACAGTGTAACATTTAAAACTTATTCTTTCTTCCAGAAAAAAACTAAAAAAATATTTATCTTTTAAATTTGCCACATATTTCTGACTAAAACTGCACAACACCATGCCGTTCCGAAGCAAAAGCTACGTCTCGGACTACATGCATCACTCTGCATAAGCCCTGCAGAACCAAACCAGCAGTCCAACCAAGAAACTAGCTTGCTACTGGGCTTGTAGAGGTGACTGAATTTTGCTCCCCAAAACTTGAAGAAAACAGTAGTCAGTGTGTGGTTATGCAGAAGGTGAGGGTCCCGGAGCCCCAGGCAGCTACGCGGAGGCCCTGGGAAGGATGCCCTCAGCCGCGAGGGTGGACACCACCACACTAACGTGCCCACGGGCACCCCAAACGTGACTCTTCGAGCCCCGAGTTTTCCTTCGACAGGCATAGGAGCTACGCTCCAGGGGGACTAACGCTCCAGCACTGCCGTGTGGATGGGTTCAATGTCTTCAGAACATAAAGCTGACAGCTTTGCCATTACACAGAAGTAATTCTTCAGTAGCCAAGATTCAACTTATTTCTTGGAATACGCGATACGCCACGGGAGCGCTAAGAAGGGTGACATCTGAAAACAAGCTCCTTTAACAAGTGTCCTAAAAGCCTCGCAGCTCTGGGAACTAGACGGCGTGAGGAAGGAGCCTTCATCTCAGCCGCTAACCCGACCCCCACCCTGACGCGACCCTCACTAGCGCCCGGCACGGAGTCGGGGCAGCGCCCGGTTCCCCGCAGCAAGGGCAGCCAGGTACAGGCGAAACTTCGACCGCTCCGTACGGTGTGACCGCCATTCTCCTTCCCCTCCTGGTGCCCGCGCTGCCGCGCCCCTCCGTCGCCTCAGCCGCGCCGGGCTCATCCCCAGCGCAGGGGATGCTCACTAGCCGCACTCCACACCGCGGAGGGGACTTACCGGGTGCCGACCGGCATCGGAAGCAGCCATGGCCCCACCAAGCGAGACACAGGAGGAGGGAGGAGAGCAAGGAGGGAAAGGCGCGGCCGAAGCTGCCGCCAAAGGGGAGAGCCACGCGGCGGGGAGGAGCGCGGGGAGGGGATGCGCTTTGGCCCCTCCGATGAGGCGGGCACTGTTGGCGGGCGCCTCCCGGCCGGAGGGCGGCGCGGTGCCGCCGCC
>VZTN01024965.1:18053-29549 GCA_013400515.1 Erpornis zantholeuca | reverse complement strand
CGCGACTCGGACAGTGTCTCGGTGGTCTCGTCCTCCGCCGAGGAGGAGGGAAGCACTACCGGCTCCGTGGCACTGGACCCCCTGGAGCACGCCTGGATGCTGTCGGCCTCGGACGGGCGGTGGGAGAGCCTGGAGGGGTTGCTGAGCTGCGAGCCGGCGCTGCTCTGCAAGCGGGACTTTATCACCGGCTTCACAGTGCTGCACTGGGCCGCCAAGCACGGGCGGCAGGAGCTGCTGGCCACGCTGGTCAACTTCGCCCAGCGACACGGGCTGCCCGTGGACATCAACGCCCGCACGAGCGGCGGGCACACGGCGCTGCACATCGCCGCCATGCACGGCCACGCCGAGGTCGTGAAGCTGCTGGTGGGAGCCTACGACGCCGACGTGGACATCCGTGACTACAGCGGGCGCAAGGCTGCGCAGTACCTGCAGCAGGGCACCTCGGGGGACATGCGGAACCTCGTGGGGGCCCTGGAGGAGGAGGAGGAGGAAGGTAATGCTGGCAATGGGAGCGGGCGCTGGAGGCTCTCCAAGGTGTTGCCATCTAATCTCATGAACTACCGGCTCTCCCACCACCATCACGGCACCGGGGAGGAAGGTGAAGGCACCGATGGGGCAGCGGTGCCAGGCAAAGGCAAGGAGATGACCAGGAAAGCCTCTGGCAGTGGACGGATGAAGCCTCGGCTTAATAAGATCCGCTTCAGGACTCAGATCATCCACAACACACCCTCCTTTCGTGGTGACACTGAGGAGGAAGAGCACGAGGAGAAATCCCTGAAATCATCATTCAAGCTCAGGCCGAAGTCCAATGTGTTTGGATAAGGCCAGGGAGCAGGAGGTCTGGGAGGTGGATGCACGGACCAAAGTGCCCCTCAGGTGTAGCGCAGAAGGTGAGGCAGGTACGAGCGGGTACTCATCTACACTCGTGGACTCCAGCCAGATGGGTCCTGAGTATCTTGCTTTAACTCCCAGTTCGGTGTGGTCGGTGAGCCCAGCACATACATCCGCAGGGCTCTGGGAGCTCACAGCTCCTGAGAGCAGCTGCTTCAGCCGGGCCCGCGGTGCTGAAATGGGAGGCAGTGGTGGGTTGAGAAACTCTGGGGTGTTTAAAAGCTGTGCTCCTTTCTGTTTAAAAGCAGGCTTTTGTAAACCTGTGTTAGTGGATCTGCTAGGATTAGTGAGGTGAGCAGGGGAAAGAAAAGTGCAAATGCTTTACTCTTATATTATCAACAGGTACTATAAACTATTAGCAAACAACTTGCTATGTCAGAAGAACACCTCAGTAATATACAAGTATACCTTAAGTTTCTCTTTAACAGCAATACCACCTGGCACAGTGTGGAGTTGGGTACACAAAATGAGATGGTAGAGAATGGTTTCCTGTCAGAATCCAAGCTTCAAACCATCAAAGAGTTGAGCCTGTGTTGACTTTATGCATTGAAAATTTGATGATGATTTGACATCGAGAATATATTATTAAAAAATACAAAAAATAATCCATTGCACTGCAAGCAATGAATAAAGTTAACCATGTGCAGAAGTCTTTGCTGTCTGAGGTACTACTGAGCTTGCTTATCGCTGTTGGAATACTAATACAAGACAATAGAAGCAA
The DNA here is from genome assembly GCA_013400515.1 of Erpornis zantholeuca. Lineage (NCBI taxonomy): Eukaryota > Metazoa > Chordata > Aves > Passeriformes > Timaliidae > Erpornis > Erpornis zantholeuca. Next base: position 27,937 of record VZTN01024965.1, on the reverse strand, counting down.
AGAGTTTTTATATATATTTGAGATCTTCTGTTTTGTCTTAGGCAAAGCAATTTTATTTTAATCACTGTGAATTCTTAAGTGCCAGACCTAGCGCAGTTCCACTTATTAAGTCTGGTCAATTCTTGTTAATGTTCCTTGTGTAATTCACTGCATTTAAAATCAGAAAATTGTGTTGTATGTGTTACCTGTGAAAGTCATTCTCTTTTAGAATAAAAGAGCACAGATACCGTTGTATGAAACCTTCATGAAACTCTAATAGGATCCTGTAATGTAATAGCTATGGGTCTGTGTTCGCTAGTAACTCGTGTGCCAATTGCTTCAACTGACACTGTGCAGAAGTAGAGAAAAAATGAGAGAAGGGAAGAAAAATAAAAGGAAAGTGTGTGAATTCACACATAGGGTGAAAAACTAGAATTCCAAAATTCTATCCGTGTTCATCATTCTGAATGAAGCAGCATAATTACATATTCTAGTTAAGTGATGGCAGTGGTGTTTGAGTTCTTTTAAACCTGTATTTCTAGAGAAGTGATAGCCAAGGCTTTGAACTGTTGTTTGACAACCTAGTAAGTCTTAATCTGATTGATGAGCCTATCCGTCTGCTAAAGCCGTCACAAACCTTGAATCTTGTTTCTCTGCTTTAAAGGTAGCAGTTCCAGTGAAATGTAGGAGGCAGATTTATATCCATATTCGGCTTTCCCTGAGAGGTATTGAGCTCACCCTGGATCCTGAATGCTACTCAGTGTAGCAGCTCATCTGTGTTTAGTTGTTAAGGTATGGCCAGTTTCAATGCAGCATCTGTCAAAGCATGTTTCAAGTTGGCTTCCTTAAGATGCATGTGCGTGCCTGGCCTGTAACTAACTAAAAGTAGATAGGCTTTGACATGTTAAAATCCAAATTTGAGACACTGATTAAATGCATGCCACAAGCTGTAGAACACCTCACAGGAAAGCTGCTGCTGGGAGTGTGCGCTTTTGAGATAACAGCTGTCTGTGGCTGTTGCTAGTGACTTACATGTCTTGTAGTGACGGGAAGGAAGTGCTACTGATGCATTGGCATCAGACTTTCCATGCAGTTAAGAACCAGTTTCTGCACTTCATGTCAAAACCTAATAAATGACAGTGTTTGCACAGGCATGCAAGCGACACTTAACTATTTCTGGAAAAAGCTACGTTAGAAAAAAGTGGAACCTCTGCATAGGTGCTGGTCATTACTTTTGTGCAAAAAGACTAGAAATTATAGAGAGGTTCAGCTTTAGTTTACAATTTATAAGCTATATTGTTATAGATTTCATGTGCCTTCATTTTGGGTTGGTTGCCACAATTGCGATGGCTAAAATCAGTCTTGCAAAGCACTTTGACTTTATGTCTGTGGGACGGGACCAGAAATTTTCCCTCAGTCCTCCCTGTTTAAACTGCACACCTGTACAGTGGGGTGTCTGAAACAGGGGGGATTAATCATACACATTATAACATAGAGCTGATTCTGTTGTGACAGAAAAAAGAATTAAATGCCCAAGTCTTAAACTTCCTTCTCTCCGGAACATAAATAGGTTTTTAGACTTCTGTAGGAAGTTTTCTGACTGAACACTTAAAACGTGAGTTTTCTTCAGTATGGGCACATCTGAATTGAATACATATTCCATGCAACTACTTATGTCCAAACCTTTTTAAAGTTGTTTTCTGCTTTGTGAGTTTATGGTTCTTTCATACATGCTGTTGGGTGAGGTGTTTCTCTCTTCACACGCAAATAGCAAAAAATTGCACAAAAATACTGAGTCTTAGACAGCTATTGGGTTCTGGGGAAATAATTAGAGGGTTTCAAATAGAGCATACCTCGGGAATTGAAAGAGATAAACTGGAATATAATGTTACATAATACAGTAGAGCTTTACAAATTATTAAGGGAACTTGAAAAATAATAAAAAGATGCCTCATTTATAACTGATTATTTGAAGTATCAAAGTGAAATTGCTGGTCCACTAATACAGTTTCATTTAGTTAATGGAATTTCACCATGATGATCCAAAGGTGTTTGCAAGGTGGGATGCAACAGAGCAAATATCTCTTTTGGTGTTGGAGATATACTAAGGAATGGCTGGATAACCACTTGCATCTGTCTGCGCTATGGGAATAAAGCACTTTGATTTCACATTATGACTTGTCACATTCCACATGGTTACTTTTTATAACATGAGCTAAAACTTAATGGGTTTTTTTTAGATAGGAAAGACTCGATGCCCTATTTCAGTATATCTGCAGTGTAAAGGTATGTTTGAGTCGAATATTTTGGATACTTTGCCTAGAAAGATGTGACTGAAATAAAGTTGTATGGTACAGAAAACCGGAGCTCTAACTGGGATCTTTTTAATGGTACGCCTGAAGTTACTGAATGTGTTTTTTTCACTTTTTATGATGGTGTGTAAGGCAGCAAGACTGTAATGTGAACACATGCTATCTTTTTTTGTACTTTATGTTTGAAAAATTTTAGAGGCCTGGAAGCCTGTTGAGTTTTATTAATACACTTTTTGTGGTTGTCTCTCTGAATGGTTATGAGTTGAGAATCTGTAAGCTTTAGTTTTATGAAATAAAAAGAGCCCATGAATGCTCTGAATTGGCTCCTGTATGCTACATACTTAGGTGCATATTGGCTGTTAAAACTATCTACTGTTGTGTGTTGGTTTTTTTTAATCATCAGGATGTTTGATGCTGTCTAGCCCTCAAGCAGTAAGACATGGAAAAAATACAGTAGAGTTGTTTGCAAGACAGTAACATTTTTCTTTGGCAGCTACTTTCTAATAACTCATGTCAAAGTAAATGAAGACACAACAAATTTTGTTGTGGACAAGTATGTCTAAATAAGGGCCTGGGAGAATGGCATTGCTTAACTTAAAATAGCATCTTGACCTTACTTCTGTGCAGCTTAATATCTCTGACTCTGGAAAGACTAATACTAGTTTTAGTCACTGTGTAAAGGTCAACACCTAATTAAAAAAGGTTTAGGATTAAGGTATTTTGTAGCGTGTCTTAACTACAGCTGGTGGCTACTGTAAAGAGAAGTTTCATTACCGAGCTAGGCTGTGGGATTTTGGTGCATTTAAAAATTCTTTGAAGCTGTTGCCTTGCCAGAAGATATGTTGTAGCCTCATATGGCCAGTAACTCCTAACAGACATCCAGGTTTTTGCTTAAACTGAAAAAAGTCTCAGCTGTTACAATCCTGGTGGATCAGGATGCATGTAAGCATCAGCTCAAAGCCAAGCAACTCTAAATCAACAGTATGGTGAGAGAGGAAGGGGGGAGGAAGTGTTCTTGGAAACTTAGGAGAGAATGGAGGCATGTGAAAGCAGGTAAGGTTATGGGGGAAGTGGAGGACTTGGTAGGAGAGCAGTCTACAGGAGGCTTGCTGATGATGTGATGGCTTGACTAGTTCTTTAGAAAATTCTGTCTAAACATACATCCCTTCTCCTAGAGTAATAGTTGGGAGAGATGGCTTGCTGAGAGCTCTAACATAAATTAATGTCTGAAGCTAAGTATTTTAGTTGGCCCTCTTACTAACATTTCTTAGTGTGACTAGTACTGTTTGCAAAAGCACAAACAGCTCTTGTGTTCAGTGAAGCTACAGCTGTTGCAGCAGAGTCCTTGTGCATTAGAGTAGCCCAGCTTAACTTCAGGCTTTTCACTGGAAGAGAAGCCTTTCAGCATTGCATTGCTAACTTATTTTTCCATTAGCTAGAAAGGAGGGCTAAGGAGATTACAGTCCTGACTTAATACACCCTGAGTTATATGGAATGCATATGAACCTGAAGGCAACAGACAAAACTTCAGAGACTTCATACAGAAAAAAAGGCTAGTTGAGTTGTGCATTTTGTTTCCTTGTTGGCATTGAAGAAAAAATAAAGCTATATACTTTCATTTTTTCACATCCTCATCTGAGTGTGCAAAGAAAGAAGCCTGAGATTAATAGAAGGTTTTAGGAGAGGGTCTAGCTTTCCAGTTTGAGTTAAACTGTGGACAGTTTGACAGAAAAAAAATGAAACATGATTTTGAATTCCTAGTTTTGTTATAATGAAATATTATTTTGCAGCTGTTCCTGAATTTATCTTCTGTGATTTTTCAGTTTAGCCAAATTTAGTGTTGATGTGTCCTGATGTGCACTCATCATTGGAAAAACTGAGCCAACCCACCAGGGTTTGTGTTTGCTTTTAATAAAACTGTGTTACAAGTTAGGTAGTTCATCTCCTGTAGTGAGATGAAAGAAAATGAAAAAAAAAGCCCTGAAGAAACCATATTATGAGAGTTTTACAAGGAGTGAAGCTGCTAGTGGCACGTGAGATGCCTTTAGAGCAGGTAATAGGTTAAGGTGCAAAAGCATTCCGTGTCCTTTCAGGTAGACCAGCCATGTCAAATGGACCATTGTAGTGTATTTAGGTGCACCTACCCTTCTGCACAGACAGCTGTAAACTGTCCCCTCCCCTGGATTCCTGGGGGAAAGTCATATTAATCTATTTTAACCTGCCCTTATTTCATTAAGAGGCATTTGGCAAACCTGCAGTGGGACTGGTGAGGGTGACAGAAGTGAACAGGTCTGTGTCTGTGGCTCTGCATCCGTGCGGGTAACAGATTGAAGATGTTATCAGTCTAAAGCAGAAGGCCTGTAGAATGTATCTTTGCATCAACCCTTGTCCATGAAAAGAGACTTTGTAAACCTAATCTCAAATGCTACTACCAGAATAATTCAGTCATGTGGGCTGTATCTAGGCATTTCCTCAGTACTTCTCTGCTGAAGCCAGGAGCCTTTCACTTTTGTTGGCTGGCTGATGAGTTTTCCCAGTTATTTCACTTTGCAGTTCCTTAAGAGTGCCTGAGAAACTGGTAGTAGGGTGGGCATAAATAACAGATGTCTCTTTTTGAAGCTGGGTGGGGTGATGGTTGTTTGGGTGGAGTGGTTGAATATTCTGGAAGTGTGGGGTTGTTTTTTCTTCCTTTTAAAAAAGAGATAAAGGATCTCTTTGTATTGCATGTCTGCAGTACATGTTGAGGCACGAACATCCCTTGGGATGTTTCATACTAAAGAGGTGCTGTCCCTTTTACTACTTTAAATACAGAAAGACAAAATTAACTGTGCAGACTATAAAGATACCCCTGTTCACTGGACAGACACTTGCATGATATAAAGCACCAAAGTAACATAAAACGTATCTCTAACACTTAAATATATAGGGACATCTATATTTGCTATTTCTTTTCCTTGTTACCTGTGGCATATCTTACAATAGGTACATGTTATGGAAATGACTGTGACAGTTTGGGACAGTATAACTAAAGGAATGCAGATAAGTCCTGCTGATTCAGCTGCTTCCCACAGGAGGACCATTAGGTACCAACGTCACACTTGTCTTCTGCCTCTTGAAACATCCCCTTCTGTCACAGTGGGGCTGGCTGTAACAGACTGTGGGTGTTGTAGCTGCCACCCCTGCTGTCTGCAGCTGCACAGTGTGGGCTCCAGCACTGGTAAGTCTGAGGCCTTTTGAAGTTGCTGGCAGTTCTTCCTCGGATGGGGATGGAAGCAGAGATGGTACGTCATTTCATCTGCCTGTGACATTTACACAGGTACCATGCTTTCACATGTGAATAAATGACATGAACTGAACTATGGGTGAAACTGCAGGGCTGAGAAGGCTTTTGGACCTTTTTGGTGCCAAGTACCTCATAGAGCTGACATAGCTAATAAACAGTCTGTTATTAATCCCTATCTACTGGCAGAAATCAGTTGGATCAACACTGAACAGTAGCTACAGGAAACTACTGAAAAGAGTTGCTGCAAGATTATTGTATCTGTTCATAAGATACATCATTGTTCTTAAAGATATCTCTTTAAGGATGTTTTTTCTTTGCAAAATGAGTTAATTGTGTCATGGGTAAGAGCTTGCAGTACTACATATGCAGTATATCTTTTAAGGGGTGTAGGTCACTGACAGCTGTCAGCATGCTAGGAAATATTAGGCTTTTGGGTATTAACTTGAAGTTTTCTCAACTTTGAAAGTCTGCTTCAAGTTCCTGCAGTAATCTCAACTTCCTTGTAGGCAAATTTTTGTTTCTAGGATTACTAAAGTGCTGGGCAGTTCTTGGACTTGTGTATGCAAGAGAAATGTAGTGGCCTTTATCCAGTGTTCACGTTTGTGGGGCTTAACCTTTTCCTGGACCTGGAATAAATTTATCTGAAGCAGTGCTTGCAAACAGGCCCATATTGAACAGAGACTTCTGCTGTATGCACTGGGGCACTGCTTTTTTCTCTCTGATACACCAGCTATACAGAAGAGCGGTTGTTATTTTTTACATGGTTGCAAAGTTTATGATTTAGCTCAGAATAGATAAAAAATCAGACAATTCTAAATTAAAGTATGGTTCATTCTAGACTGGAACCCTGGCTAAAAAAAAGCAACTGCTTTTCCACTAGGTAGCAAAGTCCTGCTTTGAAAACATCTACTGATGGTTCTTGGCAAAGTGCAGAGCTCTTGGGAGCAGAGTGCTGTGCATCTTCATCCCTTCTGTACTTACCCTCTTCTTTCATAGCTGCTTCCCACACATCCCCCACTTTTTTTTTCTCTCTTTTTTTAGTATTTTGAATTGAATAAATATTGATTAATAGATCTATAAAGCGCAGAATATTTATTAAGAATTAAATGGAAAAATTAAACATAAGCTTTCCTTTTCCATTTGAAATTTCAGTAATGGACAAAACAAAAATTATGTTGATGATAAAGGTCTCCACATACATAATTTTAATTATAACAGAGGCAAAACTTAAAGTTGGTGGGGAAATGGAGAAAAAGACCACACTTTCTTCTTCATGATTTTAGTGTTAGGTACCTTAAGGTCAACACTGTGAATCATACTCTGCTTTGAATAAGAAACACTGCACACAGCTTACAGAATTTCCAATTATTATTCCGTTGACCATGTCAAAAGTAGTATCTTTTGCAATGGGTCCTTAATAGGATTTCTGGCTAACTGGAATGCCCACATCATCATCTAACAAATGAGCCCCTTTTGATCCCTGAGTAACTGAATCCAAGTTCTGGAAAACTTTGCCTCACATCCTGTTGAAAGTAGAATACTGTAGCTTTACAGATGACTAACATTTTGAAAGTTCACTTTCCTACACACCCTTCAAACTGAAATGCCTGTTGTAAAGACAATGGAAAAAAAAAGCAACCCTTCTCAAACATGTCAATACACACAGTGAGAAAGCACTACAGGGCAACAGCTCCTGTCTTTGTAACCACAGAATGATTTTAGTGTTCCACATTCCACACTAGTGCTCTTCAGGAGTCCTTTTCTGGTGCCTGGTTTGCATCCCTCTGACCAGTTACAGTCAGTAATGTAGTAATGAAGAATTAGCTACTCTCAGATTATTGCTTTTCCACCGGTGTTCTTATTGGAAAGCAATTGTTTGCTGTAGGCTATGGAGTTGTTGTTGCCAATGCTGCCAGCGTGGCTTTTTTTTTATAGTCCTTTGTGGCCTCATGAAGGTTCTGCCTGCTTGTATGACTTGAGATTGAATGAAACAACAGGGAAATGATACTGAAGAAGTGGACACTGACTTATTGGGAGAGGAGGAAATGCCTTAAGCTGTCAAAACTTCTGCTGATGATATTGCACAGTCAGCATCCCATAATCTCGGGTGTTGTTCAAGTACAAGAAAGGGTGAAGCTCCTCACCTACAGTCCTTAGAACCTTTGTAGCCTGTAGATTCTCTGCAGACACTACTAAATTGCTTCCAATCCTCATATCAGAATGGGAAATGCTGCCTAAAATATATCCCAAAAATTATAAGCCTGAGGAAGTATGAGGCACACAAATACTGTATGAGTTGTCCAAGTTAACACAGGAAGACTGTGAATAAGTAGGAAGTACTGTACCCAAAAAAACCCCCAAACCTGTTTAGCCAAATTCTCATGAAATATTCAATCCTACAATCTTAAATATGGAATTTATGTGGGATTCAAATATTTACTAATTTTAGAGTTTTTGACTAACGTCTTTAAATAGTCACAATTTCTTCACTCCCACAAATGATAACTTTACATTTGCTGGTTGTCTCCTTTTTTTTCTCTCCACCCCGTGGCTTGCAGTGACAATGTGGCAATTCACAAATGAGTGGGTGACATAAAAATGTCACTGTTAATCCTCACTGGTATTGATGTAAAAGGTCTATTTATGTTTGCTGGCTAAATCCTTCATCTAACAGAAGGCATTTATTAGTCTGTTGTTAGAATAATTGTTTCTTTAATGACATGTGATGTTATATCTGATTATGCACAGAAGCAGAAAAGACAGCTGATGGAATTATAGTGCAAACTGCAAATTGCAAATTGCAGTCTCACAGGGAGATAATAATAAAATCTTAGGGTTTTTTTTCCGAGAATTGCTCTGTATTACACTAATTTATGTCCATTGCTTCTACTTCACTCCACAACTATGATTAACCAGAACTTTGTTATGTTTGACCTTAGCTATGCTTTGTTCACGTCAAGTGCAGGAACAAATTTGGTGCAGGTGTGTGTCAGAAAACTTGTATTTTATCAGCAGCAGTATCAGCATCTTGACTGAGCAGGATCTACAGGACTAATATGGTCATCAAAAAGTTAAATTACTGTATCAGTTACTCTTTTTAATCTTTCTAAAGTCAAAGGAGGGAACAAGGACTTTCGGAGGATAAGTACTTTTAAGCCAAGATAAATGGTTATGGTAGTTATGCAATAGAGAGTGAGAATCCTCCGTGATTTCCATACCACAAACTATGTCACAGCAAATTATAGCACTGCAGACCAGTTGTTAGTCCACAGATTACAGAGTAAGTTCAAGAGGTTACTCCATCCAAATTTTATTTCTTTTGTTATGTTCTGGTAATTAGCTTCAAAAGAGCCATATTAATGTACAAGCCCTGTACCATTGTGTGAATAACCAGCTGCTTCCCCAAGCTCTGCCACAGAATGCTCTGTGCCTCAAAGAACTGCTGCTCTAGGGTAAGAAGTGTTTCCCTGTTCTGGAAACACAAAAATAGTCAAGAAGAAAGTTTGGTGTTTTGGAATCCTGGCCATCAGAAAAGCTCTGAAGTAGCAAACCAGCACCTGGAGGTGACTTTATGCATGATTCTTGATCCTATACTGGGGTGTGATGTTACACCTATGAGGGCCCACCTGGGCTTACACAGGGAAAACATTGATTCCCCCTGTTCCATCCCCATCCCACTCCCAGTTATGTGCACCCACAGCCTCTTACATGGGACATGGAGGGTGAGGTCCTTTAGCCTGCTACCTCAACTGAAAGCTGAGCTGCCATTGCCTTTGACCCTAATTGTGGTCTCCCTGAGTGAGACCACTTTAGTGGTTGGGGAGTTTAGTTCTGCCTCAGGGTCAAAGCCAGATGAACAAGGATTTTATGAAAGAACTTTCTGATTTGGACAGTGGGAAATATTTCAAAACCAAAAGCTACAGAGGGAGTTGGTTCTTACTTATTTTCTCAAAGGGCCTTGAGGGCCTTCGCACTCATTTCCTCAAAAGATGTTGGGAAGGTCGCAGGCAAGGATATAGTGTGTTTTTTCAGGGGGATCTTGTATGACTAGCTAAATTAATTTTCTGTGTAACTCTGCCATAATTTTCATTGGCTCTCCTTTCAGATCTATTCCTTTTTCCTCTTTTAAGAGTTCTACAGATTTGTTTCCTCACTTCGTATTATAGTGTAACCTGTTAGGCTCTCTGTACAAACAGGTAATGGTGTTCACACTGGGAGCTTCCAGGGGCAGAGGAATATAACACTTTGCTGCACACAAGACTGGTCATCTGCAGCATTCTTTGCAAACTATTCAGTAGTCATGGGGGGGG
>VZTN01024965.1:0-18031 GCA_013400515.1 Erpornis zantholeuca | reverse complement strand
GGGGGGGGGGGGGGGGGAAGGAACATCAAAAAACAGAAGAGATGACTTAAGAAGAAACCTAACACCTCCCTAGTTTTTACTCTGAGTGTTATATCAAGCTGCAGTTCTCCCATGCTTGGATTGTCAAAGAATGGGAACTTTCCAAACCCATGGAGCTACCTCTGCTCATGTAAGTTTTAAAAGAAACTATGGTCAGAAAGCAAGCAATGAAAATTTGCACGGAGCTAACCAAGTCCTCCTTAACAAATTTTTGTGGGTTTGACAAAAAAAAAATGAAACCAGAAGTAGTCAGATGTTTAAGAGAACAACAAAATAACAGCTCCCTTTAAAATTATTGGGATAAATTCTAGCACAACTGGCTCCTGCTTTACCAGAAAAAGAATAATAACAATAACCTTCAGTCAATGCTCCTTTTCCTGCCAAGGTTTCTACATTGTTGTAGCCCCTAAATGCTGGCTTGAATTTAAGAACTTGATTGATTTTTTTTTTTAATCACCATGGAAAACATTCCATTTTTCAGCACTTTTGTATGTGTAACCATTTTTCTGTGTTTGTTTTCTATCATTATATTCTATGAATTTGGTACTTATAAAGGGTCAGAGCTGGAGCTAGTACTGCTCAAGAAGACTCTGTCATTCTGCAATTAAATAATTTATATCAAAATTTTTCAAGCTGGTCATGGGGATTTCCTCTTACTCTTTAATGGAAGATATGTGGCTAAATCTCCTTTCCTGTTCTAAAAGCCTCAAATTAATCTTTTCTACAGAATCTCAACCTCCCAAATACATTTGCAGTTTAAGCTGTTCTTCTTACAAGCTTTGCTTGGACTCCAAAAAATCCCTTCCCTTCCACATTCCTCAGCATTTCAGTTCTGCTTCTGTTTAGCAGCAGTGACTGTCAAGTTGGGATAGCAGCACAAGAGGCAGGAACTGCAGCTGGTGTCGTAATGTTATTAGGAATAGACTGTGCACTGAAAACCAAATCAAAACCAGAACATTTACACAGAAAAAAATGAATTATGCCAGCAGTGATGTGGTTGCATCTGAATGACACTTTCGGCTGTCTCCACATTATTTATCTTTTTGAACTTCCTTGGCAGGGACAAACCCTGGGTATTTGAGGCTGGTTTGTTGACATGATGAGAAACAATGATGCTGTAAATTCACAAGAACTGGGAGGGGAGAAAAAAGACAAACTTTGAGCAATCCTCAGTCCAAAGCTGTAGCTTTCTCTGACACTGTTTAGATCATGCCTACCAACTGCTCAAGGCCTGTGCTTCTTAGTGTAAGGGATGCATACTCCACACCCCCAAACTGGTTTTTCATCTAAACTCAGAAACTCTACACAGAGAAAAAGATACTGCAGCATTATGAATCCTGCAGAAAGATGATGGACTCTTATAGCCCAGGAACAGATTCCTTAGAGTTACACAACCAAAGTTTAGTTAAAGTACCTGAGCTCCCAGGTGCTGCAAACAGAGCTCTGTCAAACTACATGCTCCTGGCTGGTGAGCAAGGAGGTCCCAGTCCTCTGCCAGCCCTGCTCACACTGAGTGGGAGACCTTGATCTCTTCCAAGCACAGGCTCTGATGCTTGTCTGCTGGAATGAAGCAGCAACCGAAACTGCTTGTCCTGACCAAAAATAACCCTACCAAAAATAAAAGGTGAGCTGTTTATGCCAGGTGAGAATTGGCTCACAGATTCTCATGTGAGAGACAAAGATGGGGCAAAGCTAAGTCTGGTGAGGAATGGCCAGGCTGCCCCTTCTGGGAGTGGCAAACTGCTGATAATCCTCAGATGTGCTGTGTGGGTACACCCCAATGATTAGACATGTCCTCAGTGCATCTTAAACACCATGTAATGTAGTTTAGTTTAAACCTGTTTTACTGTTATTCCCAGGCTAATAGCAGTTATTTTCTTTGTGGTTTAGAGGGTTCCCTTAATGCCAAAATTCACACAGTTGTATTTTGCAATTACAGTTTCTGCACCTTAAATTTTTATCTTACTTATGCTAATGCATTTTTCATCTAGCCCAGTTTTTCCTGCCTGTGAGGACTTCTGTCTTCTTCTTCCCAAGACAAGTGAAGCATTGCCTCTCCTGAGACCAGCAAATGCTTCCAAATGCAGTACTTGGCAAATGGCAACTCAGAGAAGAGTGACCTGATGAAAAAATTACTGGGTAACTGAATACTCAAATGAAGGGTTTGGTCCCTTAAGTATGCTCAGAGAGAATGAGTACAAGGAGACCAGCCAAATCAGAACTAAATGGAATGAAGATATCCTAGCCACATAAATATGCTTGCTTGTAAATGACAATGGAGTCTCACTAGCCAGAACCTGCTGTACCAGAAGACTGGTTTAGCTGAATACGAGCCCCCTACTGCGTGGGGTGATTTCCATCAGATTTTCTGTGCTGTGTTTTATAGTTATTGTGTCTTTGCTTTGTCCTGTGACAAAATACTTCTTTTTTTTTTTTTTTTAATCCATGGAGTACATAGTGTATGCAGAAAGCAAGCAAACAGTACATTGCAGCAATGTGCCCTTTCAAATAATGACATCCTGCCAAAATACTCCAGTTAGAAAGTTTCCACTGAGTTATATATGAAGATGAGGCTTTATCCTTACCGGTTCGCTTATGCCTCACACACCTTACGGTCCCGTCTTCCATCATATTAATATAAAGATGCCTCTGTGGATGGATTGTTCTTCCCAGAAATAAGCACTTCCACATCAAGATGGTTAACCCATTGCAAGGCAGTACAGTTCATCTGCAGATAAGGTTTTAGGGCTGTCATCCTGCCCTTAGGAGTAGGAATCTCTCTCATGTTTTCGGCAGAAATGTTTTTTCCCTTCTGGATATTAGCAGCAGCAAATAGCTGTTTGATAAGGGCTTTGTAAATACAGGAAATACAACTTCTAGGAAGGTCAAGAAGGAGATGTAACCTGAAGCACAGATTGAAAATCAAACAGTAAGTGGTTTGCAAATTTGGGGTGAACTTGACGGGCAAGCAACAGAGCTGCACCTTGACTACCAATACCAAGGCAATACTCCCAGCAGAATCACTCAAAGCCCGGACTCAAACTGCCCGGTCCTTTTGCTCTTAGAAACAAAATACTTCTTCAACAGCTGACCCAGAGGGTGGGAGACTGGAGGGCTCCTCCCTCTGGAGTTTCCTCGGAGTCAGGGCGGCATCTTGGGTGCCACACACAAACAGGGAAGGGGGTCATAAAAATCAGTGTTCTAGTGTCTATTTCTTAAATCCGCATATACAAGAAATCTAAATGGGTTGTGCTGTCAGTAAGAATTTCTGCTTATTTTAGCATCCATATGGAGGTCTCTCCCTCACCAGATTAAAGTCGTTTCAGAACGAGATTTAATTTTCTTCCATTGGCTCAAGATGTCTCCATCTGTGCACAGTGTAGGCTGGAGTCCCAGGTGGATTCATTTTCTCTGAGTCCTGCCAGCAAACCAGGACTGGGGCCCCTCAGGACACTCAGCAGAGGAGATTGGCAGCAGGGCCTGCAACTCCTGTCTCCTTAAGGCTATTTGCATCCCTCTCTTCTCACCTGGAAAGCAACTTACATGCACAAATTTGGGATTATTTCTAAAAAAGAAGTTTCAGTAGTGCTGTGAGCTTTTGTGATTTGATGCTGGGCTATAATGCTCTATTAAGAAAAAACAATTCTTTTTAAGAAAATTGTTTATTTCACTTCTGCTTTTTTCAAGATGAAATGGATTTCTTTTGACCTTTCTGACTTGGTAGTTCCTTGAAATTTACTTTCTACTGTGTCTCATGTGTATGGCAATGCTCAAAGAAGAAAGAATAATGCATTTTAGTCAAACCAAGTATTTCATTTATCCTGAAATTATTTTTCTCAAACCTTTCAATTTCAACAGCCATTTCTGAAAGGTTTCTGTTTTGATGCAACCCAAAAATATTTTTTATGTCATTTTTTTCTGAACTACCTGTGAATCAAAATATCCATTATCTTAATTATCCTATTTCCAGATAACATAGGACCTAGTTTCAGAGAAGGTATTTTCCTTATCGATAATGTTTTGCAGAAATTCTTAACTTTCTCATAAAATAAATAGAAATATTGGAGATCCCTCATCTTAATATGAGGCATAATAATAATATGAATGCCAGTAGCCAGAACATACTGCCTGTGATAAGTTCTGTAGAAACTATGGTTCCTACATGTTATCTGAAGCTGAGCCAGAAAGTAAAAGGACATGAGAGGAGATGAGGCATCTTGAGAAATGCATTCTTTTCAGATCTGGCTTCAGAGCATTTTCACTGTCTGTTAAAGAGTATTGGAATTGTCATTCAGAAATCCTTAGGAGACAAATTTTAGACGTTCAAATTCATGGTGTTCCATGTGAATTTAATGTTTAGCTTATTTAATTTTTTTCTGTGAACTCAGTCCTTGTCACTGTGCTAGTCTGACACTCCAGTCTTTCCATCCATTTAAAAAAAAATCTGTTATTAGAGACAACACTGTTATCTTCCTCACATCGTTCCTTTCTCTCATAAGGTTCTTTCCTACAGCCCCCACTTCAAGCACACTACCCCAGGAGCTGGGTCAGTTCTCTGCTAGTTTAAAGGACCTTTATTTTGTACAGTGGGGTTTGTAGAACTGCAACTTTGGATGTCAGAATCTATATTGCAGGCCCTGGGGCTACTTACATGAGAGGCCTGGCAAAACATTCTTATTCTGGAATATGGCACACTTTAAAAAAGAAGAGTTTGTTAACAAGGAAATGGTAAAAAAATCATTTCACCAATACCCATTACACCCAAATATCTAATGTGAAAGAATTTAAAAGGGATTGTTATCTGAGTTTTATATCTAGAAGTGTTTTTGAAAACAAGCACACATCACAGACGTTAGAAGAGGCTAAAATAAAGTAGACAGATGGTCAGTAACCAAATTAGATGCAATCAGGATATGGAAAGATAATTTATCATATTCCTTCTTCCCAACTTTTCATACAGACACTGCACTTGGAAAGCTGTTAATCTGCTCTGATGAGTGCTTACAATAGAGCTGGGAGCTCTGAACACTGCCAGACCCAGCAGATCTAGTGTTTTGCAGGCTTAGTCCTACCAGCCACTGTCCCTGAGGTGCTGGGTGCTTTGGCCTCACCTGGTCATTTGCCCTTCCTGTGCCCATGATTTCACAGTGCAATAAATGCACCATTAGGGCTCTGAGGTCAAAATCACTGTAGCCACACAGTGTAAAGTGCTGATTTACACCCAAACCTTTCTGCTGAGTCAAGTTTTTATAGTTAATCTGTTGTGCTGGCAGGGCTGGGGGGTTTTTTATAGGAGCTTTAGTATCACCTGTTTGTGCTGCTCAAGCTTTATGCTGGATCACCCATCATCTCCTGCGGCCAGCCTAGGGGCAATACAAATCCCATGTCACACTCTTCCCAGCCCCATGGGGCTTGGACCTTGTGTCTTTGCCTGACCCATGTTATCTCTGGCCTGTCATGTTCAGCGCCAGATTCTGACACCCTGTTTTCTGCTGCACGTGTACAGCTCAAGTCTGAGTGCCTCTCAGTAGCAAACGTGTTGTTCTGGTTAATCTTTCACTTCCCCTGCAGGTTTTGGAGCAAATCAGCACAGGGGAGGGAATGTGGTAACCAAAACAGGATGTGGGACTACTGCAGCTGGAGCCAGGGAAAGCCTCCTTCTCTGTTCCCCCTTCCCTTGGCCATATTTTTTATATCTCTCCTGTCCTAGACTGCCATATAACTTCCCCCAGGTCAGAGGCCCAGTGAAACCCATCTTGCAGTGGCTCCTGCAGCCTGTTCTGTCTCACCTGCTCTGCTCACTGGAGGATGGAACAGGGGCTGACGCCAGTCCAGCTGTCAGGGTGCCATTGCACCATGAGCAATATGGGTGCAATTAGACAATACAACCTACCTGTTCCAACAGCTCCTTGTTTCCAAATGAGGGAGACCTGCCCCTTGCCTTCCCAACCCCTGCTCTTCCACAATACATAATTCTTTCCTTGCCAGATATCTGACCCTTTAGTGAATGGATCTAGTTTCCTGCTACAGACCCAGCAGGGATTCAGTTTTCCTTCATTTTCTGCCATCTTAATGAAATAACTCGGCTCAGAGAAGGGTCAGAGAAGCACCAGTGTCCAGCCAAATGACATGGCAGTAGCAAATGTTTGAGAGACTGAGAAACAAGGCAGTGGTGGCACTGACACAGCAGCACCTCTTCTTCAGCAGGCTTTTGTCTGTGCTGGCTAACCAGCAATGCTATTTCCTAAAATCACTATGACAGGAGCACTATAGGATAAATACCACCTATGAAGCCTAAAACCAGGATGTAGCACTGGGTCTGTGAAAGGTGAGAGAAACAAATTTGTGGTCATTTGTCTGTGCTTGTCTCTGTCCTGTGGCCTGTGCCACTGGCAAAGGAACCACATTAATGTTTAACTAACATGTTTTTCCAAGGGGCAGGATAGAAATTTTCAATGCACTTTAAGCACTCAAAACCTTACTCCTCTCTGCCAGCAGAGCCCTCTGACAGGAGCCTATTACAGTTCAGTTGCTCTGTCTGACCCTGATCCAGAAATGCTTATCTCACTAGGTATCCAGGAAGGACAGATTTCATCCTGCCATGTTGTGACATTTTACTACTTTATTTCCTTCTCAGTGAGATTTAAGATGTCAGAGATTTCTTAATTGCCATGGTGATGCAAAAACCTATAATGTAGATCTACATGCTGGAAGACAGCTTTTTTTTCAGATTATTTCTGGCTCTTCCATTTCTGAAAATAAGGTGGAGAATCTGGCAGCCACTTCGATACCCTGACAAAAAGGAAAATAACACAACTGCTCTTCAGAGCTACAGTAAGTGCTTTGGGCGCTGCCAGGTTTTCCAGACGTGCTTTGAAAGAGTATTATCCCTCTTTAGTACTCCCTCAGTCATGGAGCCCATGAACTCCTTCACCAGCACACCAGGGGCTGGGTGCTGCAGGCTGACCCCCTGTCAATCTGTAGGGCTTGTTTTGAATGAAAGTGCGTCCCCTTCCCCTCTGCATCTGTCTTGAGGGAGTGTTGCCCTCCTCCCTGGTCTTCACTCAAAACTGCAGTTGGGGAAGTACCACCTCAAACCTTTCTCTGAGCCTTAGTTAATATTTTAAATTTTAGCAAACTTTTGGCATATCCCTGGGGTTTCTTCCTGCAAAACTGCCTTGAGAAACCC
The DNA here is from genome assembly GCA_013400515.1 of Erpornis zantholeuca. Lineage (NCBI taxonomy): Eukaryota > Metazoa > Chordata > Aves > Passeriformes > Timaliidae > Erpornis > Erpornis zantholeuca. The sequence goes on along the minus strand of VZTN01024965.1, from coordinate 10,803 downwards.
AGATGTTTTCCTTTTCAGTTACAGGCAGGACAATGCCCCAAAATTTCTGGTGAAATCTTTGTCATGTCGCCTCATGTAGGTGAAATTACAATAGTGCAGACATAAAACAGACCAAAGCACTTTTCCTTAAGCTTGTTTTAGAGGCTACCTGATGCAGTGCAGAGTTACCTCCATGGAATGAGGTCACACCCCATGCCATCAGACAGGGGATTCCCTGTAACTCCTTCCATCTACACGTGATGATGGGATGGAGCCCAGTTCAAAAGAAAGACACAGAGGACAACCATTTACCAACCATGTAGTGCTGCAGGACATAACTTGCAAGTAGAGTAGAGGCTCTGGCCCCGCCTCCTGTCAATGGACCAGGGACCTTGGCCAGCACATCTTCTCAGTCATGTAACAAGGTGGCTCCTAGGTTGGCAAATTGCTTTTGAAGCTGCTAACAGAGAATTAAGAAAGCTTATCAAGACCAGTTCCTGCTTGGAATAAGTCACACAGTTCAATTTACTTGAGCACTGCACTCCTTGAGATACTGAATGTTCTGTGAAACATCCTCCAGATAAAAATAGATTGAGAATATAGGAAGTGCTTGAAGTGGTCCTAATCATCAGGATGAAAGCCAGGAGAAACAGATTGTCCCCTGTCTACTATTAAAATAATTAATGGCCTCAAATTATGCCAGGGGAGGTTTAAATGGGATTCTAGGATACATTTCTTCACTGAAGGATTGTCAAGCATTGGTTCAGGCTGCCCAGGGACGTGGTGAGTCACCATCTCTGGAGGTATTTAAAAGACATGTAGATGTGGCACTTGAGGACCTGGTTTAGTGGTGGACTTGGCAGAGCTGGACTTATGGTTGGACTCAATGACCTCAAGGGTCTTTTCCAATTCCTGTGATTCTGTGATTCAGATTAGGCTGGGTTTCAGTTCCCCCAGCCCAGCAAACTTCATAGCTAGATCTCCTTTGCTTCAGGGATCTCATGGCAGAGTGGCTGGGACACTTCAGTCCTGTGGCAAGACTACAGCTACTGGCACCAGCACCTCTGGTGGAGCAGCAAACACAGGCTTATGGATCTCAGCAGTGCTGCCTAATCAATGTGAGTAGTGAAGACCTAAGTCTCAGAGAAGTCCTGATATATCTGGCACGTTTTCTTGTCCTGCTTGCAGGTTTTCCTATCATTTATTGGTCTCTCTTTAGCTTTTCCATATCGTGAGGTTGCAAAATTAAATTATAAATGTCTGATTCTTGCTTTGTTCAAGGATTTCATTCTGGCAGCAGAATCCATCCCCCCCTTTTTTTTTGTTAAAGCAGAAGTGAAAAGAAAGAGTGACAGCTGGCAGCAGGTACCAAGCACCTCTGCTAAATATCCCCAGACTTGCACAAGAGCATTATTGTATCCTGCACAGAGAACAGCACTGCAGGAGCATATACCAGTTCCTACAGGCCTGCTCACCACTCTTACTCATCCCCTCCCAGCACTTTATGCGGACAAATTTAGGTTACATGAAAGCAGCTATTTTGGCCAGTTCAGTGTTTGCAAAACATGTTGGCATGGTCACAAGAAGGGCACCTGGGAAGGGCTATGAAAGCTTTGCCAGCCTTCTGTTAACTCAGGAAGGCCATAGAAAAAGCTGCCTTCCTTTTATTACACATCTTGCACAGACATGTTCACACAGCAAACATGGCAATAAAGATGGATCACCCCTTGAAAAAATTCCCCACAGATGAAGCACTACATCTGGTGAACACAGGGCCATGGGGACCTGCCACCTGAGCTTCACATTTACTTTAATTTAGGTCTGGATCTGTCCCTTCATGCCCACGGGCAGGGTGAGGTGGGGGAAACAACAAAAAGTTGTGGACTTTTAAAGTCAAAAACCTGAAAGTTCTCTGTAAAGGGGCACTTTTTAAATATAGCCACCCAAAATGAAAATTCAAAAAACATTCAGCTCCTATCAGTGCTTGTTGTATGGAGGTGAGGCCTCCTGCTTTGATCCAGCTTCAGCTGCCATCTGCCACTTTTCCTCCCCAGCCCTCTTCTCTGTCTGGAGCCATTTGAGCAGACGCAGCACCCTGGGCCAACATAGCCAGGCAGGGGGGAGAACATGCAAGGATCCAAGTTCAGAGCCCCAGACATTGCTGCTGCAAGTTTTTCCACCTGCCTGGATGTGCTCTGATTCACCATCTGCTCCAGGCTGAACAAAAGAGGAATTACAACTGCTGAAAGATACAGCTACTGAAAGATACAGCTAAATGGGACTGTGGTGCCTTTTGCCTACTTGGCTGCCTGGCTCCTTGTGACGGGTTTGTGGCATGTACCCAAACCTGACTCAGAGCCTCTCCAAGAAATACTGGGGATTTGTTAGTTTGCGAAAAGGGAAGAGAGTAGGACCCTGCAGGTTTTGCAAATCGGTAGCTGACCTCTGAAACAGAGATGGGAATCACTCACCTTGGTGTCAAACAGGGCAGATAGGGGAGAAAGTGGTTGCCTTTATCCCTCTATGCCCTCCCCATGGACACAGAGCAAAGTGAGAAGTCATCTAACCACCTGCAGAAGTTTTAATAAATCAAGGTATGGTGAAAGTTTAAAGCTTGCTGCTTTCTACTGAGCAGACTGTCTTCTGGGGCTGTGGCTGCCTGGCTCCAAGGAAAACGTCTGTGGTTGATACTGACACCTCTGCTGTTTGTTGCAGAAAAGAGGTGGTTGCCATCCCACCAAGGAAAAGCTGAAGTCTTAATGCCATCAGTTAGAAATGGGAGGAAGGAATTATTTTACCACGCATAATGAGTGGTAAAATGAAAAGGAAGTTGCCACCCACAGGTCTGAAGTTGAATCCCAGTTTTACAGCTGCAGACTGGCACACAAATGTTTCTGGCCAATAACCGAGTCACTTCAGACGTCACAGATTTGCTGGTACCTGCCTGTTGCAAATATCCATAATCTGATGGTGACTAGTGGTCCATGTATCAAACAGTAGATGAGGATGTACTTCATCCATCTATTATCCACACTAAGATTGCTAGCTAATTAAAAATGGAAACTCAACCCCAGGTCTGCAGTGATAATGTCAGATGAGGATATTATTGGCATTAAATTGCTTCACTCTCACATCCCATCCCTTGCAGATGGGAATTATTTGTACTTGGATATGTTCAAAGTCTTTAATTAGTATGCTCAGAGAGTCATAGATTAAAAGATCTACACAAGATAAAAATAGTAACAATTATTATTCCTATGGTGATCTTTTCCATTACTAACTGTTTAAAAATATGTATAATATGCTAAATATGGGTGCTTATTACTTCCTTTGTTTAACTCTTTATTATTTTAACTATTTGCAATTTTTTAACTTCTTTTTCTTTAGATCCTCAATATTTTTATCATGAGCCTGATCCTGTTGGTCTAAGAGGTCCAGAGAAAAGGAGGAGATAGTCATCACCCCAGGCTTTTACAGTTTGATTGCAGTACAAGATGAGATAGTGACCAAGTGCTGAGTCAAAGCAATTTGTGCTGAGGCCATGCAATTTTTAATAGTTGGGCCACCGCTTGCTCGTGGGTATCTGTGAGGTTTGGTAGAATGTCAAAGAAGGATTTTCAGGAGGGGTTGTATGGAGGATCAGGGGGATCACTTCACCAGTGCCTGTGGGGAGTGGCTATTTCAGTGAAACGGGAAAAGTCTCAGTGCTCCTCTTCAAGGTGTTTCGTAGTGGGGCTGCTCAGGAAGGGGCTTCAGCCACCCTGGCTTGTTACATTTTTTGCTGCTAAAGGGGGTCACATTTGCAGAAGAGACACAACTGCCCTTGTGAAATGCTGTTTAAGTTACCCTTTGCATAGGAGAAAATCATAGAAACTGAGAGGTGTGGATTCCAGTGTTCCTCAACATTTTTTGTCAAAGAAGGACACAAGGTCATTTGTACAGCAGTGTCACAGAGATTCTCACTTAAAACCATGAAAAAGGGTCAAAGTCTAAATGTTTGTCCCTCACTACTGCTTCTTTTTTTGTTCTTCACTTGTATAGGTGAGTGACTGTGTGGGCAATTGTTTACAAAAAGCATTCTGCAGCCTTTTCCTGGATCACATCCTCATGTTTCATGGAGCGATCACAGACTGCAGGATGACGATTTTACCTATCTTTGCGACTGAAAGTTTGGCCAACTGTACTTCAAATCAACTTCACTTCAAATAGTTGTTGAGCTGTTACCCAGGTATGAGCATGAGCAGCTGGCAGCCAGCCTGGGATGGAGCACAGAGGTGGTGAAGAGCAGGAAGGTGATGTGTTCTGAGCAGTTCTGCATGTTCCAATGGCACCCAAGGAGGGGGCACCTCCATGAGCAAGTGGCATAGCAACAGGCCAAGACAGAAATCTTTGCAGAAGAGACAGGCTTTTTACACAGAAAGGTGTTTAGGCAGTGATGGTTCACTGATCCCTGCTCATGGCAGTTCTCTATTCCAAGTAATTGTGCAGCATCTCAAATTATTTACTGCTTTGCATTAAAAAGAATAGGATTAAGGTTACAGAAATTAGGAGGTACTGTTTCAAAACAGATCACTATCAGTGCAAAAAGGAGATGTAATGAAATATGTTAGAGGCTTCATATGTTTTCTTGAAAGATTGATGTGGGTTTGGCCACATTTTCTTTAGGAAGAAAATGGTGAGACATCACCACATTTTTATTTTGCTAGTTTTGAACTGTGTATGCCCTACACTGGAGACAGTAATTCCTTCTGAATAACATTATATTCTTTCCATAGAACATCCTGTGACTCAGGTATAGATAATCTGTTGCTAAACCCTGTTGTCTATGCTACCTGCCAGTGTACTGGAAATGAGTAACCCTCAGAAGCAGAACTAGAACAAACACCCTTGCAGAGGAAAAAGGCCCCTCCTTTCCTAAGAATGGAAAGTTTGATAATGAATATTATTTAACAGCCTTATCTTATTCATAAGTAAAGAAAAAAAGGACATCCCAAGAGAGATACAACTAATACAAAGAACATCGTTTTCTTAAAAGTCAGGCTGGCATGCCAGACTGCTTTGACACTAGACAAATGCCCTGCTTGAGAAGCTGATGTAAGGCAAGTAACTTCCACAACATTTCAAAGCTACAAAAGTAATAATATATTAATATTACTGACATGACACAATGAGAAAATACTTCCCTCTCTTTTTGAGATGTGTGTATGTTTTAGAGATTACAACATTGACAAAAGCAAAACCCCACTTTCAGTGAAGGTCAACACCTTTGATGAGAAATAATAGATCATTTCCCATTTGATGGAGAGAATGGTTGATGGTGTCTTCCTAAGGATATGTTTTTCTTTTAGCCATGTCTTAGCTTCTCATCCTTGTCTCTGTCCTCAGCAGAGTCTAAATGAATACCTTAAATGCTGCTGGAAAATCAGGTGTGTAGCAGGTCATTAATGGTAGAACAAGCACTCAGGATTTCTTTTGATGGGACAAGAATTACAACCAAAACCCACCTTCCCTTAATATCAAAGCATTTAGAATAACGTTAAACATTTTGTTTGCTTGACAAATATCATTCATCTTCAGGCATGTTTCTAGAGCAGGTTGGGCTGCAATGCCAATGCATGAGAGGAGACATCTTTCAGAGTGAAAGGGAGCCTTTGGAAGGAAAGTGAATGGGGATGGACAAAACAGGACTGAGAATTCAAATGCCCAGCTGATCTGCCTACTCAGTGGCAGGAAAAGAGGCTAGGGGTGAGCTAGCTGGGCTAGCCAGTACTGGAGTTTAAATCACAATATTTCCCTTGATGCAGGTCAGCATAAGGTCTTGCCATTTGGCCACAAACTACTGACAAAGTACACTTGAGCCATGTTTTAGTATGGACTTAACCGGTGTGCTGCTACCAAGGCTAAACCATAAAATTATTTCTCACTGGGGTGAACGCTAACCCTCACTGAACAAAACAAACTCTTTTCTTCCTGAGGGAAACTCCAAGCACTGTTCCATGAGCTGAATCTGATCCTGAAGGCTGGTATAACTCCTGGGAGAGTAGTCATTGAGTCCACGATATATTTGAGTGTTGCTTCACTTCTTTTGGGAATGTGCGTGCAGAGATGACAGGCGCAGTGAAGACACCTGGCTGTTGTTTGAAACAAAAGCTAATGACTTTCTGCAGTTGTAAGAAACAGTGTTGCAGACATGTAATATAAAATACAGTGCACCCTTCAAACATAACTCTGAGGCCCTGAAATAACTGAGAGCACCAGGCTCTACAGTCGGTGTAGTTCCTGCACCCATCACATTTCTTAACAGGCTGATGACAGACCCTGAGACTACACACACAGAGAGTATTCAATCATAAGCATAGGCAGGTTATGTGTGGGTGACAAGGAATGGTGCTAGGACAGATGGAACCAAGTGAAAATGCAGAGATGCCTACTACTGATATAGAGGGCTGCAAGCATCTTTCTGAAGTACAGCATTCTAAGAGCTCAATCCAAAATGGTTGCTTAGGTTTCCTGTACAGTTGTGAGTGTCTGAAACAAGATAGATTAAATACCTGCTGGAGATGCATACATGTGACTGTTGTTCCCTGGCCACAGAAGGAGTCGGGTCTTTTCCAATGGAGGATGCACCAGTGCTTCCATAGCCACAGCTGAATGGGGTATCCCACACAGAATGATTAATTGTGTTGTGGGTGCAGTGCTCAGAGCAGGGCATCATGCCCCATTTCTTCTTATAGGCAAATAGTCCTGTGACTATAAGAGATGTCCTGTCTCCAGGAGCACGACTTCATGGGAACTGAATATTTCATTGCTCCAGAGAGACACTGGCATCCAGCTGATACCTCTATGAGAACAAACACACATTCGAGAAACACATTTTGACACACATGTTTTGAACAACTGACCCAACCAAAAACATCTCCTACTCTGGGAGGTAAATGGAGGGCAAGTTCCTCAGGGCAGCACAGGGCAAACCTTCATCTGTGGAAAAACAGCGGGAGAGACTCTGCCTCAAGTCATACAGGAATGCTGCTCTTCTTCACATCCCTACAGTCAGCCCGGGCTTTTCTGCTCTCCCAGTGCTAGTTGATGTGGAATGAATCACTACAGCAGCTTGATGAAGCAGCAAGCCGTGAACACATTTCCTTGTGTTATCTAATGGTGAAACACAGAGGATGTGGCTAATTAGGGAATCATCCTCACCCTGGTAGATTTTCTCAAATAGAAATGGGGTTTGAGGTTTGCTGACTGCTGAGGGTGAAGCTGTTGAGTAGGTAGCCACAGAAGCATTTAAATGTACATACGCCTCTGCAGGTTACCTGCTATACAGCAAAAGCCACAAATATGTTAAAAATGCAAAAAACACAAGATTAAAAATCCAACCTTTTTTTTCCCTTAGGAAAATTTTGAGACTGCGTGCTGTTAAATCATCTGAAACCATGATAAATCCAAGGGTGGTCATGTCAAAGAGCTATGGATGGGGGATGAAAGTAATCTGCTGCCAAGGATGGCAACAAACCCACATGCCATCTGAGTGTAAGCCATTTCTGTAAGCAGATGCAGTTAGGGCTTTTTTTTTTTTTTTTGCTGTGAACAGGACCCTTGTTTCTGACTCAAATTATATTTTCTTTCTGTTCATCTTCTCAGGAAGAGGATTTTTGTGTTTGTTTGTTTTGCCTTTTCCAGTGTTTTTGGAGCTCTAGATCACAAATGCATTTGTATGGGGTTAAAAAGAAACATGGTTTAAAGAAGCATAACTAGAGCTACTCATTGTAGTTACAGTTGATAGCTCTGACTAGAAAAATACCTCGGTTTCAATTGTTTATAACTTTGAACATATGGTCTGAAATTTTCCATCCTCTGACCTCTGTTTGATTTAATCAAGGGCTTTGGGCAGGGTGAAGCTTGTTTCTTTCCATGTCAGCTGTGGGAGATAAGGCACTGCAGAATAACACCAAAGTTGTTTTTTTCACATGGAAAATTATGTAAAGCTTGCAATATCACCATCCTTGCGAGGAAAGAATTTCAGTTCAGCATGAAACTATTTCCAGGTTACAAATGTCTGAAAAACTATGTGTTGCATATGCTCAGTAGAGACATGGTAACAACTTTTACATTTTCTGAAAACCTGGTCAAGTTTAGAATTGCATAGGCCCTTCTCTGTAAATGCAGTTCCTCTATTCTCTTGACTGTTCTGGGGATAGACAGAGGAGCTGAGACTAGGAAGCCTTTCTTTTCTGTGCATTCAGTCCCAGAAGGAATTTGAGAATGAACTCTTTCCACCAGGCTTGCTTTGGGTTACTGGTTTTTGATTTGAAAAAGTGCCAAACGATGCCAAAAAAAAAAAATTCAAGGGAACTCAGATTTTGGCCCAGTATCCAAAATACTGGTCTAGGAAGTGTTGACAAAATTTTCAAAGGGTCTAAGTACCATTTGCTTTGGTAGTTTTAAGTTATGGCCTGAGGAAGTGCCAGCCTCATGTACAGCACTGCCCAGATGTGCTCCCTTAGCTGTTTCTGCCTTCTCTGAAGCAGGAGCTGGTCTGACTGTCTGACTGGTCTGACTTGCTTTTGAATATATCAGTGGTCACCCTTGAGAGTGAGAGTTACAGGAGAATCAGGCACCTTGCAGAGATAACATACCCTTGATATACTCCTCTCAAACAGCAGTGACAAATCCCCAATGATTCCAATGCCTACCACTGCAGTGGGGAAAGAGCCTGAATTTATTGTGAACAGATACAAGTGCTTGCCCCAACACAAAACCAAAACAGAAGAGAACAAAGAAAAACCACCCAAACTAACACCCAAAACATCAAAAGCAACAAGACTATCTATTTAGTACTAACTGTGCTGCAATAGCTGGAATTCAATGTAAAGATCTATCTAAAATCTACCAGGGCCATGCATTGTAAAAGAAAGTTGTCAGCATATATGTGGTTAAAGTATGAGTGAATACACTGTTTGTTTTGTGAGTAAACACACAAGAGGAAGAGAACAATATCCACAAAAATACCCATCATTCACATGGCCAAGAGAGCACATGTCTCCTGGCTGGGTAAGCTGGTATTTAATTCTACCTAAATTTTCATTTTCTGCAACCATCAGTTCATGGAAGTGCCAGCCTGCTTGATGGGGGAAGAATGGGACCCCTCCTAGGAATATGGGCTTCATCTGAAGCTCAGGAAAAAAGCACCACTTTACCACTGCTTTCAACAGTGCCTGTGCAGAAATGAATACAAGAAAAATATATCACTCACATCCCAGTGCTTTAAGTCCCCAAAGAAGCAACAGGCTATTGGCTTCTCTTTCATATAGAACTGCAAAGACTGAAGCATCTGTGACATGTCTTTAGGTTTTTGGTTTTTTTTAACTCCCTGTGATGCTTGTGGCAATGGACTTGAGTGTTTGCAGAAATGTGCAGAGCAACCAGCTCCCTAGCCAAAAGCCAGCCAGCACACGTCCTCTCTGGTTACCAGATGACAAGTATCAGGGAATGATGTAGCTGCAAGAACTGCTGAGGTCAACAGCTGAAATTGTTCTTTGTTGGGTTTTAAAATATTTCCCTCCAGGCCACAGACAAAAGTTGCCAAGACAGACTGAAGCGAGAACATTTTAAGGGAACAACATGTTTGGTACTGAAAGCCCAGCTCTGCAGGTGGAAGAGGATCTGAGCAGTGTGGCAGTGAGGGGGAAGAGCAGCAAGGGAAGGAAACAGCTGGTGCAGGTGCTCCTGCCAGAGCACCATGGACAGGAGCAAAAGCTCTATCATTAAGGTAGGAGTTGTTCTGCATCAAAACCAAAGAATGAAGGGATGGTTTTCTGATTTCTGACTATGCATAGCCAAAATATCTCAGGAACTCCTTCAGAATTTCATCTACAAACCTATGAAATATGATCACTGGTGATTTCATGGGATTGCTAGCATTGTCAGGGAAAATTACAACTTAAAGGCTTTTGGGAAAACAGTGTTAATATAGCAGAATTTAAACTTAAAGCAGAAAAGTAATTCAAATGCAAACACTGTCTCCTTCACTAATCCTGCTCAGAAATCTTTTCTTAGCATGAGATAAAAATGCATGTTAAATCCTCACCTGTTTAGAGCAGAGACATTTTGGAAGTTGTTACTGTACAGATTACAAACAGCACTTAATATATGGCAGAAGTTTTAGTAAGTATCTGTTAGCTTAATTTAACATCACAGTGAAAAGACATTCAAGGGTTACATATCAGGCAGTGTTCTTTCTACTCTCAGAGGGAAGTTTTCTCATCTGCAGAACCTGAAGTTCTCTCTCCTCTTTCTTGAGCAAGGTCATCTGTGGGCAAACCAGGGTCCAGAAAGTCACCATTAAAATCAAATGGCAGCTTCATTCCTATCCTCACTGCAAATCACATCAAATCTTGACATCTTGCTTTGCTTGCCAATAACACTTTAGGGTGGAAAAACAAACCAATGTAGGTTCATCAATTACAGTCAAGGAAAAATTCTGTAATTAGTGAGTCTGAAGTTCTACAAAACACAATCTCTAGGAATGTCCCAAAAAAGAGATTCAGTTTGAGTCAAAGTTACTCCTTCAAACCAGAATTCATGCAGGGAGCCTTTTGTCTTAATGCTGTGGAAACAGGTAGAATTCTTAAATCATATTAGCTTGCTATAAGACAAAAAAGAAAAAAAATTATTGAACGAAAACTTGCTTTTGAATATGTCAGTGGCAGTAACAGCCATTCTATTTGCTTTGGTAAATTTAGCATCCAAAAAAGAATATTTAAATCTACCTCTTTTTTTATTTTATGTTGAACTTGCAAAGTCCCTCTCCTCTCCTCTCCT
>VZTN01024964.1:25283-50642 GCA_013400515.1 Erpornis zantholeuca | reverse complement strand
CTTGTTACTATCCTCTTGGGCCCTTTCCATGAAGAAATATCATGGTCCTGAGGACTCTGCCAACCCTGAGTATCCCTGCCCAGCCCTCCCTGGAACTACCCCCCACCCTTCCTAGGGACCAGGAACCCATTGCCCAATTCCGTTTTCAACAAACTCTCAGCTGTGCTCCAAAGCAGTGTTTCCTTATTCCACATAAGTTACAAAACTTTTTCAGTCTGGTGCCCTCACCATCAGGCTTCACTGCAGCTTGAATTCTGGCTGCCAGGTACTCTACACAGCCTGATGCAAACCATCATCAGTTTGTGATGGCTCATTAATGACCAATGTCTCTATTGCTTCCTGCCTTCATCTAAACCTATATGGTCAATAGAAAGGTTTTGAATAAGGTCAAGAGAATGTATTTACCTTTTCCTACTACTAGCCACTGGAACTGATATGCTGGATAGAGCATATGCCAGATGTCATGCTGTGTTCTATGTTTTGGTAAATGAAACAGACCATGGCTTTTGTTATTTCTGGCTCTGAAAGCAAGTCCTAAAATAGAACCCCTACTTTCAGGGCTAAAGTTGCTACCCTGTGTGAATTCGGGTGAACAAACCAGACAAGAAAGGACAAGCAGACCACATTTGTTTGACCATCTGAGGCTGGTTTTAATGATTGCATTAAAAGAAACTACTCTGTAGAAATGATGTTCTAGCTTTTCCTTTGGAAGCAAACAGAGCTCAAGAGGGGGAGCAGGCAGGTACGCCTTCTTTGACTAACATACCTGTAGAAGCCCTTGTTATTCTTTGCATTCCTTGCCAGGTTCAGTTCCAATTTTGCCTTGGCCTTCCTTTCTCCACTCCTATGCAACCAAACTTCTCTATACACTTCCCAGGTCACCTGTCCTTGTTCCCACTTGTCGAATGCACTTTGTGCATTAGCTTCTTTCCCTTTAGTTTGACCAGCAGGTCCATACTCAGACATACCAGTCTCTTAACTTCCTTGCCTAATTTTTGTTCCTGAGGATTGCCAGGTCTCCACGGACTTCCTTAAAGATCTCAAGACCAGTCCACTCCATAGACTTTCTTAAAGTTCTGCCAGCTTTGTTCTAACCCTTGCTCCTGAGGACAGTCTCACAGGGAATCTTACTGACTATTTCCTTGAAGAGATGAAGGTGTATTTATAAGTGTAGAATATACATACTGACTCCAGTGATGTCACTTGTGTCTCAAGAAAGTTTAAATGTTTGGAACCACTTGACAACTTAGCTTCTGAATGAACACAAGAAAAAGGGGTTGCAGAGTGAATTCTCACTCACTGTATACAGCTATTATGAGATTGCATTGGCAGGGAGTGTGGCTTGTGAGAATAAATTAGGATTTTCACTTATATGTTTTTTCCTGTGCAAAATGTCTTAAGATTATTATATGTGAGTTCTTTCTCAGCAATTGCCTTTCTCATCTGAACATAGATAATTTCTGGAAAAAGCTTTTCTTTTAATATATTGTGTAAGTCGGTTGTACAGGTAAATACTTGCAATGTATCTGCAAACACATATGCAACTTCATGAATATTCATAACAGTGACCACTTAGTCAGTTTTCAAGTCATCATAATTTAGAGGATGATGGAAAAAAAATGCTCCCAGTTTTTGAAGACCTGTATTAACTAGTCATAATGCATAACAGGTGTTCTCTAAAATGTTTACAGACAGTCATGTATAACATGACAACACCTAGAAATCCTTTTCAGACCTGTATCTATAAGTAAGCATTGTGACTTTTAAACATTCTGTTGTTGTGATCCACAATGTCTTTTTCTAAGTTATTTTTGATTTAAGTAAATAATTCATAAATCAAATAATATTAGTCCATGGATATTTTAGAATGTATGTGCTTTTTTTCTATTAGTAGCATCACTGACACTGACACTTTGTTCTGTCTTCACCACAAAATGAGGCCTAGCCAAAGCAAATATTACCCTGTGATGGAACTAAAGTATTTTCTGTAAATATGCAAGTCAAGACCAAGAAATACCTTCATTTCTTGGCAGCAGCATCTAATTAACATTCTAACATATAATATAGTGCCTATACAAACATGGTATGGTTTTTATAAAAATAAAAAATATTGGTTTTTTGCACATAATTTTCAATTTTCCTTACTGGGGAGCAGCCAGAAACCTGCAGATGCCTCAAATTTCTTGTCAGATATACTCCCAGTATAACTACAGTTTCATTAGAATTCCTGAAAGAAGGAATCACTCTAGAGGTCTTTATGAATAGCCCAGGAAAAAAAAATAGATAATATATTAATAAAAAATATATAGCAAAGCATTTAGATTTTGTGAGCAAAGTATGGTATGACCTGTATGGTGGTGAAGAACTATGTTTTTTCACAGAGCGGAACAGAACACCATTTCTTATCCATCTGCCTTCCTAGATTATGTCCAAGTTAAAAATATCTAGGAAAATCAGAGAACTCTAGTTGTGACATCCATCCCTTTTCTTATTATTAGATTCTGTTATGCTTTTCTGACAGTTGCATTCTCAGATCTCACAAAACTATGCTGTGACTGCCATAGCTAGCCATGCTAGCTACTGAGTCAGAACCTCACACGTCTGCAAGAGCTGAGTACAGAGATACAGAGTGAGAAGTTTAAGTCCAATTCTAAGAAAACAAGGAAATAAATCCATAAAGGAAGGGGATGCTAGCTAAATATAGTTAGAGGCCGACAAAGGCAGTGGCTTCTACTGCTAGGATTGTCAAGGAAAACACTTCAGTAGAGAAACTGATAGAACTAATTCTGCTTATCAGGTCTGGCAAAGTGTGAAAGTAAACAGATGTGAGTTTGACCTTTCTGTTTAATTAGAGAAGACACTGCATTTTTATTGCATGTCTCCAGGGTTAGGAATTTTTGCATAGGAGTGTCTGAATGTCTGGGGTCGGAGTTATTTTACAGGTTGGCAGCTGCATCTCTTTGAAAGTCAGAGAATGATTCACGTGATTAACTAGCTATAAATCTATCTGAACTGTTGCACTGATTTTCAAACAGAGTGATTCAGTAGCAAGCCCCAATTTTCTGTATTTTTGTTGTTTGGAGGGAGTGTGGGTGTGGGGGCCTGTAAGCTCATAATTTGTATGATATTCACTCCTATCCTTTAAACATCTTTTTTTCTCCTTTAATGTATTTCTAAATAATGTAACAGACATGCTGCAGCATGACGTTAGAATTCTTGTGGCATTTACATTATCACTCCATTCCATACAGTTTATAATCTTAATCCAGATCATCTTAATCTTGTCACAGATTTCATAAATTAATTGGTACTAATGCTGCTTCATTAAATCAGCCTATTTAGGAGAACATCCTTCAGCTATAGGAAGTAATCTCTTAATCTACACTGCTGTGTTCACCCTCCTCCACTTGTACAACAAACTATTCACTGATGCCATTTCTCTAGTGAATAGGATAAAGGCTTTAAGACTCTGAATCTATGTTTTCTATTTCTTGCTTTGCCACTAACTTGCTACAATATTTTACAAAGCTTTCTTAACTCATTGTACTTTCTATTTTTGTCTTGCCTATTTAGACTGTAGACTCCTAGGTACAAAGCTGTTACCAGAACAAAGTCTTAATCTCTAGACTTTTTTTTCCAATATATAAATAATAGCATTAAGTAACATCAGTTCTGAATGGAAGCCGACTGAAATGGGTGAGAGTTTTTATGTTTATTTCAATGTATGTGACCACATTTAATGGAATGGTTGTGCTGTTCAATACAATAAAATACTTTAAACATGTCTGGAAGTAACACAGTCTTAAACTAAATGTCAGAACTGTGGGAGATTCCTTTTTTTTCCATCATTTTACCAGTAAGTATGAGATTCATGACTTTTTTTTCCACTGAGGGTGTGATCCAAGTAAAGATTTTAAGGGTCTGTAAGTTAGGTGATGTAATTTTTTTTTCTGTAGTGGATCTCAAAAAGAAACAAAATTGCAGTCTTTGTTTTTTAGATTCATTTAAAACATTTGCTGTGGAAAAACAATTAAAGGATTTGAATGGGAAGTTTCTCATAGCTCATTCATGAAATACTAAGCACATCTGTAAAATCCAATCTCCCTCTGATCCTTCTATTGGAATGTAGGTTCTCAACTCAGTACTTCACGTGCCTTTTGGATCTAAAACCTAGAATTTGTGCTCAGAATGAAAGACTGATCATTATAAATGATTACTTGAAGAGTGAAGTTGCTTTAATGCCAAAATTTTAGTTCAGCTCTTGCATTTTTGAAACAAAGCTTCAAAATTTATTTATCTACCACTTTTCAGTTCACATTGTGGAACAGTCTCAGAGGGCAGAAACTAAATTTCTTTTAGATAAAAATTCACTCCTTTCAGATAAAACTAAATATAGGCTGTTGGAGCTTATCTAGTGCACTTGTTTCTAGCTGACATTCAGTCCTGTATCACAGACCGCTACTCCTAAGCATGGATTTCCTGAAAGCACATGTTAAGCACTGTTTGCTCAGCATACTCTGATTGTATCTGTGAAATGTGTCCTTTAAGAGAAACATACAGCCTTTTTCTGAGCTCCAGAAACTCTTAACCAGAAGCTATGCAATGCCTAGACCATGCTTGAATTCTGAGCATGCATGGAATCACAGTTGCAGGCCCCAGAGAAATATTCACACTGAAAGGAAAACCAACACCTGAGTGTCTCAGCAATGGAGAGAGAAAATTATTTGGTTTCATTTTGCAGCAGAATGTTTTTCAGAATGCACAGCTACTCTTTGATACACCTCAAAGCTTTATACCAGTCCCAGAGATTTGAATTCATTGGCATAAGTTAAATCCAGTGGGATGAGTCCTGTGACTGAAGTGCCATGTTGGAACAGTTACAACTTCTTCAGGATGGTTAGAGAGGGCAGGCAAGGCTTGGTGGAGGGAGTTGGTGTTGTGTGCCATGGAGGGACTGGAATGTTGCTTACAGTTAGTAATGGCATGGTTGAGAGCCTTTGGTTAATGATTAGGGGACAAAAAAAATAATGTAGATGTCATTGTTGGAGTTTAATATGGTCTACCTAGCCAGGAAGAAGACACTGATAAATTATTCCTCAAGGAACAAAGTGACATCTCCAAATCAACTGCCCTTGTCCTTATAGGGGACTTCTGCTTGCTGGATGGTAACTGGGAACAACACACAGCCAGAACAAACAGATCCAGAAGATTCCCAAAAGACCTGGATGATAACTTTGGTGCAGATAGTAATGAAGTTGACTAGGAAAGATGTCCTCTTTGATTTATTGCATGGTAGCAGAGAGGGTCTCACCTGTGAACTGGTGGCCATCTTGGCTACAGTGACAACGAAGCAGTCGGGATTCAAAACTCTGTTAACAGGAGGAAAAGTGCCAGCAAAACTTCAACCCTGGACATGAGGAGAGCAGACTTCAGACAGCTCCCTGAGCTATTGAGCAAGGTTCCCTGGTAAAATGCATTTGAATATGCTGGGGTCCTCAAGTGCTGGTCATGTTTTAAGCACCACCTTATAAAGCACAGGAGCAGGCAATTCCTAAATGTCAGAAGTCAAGTAGCTGAAGCAGAAGACTAGCTTGTCTCAGCAGCAATGTTCCTTTGGAGATAAGGCAAACAAAAAGAAGGTGAAAGCATGGTCAGGCAGNATGTTCCTTTGGAGATAAGGCAAAAAAAAAGAAGGTGTATACCCAGTGAAAGCATGGTCAGGCAGCAGGGGAAGAATACAGAGATGCTGCTTGCCATCTGTAGGGAGAAAATTCATGTGGCCAAAGCTCAGTTGGAGTTGAAGGTGGCCAGAAGTGTGGGGGACTTGTTAAAACTTATTTAATTAAACTAATAAAACTTATTTAAAATGAGTTAATAGCAAAAGGCAGTGCAGAAATAACATTGGCCCGTGCCAGGACCAGGATGAGCAGTGCAGAAACAGGAACACAGACAAGGCAGAGATGTTTAATGCATTCTTTGCCTCTGTCTTCAACACTGATTGCAGGCAAAGGGGATCCCAGTGCTCTAAGCTGGAGGACCGTGGCTGGCAGAATGATAAACTCCCAGCTGACCCCAAAGTTGTGATGGATCCGCTGCTCCAGCTGGATGCCTATAAATGTATGGAGTCTGATGGGGTTCATCCAAGAATACTAAAAGAACTAGATGATGTCATTGCAAAGCCTCTCTCAATGATTTTTGAGCAGTCTTGGGAATCTGCAGAGATCCTAATTAACAGGAAGCTAGCTACCATTGTCCCAGTTTTCAAGAATGGCAAGAATGATGACTCTGGCTTTCAATCTCACTTCAGTGCCTGGTAAAGTTATGGAGAAGATTATTCTAGGAGGTATTGAAAAACACCTGAAGGACAACACAGTCACTGGTCACATTCAGCACAGCTTCTTGAGAGGAATATCCTGCTTGTCAAACATAAATCCTTTTTATGACAAGGTAACCCACCTAGTTGATCAAGGGAAGCCAATTGATGAAATCTTTCTGAATTTCAATAAAGATTTTTCATACTGTCTCTCTAGTATTCATCTGGATAAAATGCCCAGCACACAGCTGGATAAACACATTAAGTGGTGGGTGAGCAAATGGCTCATGGGTCAGGCATAGAGGGTTATAATCAATGGGGTGAACTAGGAGTGGTGATCTGAACTAGTGGGGTTCTGCAGGGCTTCATCTTAGGACTTGCGCTCTTCAACATCCTTATAAATGACTTGGATGTAGGACTGGAAGCGTTACTAAGTTTGCTGATTATACTAATTTGTGAGGAGCTGCTGATTTCCTCAGAGGTACAGATGCCCCAGAAAGAGATTTGACTAATTAGAGGGCTGGGAAATCACCAATTGTATGAAGTTTAACAAAGCAAAGTGCCAGATTCTGCATCTGGGACAAGGACTAGGTAATCATAGGCTGGAAATAAATGCAGTGGAAAGGCATATGGGGGTCCTGGTTGATGGCAATTTGAATATGAATCAGCAGTGCCCTGGCAGCCAAGAGTCAACTGTGTCCTGGGGTGCATCAGGCACTGCATCACCAGCTGGGCAAGGGAGGGAATTGTTCTGCTCTGCTCTGCACTGGGGCGCCCTCACCTTGGGTGCTGTGTGCAGTTTTGGGCACTACAGTATAAGAAGGATATAAATCTCTTCCAGAGTGCCTAAAGGAGGGCTATGAAGATGATGAAGGGCCTTGAGGGAAAGTTGTATGAGGAGTGGCTGAGGTCACTTGGTCTGTTCAGCCTGGAGAAGAAGAGGCTGATGGGAAACCTCATTGCAGTCTTCAATTTCCTCTCAAGGGGAAGCAGAGAGGAGGCTCTGCTCTCTTCTCTGTGGTGACCAGTGACAGAACCTGAGGGAATAGTATGAAGCTGTGTCAGGGGACTTTTAGGTTGGATATTAAGGAAAGGTTTCCCACCCAGAGGGTGGTTGGGCACTGGAACAGGCTCCCCAGAGAAGTGGTCACAGCACCAAGCCTCACAGAGTTCAAAAAGGGTTTGAACAATGCTTCAGGGAAATAGTGTGATTCTTGTGGCTGTTCTGTGCAGAGTTCATTCTTTCATTGTTTTTTTTCATGTTTCTCATTATTTTAAATATCATTTCACTTTATCTAAAAGGCTATTTTAACCATGAAAATACTTCAACACACATAATTTTCTCCTTCTGATTTCTATCCCACACTCCCCATTATGTGTTTTATCCTCTTCTACCCACTCATTTATTGTTTATCTGCTTCTTTGCTCTTCTATTCCATTGTATTGCATTTGGTGTGTGGGCAAGAAGATAAAATGACAAAATTTCTGATCTCTAAAGAGCCACTTTCACTTTTGCACTGCCACAAAAAAAGAGAAATATGAACCAGCAACACAACAACAAAAAAAAAGACAACCTGCCTGTACATCATATCTTCACATTCTGACCTGCTTTGAACTCCACATAGGCAACTTTGGACTCCTCCAGCTACTGCAAGTAAAAAATGTCAATAAAGTTAGGGACAGCTTTAAAGATGATAAATTGGAGAGTGAATTCTGGCCTGGAAGAAACGTGCCACTGAGCTCAACTAGGAAGAGATATATACATCTGGTATTTGCCCCTGCCTAACCCATTACTGGTGGGAAAATAAAGAAAAATTATATGAAAAGAGCTAACACTCAAATGCACTGAACAGTCCATAGTAGCCATTATTAAGCTTTTTCTCACTATGGTCAGGATTTTTGCACCAATTTGTTAATAAACTTTCCTGTCTGGCCATCCAGGAGCCACTTTGACTGCCATGCTTGCACCACCTGAGCTGGGACTGAGATCCTTTTTCAGCAGGTTGTTCCAATGAGCTAACAGCTGCTCCCCTTGACTCCTACACATACCACCCACAGTCAGATAAAGCTTCCTTACCACCTCAACCCAAGGTTTACCACAGCAGCATCCCAGATATCTGGATCCTTAAATGAATTTAACTGTGGCACAAGAACAGCATAACAGGTCAAACTGGGTGCCTCTAAGCGGTGTCCCCAAACAAAGGAAACCCTGGGCTTTTATACCCTCACAGTCTAAAAGTGTGGTAGTCTGGGGTCTTCTGGCTAAGTCCTCAGCTCCTGGTATGTCTCTGAGTGTCCAGTCCGTGGCCAGGTGTCACAGGTGCCTGCACCCTTTGTTACGTTCCCAACCTCTTGCCTCAGGCTTCCACCAAAAGCTCAGCCTGCAGCTTGCTCTGCAGCTGCACACCAAGCTACCAGCTCTCAATGTATTCCTCAAAACATTAACCAGGGAAAGAGTTTAAATTTTAATTAGGCCCATTCACCCTGTACCCACTTCCACACCCCTCCTGCCACCCCACCCCCCCAAAAAAAAAAAGTCAGAACGGGGAAGAAAAACGTCTTTCTTTCCCGCAGTGGAAGTGTGCCACAGAATGTACGAAGAGTCTTTCAGAATTGTGAGTGGCTGACCTTCTCTGATCTGCTTGTTACAGTTGTCATTTATAAGCAGCATATAGCTCCCACAGCTTTCATCATCACAGACACAACCACACATTCAGATTTGTCTCTAAAGATGTTCTATAGCTATGTAATCAACACATAAGTGTAAAGTGCGACTATTATAAATGAGGTAGTAAACTCTTCCTTTGTCTCATCTACTCCCTTGAACTGCTTCTAATTCTTGGCAAACATATATGTTTCAATGTGCTTATTTAAAAATCTTTTCCAAAAGGCCCTTCTGTTCTTCTTAGCTGGGACCAGACTGACATGCAGGGAGGAAAAACATGACACCACCTTCTCCGCCAACAATTCAGACAGAAGCCAAAAAGTATCTTGCATTAGCACTTAAAAGAGTGACATCTATTTAAAACTGTTGAAACTGATAAAAGTGTTATTTTATTCCAGTTCTTCTTCATAAGGGCCATGTTTCTTGAAGATCAGTACTGATGCCTGCACTGTAAAAGTCTCTCTACCTACTCTACCCTGCCATGTGTCTCATCTACTTCAGCTTAGTATACTATCCAGGATAACATCATTACTAAATATGTTATACTCAAAAAAATTATGGGCAGAAATGAAATAGATGTCAAGTGTAAAGCCAAAAATTTATTTTAATTCTAATTGAAATCTTACTCGTCTAATTAAAGAAATGCTTCTAGATCAGCTTTATTAGAGAAAAGAGGGAAAAAAAGAAATTCCCGTTATAAAGAAAGTTTTAACCAAAATAGTATTATTAAAATTATTATAGACTTGTTTCCTAATTTCTACGGACTTGTTTCCTAATTTCTACCGTTATTTTCTGTTATAATGCTTACCTTTACCTGCCCCTCACAGTGCTAATAGTAATGAGTTTTTTTTTTCTGATGGGAGCAATATAGTGAATTGTTAGTATTCCAAGTTCTTTGAGAAGACTCTGATGTTGAATGGCTTCTTTTTTTCCTTCTTCTTCTTTTTCTCTTTTTCTTTTCCTTTTTGTTTTTCTTTTTCTCTTTTTTGCTTTTTCTCTTTTCCTTTTCTTCTTTTCATTTTTTTTGGAAGAAAAAGGATTCATTATAGCCTAGTTGAATTTTCAGGGGGAAGAAGCTATATCATCTGTTTTTTTCTGGCATAGTTAAGTTCTTCTCATGTCTCAAAAAACAGGTACTAGTATATTCTGGAGTCAGTCTTCACAGTGTGTTCCCGTGCCCAGCTGTCCTCCCACTCAGCAGTATGAGACAAGGCTTTTGGGATTGTGTTTCAGGTATCTACAGAAAATTTAGAGAATTAGAGTATCAATATAATTCTCAATATCAATATAATATAATTAGTAATAATCAATATCAATATCAATATAATATCAATATCAATTAGAGTATCATATAACTCACCTATCTCTACTTGTTAACATACATCAGAGAATATAGTTATTTTACTCTAAAATACATTATGCTGCTTGCATCATAACTGAGAGGCCCTTTCTGTCCAAAAGAGAGATCTAAATATTCTTGTTCCTAGGATTTCTCAGCAAGAACTTTGTGGATAAAGAAGGCATTGAAAGTAAAGAGAGCAGTTTTCTAGTAGGAGTTGCAGAAGAAAAGAGTAAAAGAAAAAGAGTAAAATACATCTATATCAAACAAGATGTCCCATACTGTTTATCAAATCACAGGAATAGGAGCCGGACTGTCTTCACTCTCACCCAAACAGAGTACAGCCTGAAAGAAGGACAGCATAGAGTTATAAAAGAGACTGAGAAAAAGATCACCTGTTAATGCACCTAGGTCAGAGACAATGATACTGAGGTTAGATCCATTGCAGGAATCAAGTCCCTAGACTGACACCACTCTAAGTAAAATTCTCCCAAAACTCTGAACAACTTGATGTAACTTCAAAGGTACGTTCAGCTTTGAAGCTGGTTCTGCCCCGAGTGAGGGTTCCCCACTCCAAACTAAATTATTCTATATCCCATCAAACCTAAATTATTTTATGATTCTGTGAAGATAGAACACCCTGCTGAGATGCTTTCAGGATCAATTTGGTAGATGTACAGTGCCACACTTTGATGTGTCCAATATATTCAGCTAAGGTCATAGTTTCTTAAGGGTCTGTATCACCTTGCACACCGTGGACACATCCCTTCATTTGTCCAAATGTGGCTACCATCTCTGTTTCTTTCAAACTTCATCACTTCATACCTATGTCAAGCTGTTTATCCAGGTCTCTTCTTTTTAATTGAGGCTCATGTCTGTTTGATTAAGTGCTGGCTTTATGTTTAAATGGTAACTTCTAGACTATTTTTCCTTAGTAATGGATCATATATCCATCATAGTTTAGCAGAATCTGTGTATATGTCTCAAAATACAACTTTTTTTTGGTTTGTTTTTTTTTTGGCTAGTCGAGCCTCACCTGCAGACTAGTATGCAAGAGTTGTAAACAAATTTCAAGGTATATCAAAACAGTCTTCATACTCAGTTGTAGAAAAATGTTTATAAGTTACTCCAAAATGACAGCAGGAAAGAAAAACAAACAACCAAAACAAATACAGATTAAAACTCCTCATTGATAATGGTCTTCAAAGATCACCAAAGTACCTATAAACATGAAGAAAAATTTATCCAGAAAGCCAGAATACTTTCTTCACAAAAAAAAACCCCCAAAAACTAAAAAAACCAAAAAAAAAACCAAAAAAAACCACCCATACCTAGCATATGAGTAAACAGAGATTACCAGAAAAGGATCCTTTTGCAAAGAAGCTTAATGTAGCATAGCTGCCATTCACATAGCTTGCATCACATGACAAGAAGCACAGGGTTTCTTGCACCATTCAATGAAGCATAAGGCATAAAGTAGTAGGCAGCAAATTATTGAATTCCAGAATCACAGCCACATACCTCTGTCAAATGTAATTCTACCCTGAAGCTCGTTAACCAACCCAAGGAATAATATTAATTAGCCCAAATTCTTCACTACACCGTATTTCATTCCACAGCTACACACATGAAATTATGCTTTATCTATTTCCAGATGTACTAGCCAGCTGACATCTGGCTCATGGACATTAGCACTATGTTCAGTGGAGTTTTACTTGGGAATCCTTATTGTCTGTTCAAAAGAGCACTATTGAATTTAAACTCTTCTGTCCTGTCTAAAGTGACTTTTTTCTAACTCTTGATTTCTGTGTGAATATGATACTGTCCAAAATATTAGAGCCCCTGGGTGCACACAGTCACTTTTTATATCCCTTATCACTTCTTGCCTTATTTTTATTCTCCACCTACAAAATATAAAAATCTAGCAATTTTATACAAAATAATAAAGTAGAAAGCATCAGCCATCTCTAAGCATTCCCAACAATAGAAAGATATTTTTGAGGAGAATAGCATTCTAAACATTGGGAAAAAGTAATATTTTTTCATCACTGCCATGAGAATCCATGATGTAAAAAAACTACTGATTTGATTTCCAGCTCTCCTAACTCCTGTGCAAGGTAAGATGTTCTGCCTTCTTAGCTGCAGTATTCTTGGCAAATTTCTAGTTATAGTTGAAGAATTTAAAGGCAACTTCAGGTTTCAGCTCCATAAAATAGAAAGAGAGATAGAGTGGAAGGTCTCCTTCTGAGATTGATGTTTAGATTATTTCCAAAGCTAATTATCCTGGAGGAAAATGGGGACCACACGGGAGGAATTGAAACAGTTTGCAGAGAAAAGAAGCAGTCAGTGAGTCAGTCAGAAGCAGCTAGAGGAGTTGAGTAAGAAGGTCCTTCCTAACATTAAAATCACATTAAATAAATGATCAAGCTTAGGAATAACTATCTGTATTTGTAGCAGTAGTAAGTTTCTGAATTCCTTGTTCTTTTCTTCATATTCCTGATCATAAGGCACAAATCCTGGCTATCTCTGGCAAAGTCAATCTCATTTTCTACAGCCTGGAACACTGTCCTTCCAAGTCAAACAAGATAAATAGTGCACATTACAGCATTATATTTATTTACATATATTTACGTATTTCTTACATTCTTATTACTACTTGTTCAGCTTTCACTTCAGGTTTCTAATCATAGACATTGAGTCCTAAAGTCTTCTGTTGTTCACTGGTCTGCTATTATGCAAAAGATTACTTTCAGAACCTGCTTATATGAAAGTTTTAATAGTTGATAGTAAAACAAAATGTAAAAATGAAGAAATCAAACCAAAATAGTAAATATAAACATTGATGAAAAAAGGTTTTTAAGTGAGGAATTGCAAATTTCAGAAAAAACGTTTTGTATTCACAAAATTTGCACTTTAGAATTAACATCTTTTTCTCTCCATTAACTTCATACAACATTGTCTCCCACATGCAGGTATTACCAATATGACTTTTATTACCTTGATTCTTTAGTCTGACACAGACATCACAGAGATTCCAAATTAACATATTCGCAATCAATGTGTTCCAGTCTGCTGAAAATTGCTTTGGTCACTTGAGCTTTTAATTTTATATTATTAAAATGGAAACAAGTGTGGTACTAAATGCAGTCTACATCTGTTGACTTAAAAGTATCTTTGATGTAGGATGAATCTATATGAAAACCTTTAAGTTGCATAACAAAATAATTTATGAACACCTTTTGCAGTATTTGTGGAAAAAAAAAAAATGTTTTCTTCAGCAACTTATCTATAAATTATATTCCCTGCACTTCTATTGGCATATTAAGTTTACTTAGAGGCAAGCAATGTAATCACATTGCTTTTTTAGTTATGGCATTCATGAGTACATGAAAAGTGCAATTTCAAAGTGGTTCAAACAGTTCTTCATGGATTATCTTCTTCCCTTGTTATATTTGCCCATGACAACGACTAAGCAGCTCAGTTTTCTTGTTGGAAGGTGAAAAAAAAAGTAAAACCAAAGCAATCATTTTTTCCTTTCTTCATCACACTTTAGAAGTCACTCTAATTTTTCAGTTTCATTTTCACACAGGTATGCAATTTGCAAACAGTGAAAAAAATTACACATTTAATCCTTTTTCTCAAGTACACAAGCACAAAACTTCATTTGAGTCCACTCTCTAGTTTTGTAGTCTGAATAGCTCTATGTCTAGTGAAACAAAGAACAAAGTTTTTGTTATCTGTGTTGGAGCTAGTCCGCACTTCGTAAAAAAAAAGTAGCAAATGTCTGTATGTTGGCTGATTTCCTTTAGGAAAATTTTCTAGGGAGGTTTGTGATCCTCCCTGTTCTCTGGATTGTCAACTGTCCTAGCTTCACTTCAATACTTCCTTTCCCCCAGAGCTATTCCATAGTGACTAGTAAGAACGGGAATAGAGGCTGCTATCAAGCTATGCAAGCTCTAGATGAAACAGTGATATTTTAAGATCCATGTAAGACATTTAAGACCCATATAACTTAACCCAGCTGGTTAAGTTCAATGCATTCAAAGCCACAGAAAGACAGAATGGTTGAGATTGGAGGTCATCTGGTCCAACTCTCATGCTCAAGCAGGACCACCTAGAGCTTATTGCCTGGAACCATGTCCAGACGGCTTTTGGATGTCTCCTCAGATGGAGATTCCACAACCTGTGCCAATGCTCAGTCACACTCAGTCAAAAAGCCTTTCCTTACATTTAAATGTAACTTCCTGTGTTCCCATTGCCACTGTGTTCCCATCACTGGGCACCACTGGAAAGAGCTCAGCCTTTTGGCTAATATCAAGTTAACTGACACCAGTGTGCATGTTTACTGATATATGTGGGTTTAGAGTAGTCCCATCATAAGGTTTGACCTTTTCCCTGTTCTAATATCAAACATGGCAATTTGTATTTGAGCCTCGCATATCTTATGTCTTCTCTCTGCACAGAAAATTTCTAATTCTCTTTTCTGATTCACTTCTGGAAATAAAAGATTTAGAAAATATTTTAAAATTATAAGCACTACAAAAAATTGGAGTGAGTAGTACTTGAAAGCTGTGAAATGGCATTATTTGCCATTTCATTCATTGTTGAATGAATGAACTTTCGTTTAGTGTTCTGGAAGGGAGCTAACATTATTTATGAACCCTTTGACTGATTATCAGGGTTACAGAGAAGCTGCTTGTCCTAGCATTTCTCATTTTTAAGAGGTTAAAACACTTGGAAATAGCATTTTCCTGTATCCCTCCTGATTTTTTTTTTTTAATTATTCTTCTTCAGCTAAGAAGTTCACACAAAATGCTTTCCTTCCTCTGGATCTTGTTGCTGTACTAATACCACCTCCTTCATTTCTCACCCTCCCTTTTGGAGAGGGAAGCAAAATGAAAACAGTTAACAGAGCTCTAGAAAAGCTAAAAGCAAAGATGATAGTTTGAGACTTTTGAGAGGAATTGCTAGACTAGCTTTTTCATGGCAGTGAACCTTTCTAAGTAAGCTTCATGCATTCATTATCTTTTGCCTTTTCTAGGACTTGACTCGTGGCTACTTCTATGTCCACACAGGGCAAGTCATGACTCAAGCTGTAGTCCAAAGTCTGTGAGTATGTAGAAGTAGTAGCCCTTCCTTCAAATTTTAATCAAGGCAGAGACATTTTGTTGTAAAAATAAATTTTTTCAGAAGGTTTAGAGACTGAGCACTGCTAAAGTTATAAGTTTTCAATCAGGAAGAGTTGATTTTTCCACTCATCTTTGGCTCATGAGATGTCCTTTATAATGAAAACTTCTACCATGACCAAGAACCAAAATCACAATCATGGATATTTCTTCATTGGTAAAGAAGAAGATAAATAAGTCTCCTGGAATATTTTGTTTTAATTAAATTCTTTTAAATTGGTGTTTAAATAAACCAACTAAATTTTAACAGAAATGAACATACATATTAATGAAATTTCAATGGAATGTAACAACATTTTATTACATGGCCATGTAGGCTTTTTCTATTTGGAAAAATAAAATCTCATTCTCTACATGAAAAAAAAACAAACAAACCAAACCTGGATTCTGAAGACAAAACCCAATATATTTTATTTGTAAATTTCCAGTTCATTTTAATAAACATGTATTACTTTTGAGAGTATTCCAGAGGCTTTGACAAACTATGTGTGTGACAGAAGATTGAAAAGGAGGAATATTTAACTGCATAGATTACAATCTTTTTTAATCAATAACTCCACAACTTCCAAAATATTTTAGACACTGGGGAGACTGTGTTTACTTCTGAGGATTTGTGGTCTACAGTTAAATCAGATAAAATGTATAAAGTATATGTATAAAAAGCATCAAAGGAAACATATGTAGATTGACATATTTTCATGTTTTATGAAACTGGGTTTTGAAACATGCTAAATTCTTAGACTTTCATAAGAAGTCATATGAACTTAAAATACATAAAAGTGCAACAATAAACTTCACTTTTTCTGATTTTTGCCATTGTCTTTTCTTCCTTAAATGTACATGCAGAAACACACATGCACACACAGGCAAACACACAGAGAAGTTACTTCTATTTTTGTCTAAATTAAAAAAATTGTATCCCAAAATAATAATGAAAAAATTATCAATAAGTTGTTCAAAAGAGTATCGTTTTTCTCTCTTTTTTTCTTTTTTTAAATTTTGTTTCCTTTATGGGATCTAGTATTAAATATTCTCCAAAACAGCCAGCTTTCTTTATGTAAGTTACCATCAGTATCCATCTATTTACTTACTTTTAATTACACACTTACACTTCAGCAAAATAATCAGAACCAGATGCTCTGAAGTAATTATAAGACTAATTTCATAGAAAAGTTGGAGTTTCAGATAAATGCAGAACCTTCAATGAAGACCTTAGGCATCCTTTCATGGATTCTTGGTGTCGCAGAATCCTAGATATTCACAAGATAGTTGGAAGAAGTAAGTGTTGCCGAACAGTACTCAGAATCAGCCTGCTTTTATTTGAATACCTAAAGATTTAGACAGTTGATAGTAAACATCTATAATGCTGGAGCTACTGTTTGATTACAAGCTGTATTTAACCCTCCTACTTCATTTAGGAGGAGTCAGTATGTGTTAAAGTAGACATACAAGACAGTTTACATACATTCTGCTTCAGCAGCGCATTACATTTTGTCATAAACATATCTCTGAGAGCTTAAAACTATGCTTCTCTAAAAGTAAAAGCTACACATGACAGCTGCTGTATATGACAGAAAAATAAGTTACCAATGAATCCTTTATTTAAAAAAGAAAACAACTCCCATGGTATACCTGCAGTTAAAAAAGCAGAAAAGACAGGAAAATAAAAAAAGAGACTAAAAAAACCTTCAAAAACATTAAAAAGGAATAATTTTAGCTATTTGTAGGGAACCAATTATATCTTGATTTCTGTCTCAACATTGTTTGAAATTACCAGAGGTATGGAGGGGAGAAGCTGCACTAGTGCTGCTTGCAGGTGGCAGCTTGGAGAAGATGGAGGAAAGCCCTGTCTCTAGGGAGACTTCTGACAGCCATTTCACATAATAGGCAGTCGAGAGGAGACCACCGAGGACACTGTGCCCTCTGGAAAGGCTCTCCAATCTGGTGGCAAAAGGTCTCCACAAATGGCCTGCAGATGAAGGTTTGGCTGGCTGATGGTCTCCTGCCAGTGAGCAGACCTCGGGAGGTATAAAGGTAACTGTGTCACAAGCTATGGGGCTCTGGCCTGCTCTTTGCTTTTGCCGTCGCTGAAAGTTCTTTTTGCTTCCCTCAATTGGCACTCTCCCTCTTGCTGCCTGGACACCTGCTGACCACCTAGCCTGTGTCCTGCCCTACCACTTGGTCTCCCTCACCTGCTCCAGCCGTCGCCTGCCCTGCCTCCCTGTCTTCCTGTCTGATGCCCTACCTGCTTCGTCCCTGCCTGAACCACCTGCTTTCCAGCCTGCTTTGCCAATCCAGCCTGCCATGGCGGTCCCCAGCCTCCTGGTGGTAACACCTGCTTGTCCTCCTCTCCTCCCATTCTTTTTCCTTCCTCCTTTTCTGCCTTTCCTGTTCTTCTTTACTAGGGCAATGCCCTTTTCATTACCAACAAATGATTCTCAGATATAATATTTTCCTCATTTGGCTTAATTCTGTTCTAGATCATCCATTTTAAAAGAAGCCCCTGCA
Source organism: Erpornis zantholeuca (assembly GCA_013400515.1). Taxonomy (NCBI): domain Eukaryota; kingdom Metazoa; phylum Chordata; class Aves; order Passeriformes; family Timaliidae; genus Erpornis; species Erpornis zantholeuca. The sequence goes on along the minus strand of VZTN01024964.1, from coordinate 32,631 downwards.
TTTCCCCAGACTGCAATGCAATACTATTTCAGCCAGTTTTAGTTTAAAAAGGATTGCAGTGATATTGAATAGGGTTTACAAATATGAAGTCCCTTAATTTATTCATTTGCTGGCTTCTGACCCTTCTGAATTCTTTAAAGATTTTCCAAACCCTCAATTTAATCAGAATGGAAGTCGCTTCATTCACCATGTCAGTTGTCAGTTAGAATCAGCGAATATGATTTAACTGTCTTTATAGCTTTCATGACCAATGGATACATTTCTAAAAGAAGTGTGGCTACATGTTTAATACATAATGCAGCAATATGATAGCAAAAGGAGTGCCATAAAGCTGTAAGCTCTGTCACTCCTTAAAATCTTCAGGCTGAATTACCTTCATTCCAAGGCTTACAAGAGAACATTCTGTTGTGCTGCTGGTAACTTTCTGTGTAATTTCTTTCTTAAAAAAAAATAAAATAAAATTGAATGGAAACAAATGACAAATAGAGTTTCTAATGTGCTGTAGTAACTACCTGTGATTTTTACCGTTAACGCTAAAAATTTTTAAACCTTGATAGTATTTAACATTTCTTCTCTAATTCATAGAATTTCAGTCTTGCTCAGATTGGAAGGGATTTCAGGGGGTCATCTAGTCAGTTCCCTTGCTGAATTAAGGTCACATAGAGCAGGTTGCCCAGGACCATCTCCAGGTGGCTTTTGAATGTCTTCAAACTGGAAACTTCACAGTCTCCCAGGAACATTTTTCAATGTTCAACCAATCTCTCAATAGAAGGGTGTTTTCTCCTGTTTAAAGAGGGTTCCCTGCATTTTGGTTTGTGGCCTCTTTTGTTATTAAATGCTGATGAAAAGCCTAGCTCCATATTTTTTAATCTCGTCTTTATTTTAAAAAATACTTATTAGAAATAAAAGTTATATATCAGAATGATTTCTAAGACCAATAGCAGTTCATACAGTAGATACTATTAAACCTCTTTACATACAGGCTGGATGAGAGGGCAGCAAGGTGGGTTGAGAACTGACTGAATGGTAGATCCCAGAGGGTCAGAGTCAGTGTCACAGGATCTAGTTGGAGGCCTGTCATGAGTGGTGTCCACCAAGGTTCAACACTGGGCCCATTATTGTTTAACTTATTCATCAATGACTTGGATGAATTTCCAGATACCTCCTCAGCAAGTTCACCAGTGACACATACTGGGAGGAGCTTTGGGCTGATCCCCTGAGTGCTGTGCAGCCCTTCACAAGGACCTGGGCAGGTTGGATACATGGGCAGAGAAGAACTGTCTACAACTCAATAAAGGCCAGTCCAGGGTCTGATTTGCCTGGGGGGGCTGACCTGCTGGGAAGCAGCTCTGTGGAGAAGGACCTCGGGGTCCTGGTGTACAACAAGCTGTCCAGGAGCTAGCAGTGCCCTTGTGGCCAAGACAGCCACTGTTATCCTGGGCTGCTTTTGAAAGAGCATTACCAGCAGGTCAAGGGAGGTGGTCAGTTTCAAGTGGAAAGTGCCTTTTCAACAAACAATTAAAGAGAGAGGAAAGAAACTCCAATTTTTTTTGCATTCCAAACTGCTATCCAGTGTTTTCAGTTGTTCACAAAGCTGCAAAAGATGTGTTTTTAAAGAAGGAATTGTCTTAAAACTCCATTCATTCATTGGCAACATTACTGAAATATCAGGGCACTGGTAAAGTTAGAAAAACAAAAATTCAGCTCTTTTTTCAGAGCACGTTAATCCCTAGCTTCTAGTTTTGGCTAATGAAAGAGAAACTGGGTATATGACTATGCAAATAGAAAACAGTAACTAAATTTTATTGAACTCTAAGGAAAACCTACAATGATCACACTGCTTATCCTAATTGTTTCCATTATGTTTACTTATGACAATGTAATCTTATCTGTATTTAAGAAAATATACATTTGAGCTTCAGCCAAGAAATATAAAAGATAAAGAGGATCTTGTCCTTGTCTTTGAGTCAGAAAGCTATCCTGCACTAAGTAGTTAATCTGTCAACTAAAACTTTGGTCCTAAACCAAAGACAAAGAATAAAATAAATCCGTTTAAGAAGTTCCTGCATGTTTTTCTGTGTGTTTCTGAAAAAGACATCAAACACCTAACAAAATTTAAAGTAAATTTTAATGTTAAAATGTTTCCTCAAATATCAAAATTTGATGAATCAAAATGCTGTGCAAAAAAAATGAAACATGCAGCGTTTTAAAAATTATACTATAAAAGACAAGAAAAGGTGGAAAATAAATGACAAGACATTTCTTTAAACTGAAAGAGGGCAGGTTTATGTATGAAGACAAAATTTATCATTGGAACACTTTGTCCAGAGAAGTTGTGGATGCCCCCATTCCTTGAAATGATTAAGGCCATGTTATGGGGCTTTGAGCAACCTGGTATATTGGTAGATGGCCCTGCCTACAGCCGGGGGGTGGGAGCTGTATGATTTTTATGGTTCCAACCCAAAAATGTCTATGATTCTACAAGTGTTACGTTATTATCCTTTTGGCCACTTCCGGTCAGCTGTCCCAGCTATGCCTCCTCCCAGCTTTTTGTGCCCTTCCTCAGAGGCAGAGCATGGAAATATGCCAAGTCCTTAACATGGTTTAAGATAACCAGTTAACAACAACCAAAACATGAGTGCACTATTATCCTCACACTGAATAAAAAGCACAGCACTGTACCAGATGAACTCTATCCCAGACGAAACCAGGCCACAGAGACATAAAAAGTGTCAGTATCAAAAAGACATCCACCTTTCTGGCTCTATTCTTAGTCTTTGCTTGTACCACTGACTGCAATTGCAGAATACGTCTCCTAAAGTATGTATCTTCTCCATATTTCTGTTGAGTTTCAATACTTGTAAGACCGTTCTATTCTTCCATTCACATAATTCTCTTTATTATATTTCTTTTGTCCTGTTTTCCAATAATCATTTCGAGCCAGAGTGTCTCACAGAGATCGAGTTCCAAGCTGAGTGGTCAGCAAGCATTGTAAGATAGGATTCTTACAACATATAGGGCACAACAAACTAGTCCCAGCTGGCTCCTGTGAACCCAGTTGCTGAAAATGCCTCCTCAGGCTCGATTAAAGATTTTTGGAAGGGCAATGGAAGGCAACTGAAATTGAAAGGAAAAGATTTTCCTAAGTCTCTAAGGTCAGATGAAGACAAAGAAATTGAGATGCATGTGGGAAACAGAGGGAACAAGAGTCTTGGAAAGAGAACATTAGGCGTTGAAAGAAATAATTGGAGGAAAAGACTAATACACTAGATAAAACAATATATTGGTAAAAAAATCAATTATTGAATGGCAGAGAGGCAGAGAAAGGGGAGACAACTTTATATGGTTGAGACAATCATTTTAAAATGAATATAAAGGAACATCTACTGCATACACTTTTAGTACAGGATTTTGGGTTGCATACATTTTCTGCAACAAGAACTATGTGTTTCAATGTTATGAGATATGCTACCTGTCGGAACATTTAGTACTGTATTAGTTGCCAAGGGAACAACATCTTTTTGTGAAGCACATTCTGAGTCTGGCTTTCCCTTTTGGAGCTATACCCCTGTGGTGCACAAATAAATGTGACCAAGTTATGCATGAGGAGTCTGAATGTGATGAACCATAGAAAACATTAAATTGCCTGCATTTTGTTCTTATATAGTATAATTTCCAGAAGACTGTTGTCACAATGGTTAGTTTTTCATGACTACGGTTCAAAAAATTGTAATTAGACACAGAAACTCAAATGTTCTCATAGCTAAGAAGGTCTATTACCACTTCATTATATCTGAAAGCTAAATGACAGTGCAACTGAATTGTTTGCTATTCATATAACCAGGATAACTGGAATATTCAAGAGGCACAAACACACATTCTTATATAAATATAATGCACTGAAAGAGCTCACTGGTATAGAGAATGCATGTTAAAACCTGACATATGAATATGACAGAGCTTTATGCCATGTGTTAGTTAATTGTTAACCCTCTCACTGACTACTGAGCTACAGAGTTCCTGAACTCTTTTACTTCTCCCTCATTTTTTGCTTCTTTATATTCTCTCCTTTCTCTGTATTCATGCTTTTGTTTGCCTCTTTTACCAATTATGTTACCATCTTTTCTTGTGGAGGTTTCTTTTCACTAGACATTTGCATATAGTCTCATAGATTTTAACTCTGACCAATCTGGAGTACAGAAAATAATAATCTAAAAGGGCAATAGCAAAAGATGATGGATATTACAGAATTAGTAACAAGGGAAACACACATACCTGCTGCTTAGTGGAATTTATTTAATCTAGAAGGAATCATAAAGTGTGAACCTTATACCCAGCGCTCTGTTTCCAGCAGAGAATCATATGATCTTCAAGCTCTTAACCGACAAAGAAAGGTAAACACTAACATAAATCTGGAAAAGAAAACAAATGGGTCATGATTTTGATGATTGGACCAAGTTTTATATAGTTGCTCCTAGCTGAATTTTTCCTAACAACATAATAATTTTTATTTGTTTAGGAGATACAATTTTAAACATGTCCTTCTCTGCAGTGTTCAGATCTTGGGTGTGTCCTCAGAAGATATCTGAAGCAGGTAAGCATAAACTGAGATTTTTTTTCAATTGTTTTTGACCACAATTAGCAGATAATTTTCCAACCTTGTCTATGATGGAAGTCACATTCTTTGCAAGATCTAATAGAATGCTTTCTCAAAACCTGACCTCAAATGGCACCACTTTCTGCAATACCCAAACAAATATAATGGTTAGTCGCAAGTGAACTGCAAGATCCTTAGCTTAGACACATATTAACCACTGGGAAACTCAGAATTCTTGAAACCATATTGAGTAAAATAAAATTTTCTAAGTATTTTAAAATAAATTTCTGAGATTTTTAAGTGGATGGACATGATACTGTTGTATACATCTCCTAGAAAACTACTGATAAGCTGTTGGATGCTGAATTACACTAACATATGGCACCTTGGTATTAGTTATAAGAGTAGAAGATGGCCAGTCATAAATTTATCATATCAAATCAATTGTATAATAATTAGGTAGATAGAAAGTCTATTATTCAGTCAGAGAAATACATTAAAATCTTTTACTAAGAATCTAGGAGAGATGTACTACAATAGTCAGTATAAAGGGGCAAAAGTCCATCAATAGGCTCATTTACTGATAGAGAATGCTTCTGGATGATCAGTTTAGTTTGAATTTAGGGTGAGTATATATAATTTTAAGTGGAAAAATATAGTCGAAAAGTTAATGTAATAATCTTCTTGAATAGTGGCAACTCTTACAGTAAAAGAACCTCTCAGGTTTAAAACCTGAAATTAACTGTGTGGTTGAAAATGAGATATGAGTGGCCTGATTTGCCTTGTTGACTACTTTAAGATATTTACATGCTTTAACAAAGTTTTAATAAAATACGCATGTGACTGATAAAAATCTGTTATTGTTAATGAATTTAAAAAGGCAACAAATGGACAGCAATGGTGATGGACAACAATTTCAAAGACAGCTGAAGACAGCTAGAGGTCTCCAGATGCAAGTGTGAAGTCTGTGGTGGAAGAAGGATGATTTTGTCTTATTTTTGCATCGGAAACATCTTTTATTTGAAACCGTTTCAGGCAGACTTTCCAGGGAAATTTGGAGTACTTGCACGAATATGTATGATCTTCCCATAGATAAATTTCCAGTCATGTAGATTCTTACAGATTCAATAAATGGCTACCTGTCCCCTGATGCTTATTCCTTAAGAGTTTGAAAATGAGAGGTTAAGGAGAAGGTCTTTGTACTAGTTTGAAAGCAAACCAGTGAGAGACTCGAAATCAGAACTACAGTTTAATAGGAAAATTAAACATAAATGCAGTAGTACAGAAACACTGACAAAGGATACAACCTGACACCCTGTTGGTCAGGGTGGTGGTAGCAGTCCAATTAAATGGTGGCTGCATTCCTCCTGAAGTCATAGATGTGGTTCTGTTGGAGTTGTGATCCTGTAAAAAGTTCTGGTCTTCCTCTGAAGGTCCAGTGGTGCTTATGTAGCTTTTGTCCTCTGGGAACCCAGTAGGTAAGGACTCACTGTGGTGTCCCAAACACCAGATTATATCCAGGTAGGAATGCCTGGTTCCTCCTCCTGGGTGGAGCATCTCAGATGGGATGATGTGGTTCTATGAGCCATGCAGTGAGGCTGGATGGCTCATTAACAGAGGCATATCCCTCTGGAGGGAGTTATCAGGGATGAGTCATGGAAGAGATAAAGAGCACTGCCCCACCTGGTTTTGACAGATGGTGATAGAAAACATACTTTTGGTTACATCTTACATTGTAACCTAAGAGAGTCTGTGATCCATCAGACTTCATTTCCACATATTTAACTTGTTACTGTTAAACACAAATTTGCAGTCACGTACAATAGATGATATTTAGTGTCTTAGCCCTCCCTCGAAATGTGAAAGTTTTGATCTGACTCAAATAGAGGGATATTTATTGCATACTGATGAAGCCAGGCAATAGCTGATTGTTCTGATTGTGTAGTTTTTTGCATACTGGCTTACCATCTATAGACATATAAAAGTACAGTTCATAATTTTCACCCCTAAGTCACAGGGAATTCTCCTGTTCTGCCCTTGAAAAGAAATCAAGGCAGTATTGTTATAACTCATTAACATTTAACAAGTCTACACCAACTGCATATCACGCCAAATTACTATGTGTTTATAATGACTGAGACACTGAGTTTGTGTATGATTGCTTTTTATCACCGATGATGTTAAGTTACATGACTCAGTATGTTATTTGGTGAACTGTTATATAAATGACAAATTATTAAACTGTGGGAAAAAAAGACTTCTTTTTGCCTTTTTCTTTTAATAAAAAGAATGTCAATTTGTATCAAAATTAGTCAGTGAAAGAGTCAAGCTATTCCAACATACGAATTTGCTTCTCATACTTGGGACGTCAGCTGTTAAATCTGAACAAGTGACTTAAGCCATGCATGTTATTCTAGGTAGGATCAACAGCTCAGAAAGAGACATTATTGTCTTTTCCTATAACAACCTACACAGAGTACTCCCACAAAGTTCATATTAAAAATAAAAACTATCTAGCAGTAATTATTTTAAACCTGTGTCTTCAGCAGTGACTCCTTACTAACAACTTTATCCTACCAGGTGGCAATTTCCCGTGTGGAATCATCTTTACCATGAGTTAACGGCTACAGGAACCCTCCCTGAAAAACAATTCACATTTCAATTCAGAAACTGGGAGAAGTAAAAGATTATAGATACAATAGTTTATAGGCAAGAAGCATTGTGAGATTGCAGATTTTTAGGCACTAGATA
>VZTN01024964.1:4140-25274 GCA_013400515.1 Erpornis zantholeuca | reverse complement strand
GAGATTGCAGATGTTTAGGCACGAGATAATTTAATTTAGATTTGCAGAAATCTTAATTTCAGTGTCTAATGCAAGAGTATATTAAGGGGAAATACAGAGCTGCAGTATAGTCATGAAATAAACTTCAAACTACACAGTTATGTTATGATTAGGATTTTCATATATGCACAAAAACAGAAGTGCAAATGCCTGATGATGCCCACACAGGTAAACAGTATGCAGCTTAAGTACATCACAAATAAAATGGTAATTGGGATAATTTTCTGGACTATAACTTTGAATTTTATCCAATATCTGTTTTAGTTATATAAAACCTGAATATGTCTTTAAAAAATAATCCCAAAATATTCTGCTTTTAACACCTTAGCTCTTTAACTGTGGCCTCATTGGAGTTTTAAGTTTTAATCTCATTAACAAATCAGATTTTCTGGAGTTTTGTTTAACATATTAACCTGATATTATTTTAAATTTGTGTTTGTGTGGTGAAAAATGTAACATATATTCTAATATTAAATACATGTATCAAAAGGACAAAGTATGAAAGCTGAGGTCTTCTTTTCTGTTTAAACAATAATATTTTCCATGGCTTTGATGGAATCTTCCCAATTTCATAGGTAATCTTATATTATTAGAACCTCTACAGATGAAACCTTTATTCTTTAAAAACTAACTTTTATCATCATCCACATGCTAGTTTTACATGCAAAATGCAGTGTGACTCTATATATCAATATTTTATAATGCATGGAGAAAAGCAAGGCAAGTCAAAGCAAAAGAATAAACTAAAAAATTGGAACTTGGTAGATACATTTATGACTAGTGGATACATGATTTTCATTATGTTTCTCTTGGATAATAATAGGAATATTACATAGAAGACCAGTAACTTGTGTGATTATTGTAATTTTAAGAGACAAAGAAAAGCAAGTTCATTTTCAGGTTAGTACTTTATTGAAATTACTTTTCAATTAGTTTTTAGCAGCATTTTACCCAAACAGTCTCACTCTTTATCTTAATACTTCTTTCTTATCAAATTTGTAGCTTTTTCCAAATAGTTGACCAAAATTAACCTGGAAGGAAGGAAAAGAAAAAGAAGAAGAGAAAGGAATATGAAAGCTACAAAAATTGTTAGAGGATTTGGGAATAAGTTTAACTCTTAAAGCTTCGTTTTAGTGTATACATTTGAGATTAGAAGTATATAAGTAAACACACACACATGTACTTTTACATATAACTACACTTACTGAAGAAAGGTAAAGTCTGCTATTATCTTTAAACATGTTTAAAACACCAAGCATATTAACAGTGCTTAAAAAATATGGTACATTTTGGTGCAAACATTCAATTATTATTGTCTGCAAAAGATGTGGAAACATTTCTTTTAAGGAAAACAGACACACACATTTTTAAATTTCTATATAGTTACACAGAAGAAATGTAAAATACTCCAAAGTTAAATGTAATAATACTCTCACAGAAATGGAAATATAGATTGCCTTGTACAATACAATAATCTAATGGTAAATCATTATCAAAGAGAAACAATAGTGAGCATGAGAAAGTGATCATTATTGTGGAAAAGTTAATGTGTCTTGATAATGTATTTTTTATGATTTAAACAGTGGCCTGGTAATAATGGCTGAAGAAAAATACCTGTTCCAATGAGTATCTGGGGAAACTTCTCAGACTTGTGCTATTTCACTCCCCAGGTTAATAAGAATTTGAATACCTTAATGCTGTTTTGAATTCATATAGCAAATGCCTTTCCATACCTACACCACCAAACAAAGTTTAAGTCTGCCACCCTTTCCCCTTCCCATACAATCTAAATAGATATGCCAGTAAATAAAGTGCTGCTGGAACTCAGAACCTTCTCGGTCTTGGTCTTGGTAAAAGAAAGAGATCAAAAGCCAAGGAACTACTATACTACCTAATAGTCAAAAAGATTACATGAAGAGAAAAAAAGACTAGGTGGCAGACACAGCCATGGATTTGCACCATAAATCCCAATCGTGTGTAACCATAATGGTATANAGTACTGTTGTACATTCTAAAGGATATGAAGCTGAAGGACAGAAAAGCTAAGGATTTCTTTCTCAAGAGCAAAAAAATTGCCATAGAAGCTTCTCTAGAGTAGCTCTTTGTGTCTCTCTCTGCTAATACTCCTTTGCAAGTGGACACAAAATACTTTACCTTGAGGCATTGTTGTCTTAATATTCTCAGTCTAGTACACACTTGCTGCTTCACTCCTGAAAGCTGCCCATAAGATCAGAAACTACTTCTGGGAGAGTGCAAGCCCATAAGACCGAAACTTTCAGAGCAAGCAAAAATATGCCCTGAAAGCCTGTTTTCGTATAACCTCCAGAGTGTTTGAAATGTAGGTAGATCAAGAAATCAAGGACTTTTCTGAACTCAGAACTGTGGTTTTTTCCAATTTCTTCTGGTCTTTTTCTCATACGTTGATGGAATGTCTGTCATGCTAAAATGAATAGAAGGAGTGTCTGAGACATACTTTTACCAAAGAAATATTGAGGTCTAACTAATATACCTGGTCTTGGAATTCTGTCGAGCCATCTAATGTCTGATCTTCTCTAATACCTTATACTTTAGAATAAAGGTGTTTTATAGCTGCAGAGCAGTGGCTCTTAATTAGCCACTGGATTATTACTATGTCTTTCCCCTCTAACACAGAGTATGTGAAAACTGTTGAAAATGTTTTACATTGCAGAAATTTTTGTAATTTACATCTCAAAATAAATTCAACGGTGAGCTTCCCTTACAGTTACAAGAGTATTCTGCCAGAGTTANTTGTGAATATATATATATATATATTCACAATAATTCAAGAACAGCATTGCCTTTCATCTCTCCATAAAAGTAGGTGATTTTAACACACCAAAAGACTACAGAGCATGAAGGTTTCAACAATTTGTAGAGTGTTATCCACAGGCCACACCTTCCATCTCCACTTCTCAAGGCCTCCTGCTGTCACACCAGGTCTGAATTTCTCTGTAATATCTCACTGTGTTGGAGTCAAATACCTTATTGTGCATAGACTGTTTGTTAGGGCTATTTATATAGAGCTGATACATACGCACAGGTATGTACATACAAATATAATTTTTTGTCCTTTTTTTGGCACAAAAAATTAGCAAATGGGTTTTATTCTCTATGGCAGAAGCTGTGAAAGGAGTCTCCATGTAGATTTTTTAAGTGTCTCACTTTTCTGTAGAAAGACAACTCTATCTGATACAACTGTAAGACTTAAACAAAAATTCTTCCCCCAAAGTGAGATTTTTCTTGTTACCATTATACTAATTAGCAGTGCTCTACTTACCTTGTTTCCACTAGGTCAGCAGTAGTAATTAGAACAGATTGAATGCTGTGAATTAGGTCCTGAAGGATACTATGCTCAAAATCTTGTTTATATGCAAAAAGGAAGCACATCATGGATATAAATAAAATCAATAATTTATTGTTACTATAACTGTAGTCTCGAGAGCCTAATCATTATTAGTCTGGATCTAATAGTTATATAAAAAAGAAAAGATAATGATGAAACTAAAATTGTTCTACACAAAGTTCTTAGTTTCTTCCCCTTTTCCTGGTGTTCTGCTCATGCTTCCCCTGCTCCTCTGGCTCTAAGATCTGTAGTTTCACACAGCAGGGAGGGTTATGATGAATTGTCAGCATCCAGAGTCCTTCACTGGGAGGAATACAATTTCATGTTGCTGGTTTCTCCTTCAGCCCTCAAGGGTCAACTTGGGATTATTTTATGTGTTATACTTTTACACTTTCTCATTGACCTACAGCTCCAGGTTACAACAAAATTTGCTGTATATTGTGGCCTTTATGTATGTTAGGTACTATTTCCTTGTTTCTTTTTGTTAGCCTTAAGCCCAGCTCCAGGTATATAGCCCCCCTACAGGTGTATAATTACCTAGAGAATGATTTTTTAACATCAAATATTTACCTCTTTTGAAGTAATTAATATACTTCAATGCACTAAAATATAAGCAGGAAAATTTGCAAATGAGAGCAACAAAGAAAATAATATTGCAAAATATACACAAACCTCTCTGAACATAAGTATTAAGTACAGACGAAATAATCCTCTGGAGCAGAGATGTTGAAAAATGGTCACACAGACAGCTATAGGAAAAGTACCATTTCAATGACAGATGCAGGATTAAAGCAGTTAGCTCCAGTTCACCTGCTACTGGATTAAATTTTAGTAAAAAAATGACAAATGTTGTTGCCTCGCGGTAATGCATGACTACAGCCTTGCAGTATATGACTATAGCATCTGCTAAAAAGCCTACTGAAATCAAAAGAATTCCATGAAGAATTAAGAATACACCTTGAGATTTTAAGTATCAGTGCCTTTTGTATCTCTTTCTCATGAAACTCATCACAGGGACACAAGACCTGTTTCGTAAATCTCAAACCCAAACTTAGTAGTGATTTTCCATTAAATGAAAAAAGATTTGCTGACAACATGATATTGTCTCTGAAAAGTGAATGTTTCTCCTGGGGCAAAAAAAGTTATTTCCTGTAAAAAATTGATTTAGAAGTGAAGGCATAAGGTAAGGAGAGTGTCCTTTTCCTTTTGCTTATCAGAAGGTAGCAAAATATATTATGTTTAGAGCGCTATATGTAAATAACTACAAGAAAAATGTCTGAACGCTGTAAAAGGTAGTACTATATTTGGACAAGTCACTAAACAATGTGACTGTTTAGTGCAAATTTTAGCAAATTACCATTTTTAAAGAATGTATAGGTTTTTTCTTGTTATTTGCTCTTGTTTTTCTTGGGATTTTTAGGTTGTTTTTATTTTTGTTGTTGGTTTCTCTTTTGTGATGGTTGTTTTGTCCAGGTGTGAAAAATACATCATTGTTCAATCTCTCTTGGATATTTTTTAAGTGTATACATGACTGTTTGGCAAACAATCTATGTGATTTCAGTACAACTGTTTGGACAATTAATTGTTCAGCAGATTTTGAGGAGGCAAAAGAGGAACTTTTTTGCCTTTCCTTATAGCAAGGTGAAACTCAAACCCTACAAGTCTCACACCTGCAGGAAATAAAATTATTCTGTTAAATTGCTACTACACACTGACCAACAGATTATAGGAGTTTTATTAAGATCTTTCATTTATTTCTGAAATTTCTGAACTTGTTAGTCAATATGTTGTTCAGCTATGTGAAAACTTTTATTATTTTAAGTCAAAATCAGTTGTATGTTCTGGTATTCATCCCTTTCATTGCCTATTTAAAGAACATAATCCAAAAAGATTAGTCATTACTTTTTCAGTAATTTATTAGAAAGTATCTTACTTCTATGCAGAAGGAAAAATAAAACATTTTACTTTTGCACCTTTATATATAAAAATAGAACCATATATACAAAGACAAATCCATTTGTACAGGTAAAATGTCTCTATGCATGTCTCTATATGTAGACGTTTAATCCAGGGAAATACGCATTGTCAGAAATCAGATGCTCAATTGCCCAAAAATTTGCAAAAATCATTTATAAAATGCTTTAAACATTGTCACTCTAAAACAATATCAGCTCAAACTGGTTTGACCTCTTATCCTGAGTCCAACTGGGCTTACCCATAATTAGAAGCTTGAAATAGAGTAATACATATATTGATTTTTCTTTCAAACAGTCGACTTGGTTAGGTGCAATACTGTATTTCAATATGTGTTCAGTTACATCAATTTTATAGGGGTATGTAAAATTTCATAATAATTGGCATTGTTAGCACCCTATTTCAAAATACAGAGATCAGAAGTATAGGAGGTTTTTTGACAAGGAATTGGTTTCATTGAGTGTTGTTACTAGAATGAAATATCCCTCTCCTACCAAAAATTAATTTAGCTCATCAGCAAAGTCTGGTTTTTTGAGCTCACCTTTCTGGATTATATCCTCTTTTGTTGTTGTTTAAAACACTACAAGCAAACACTTGTCTTTGATAGGTTGAATTATTTGTGATCATTTTAAGTAGAGCAAAGCAATAAGTATCATAGACTCTCACAACCCCAATAACTATACATTAGTTATTCGTTTAACACTGCCAGGGTCTCCCTTACTCATGTTAGTTAGTCTGCTATCCTATTTTGCACATTCAATCATATATAACTTTTTATTTAATTTTCTATTTTCTGCTTGTTCCTGGACTGTCATAAATCCAGTGAAAATTGTTTTGTAATATCTTTTGCTATCTGCTGAGGTCTTTGCTGGGTTTGAAACAGGTCAGGATTTAGTTTTATTTACCTACATGGTGTTTTAAAGTATAAACTCTCTATCCCTGTTTGATTTTGCAACAGGAAGAGCAATTTTTCTCTATAAGAAAATACTAAGATCTATTCTTATTTTCTAATGCAAGCTGAATTTCCTTCTGTTTATCATAATATTTATTGGTGACTTTTCAGTTTTCTTTGTTTAATTTTGTCTGGAATTGTAAGAAAGCAGTTTGATTAAACATTTGACTGTTTTATACTCATTTAATAAGTAAATTTTGTTTTGTACCAAAAAATCACCCTTCTTCCTTCTTTGATAACTTGGATTTTCTTATTCTGACAAAAACATGTGAATAACTGTTTGTCCTTTAGAGTTCAACAAGTCGTAGACTTGAGGGAGATAAATTATTTTGGTTTTGTGAATTATCAACAAAAGTGGCAGCTTCAGTCCTGGTCATGAATCTTTTTAATTGGCAAAATAGCCCATTTTAATTAGGATATGCAAAATAACATTAATCGATATGTCTCCTGCTTTTAGCTTATTTTTGTAGAAGCAGGATCCTATTCTTTATCTCTGTCTCAGTAGTTTCTCTGCTCCTAAGTGGTTTTATCGCTAATGTTCAATCCATCTAAAATACTCGGAGCATTATTGCTTACTGGCTTGTTACAGTTTTTTTCCACAGCATTATTCTACTGCATGTGCTAAAACAGAGGAAGAGATTACTTGGATGATATCTGTCAACTTTATTATGTAAGATTCCATTTTAGATAGCTTTTAAAGCAAGCAACAATAGCATGCAGCAATTTCCAGTGATTTTTGAGATGTTGATCTTTGCTCTAAAATCCTAGGGAGAAAGAAAGATAAAACTTAAAAAACTTGTGCATGATGGAAATGAAAAGAATCTCATTCTCTTTCATTTTGAAAAGAATAATAGGGGGAAGTGAGAATCTCTGAACCTACAAAACCCATAACTCTTGTAATATGTTTAAAAGGGAAACAAAATAAAAAGAAAATAAATGAAATCCAATCTTAAGGACAAACCCAAACCAAACAACTTTTCTGGACAAGATTCTAATCTTCTGGAAGAGTAAATTAGTACATGGAGTACTGTGGTTGCAGAATGGCACTGTGCAGTGTTTGATAGACTTGTGCTTGTCCCTAGAAGACAATAAATAAAGTCTATTGCAAAACCAGTTATGTTCCCCATAACTCTGATGCTTTATTTTGCTCTCACAGAGAAACTGAGAGTAATCAAAGACAGGAATAGAGTGCTTTACAGCATGCAGCTTCTGTAATGAAGAGAATAGTCTTATATAGTTACTGTAAATAATACAATAAACATATCTGCTTTAAAAAAGAGATAAAGAAAAAAGAAAAAAGAAAAAAAAGAAAAAAAAAGAAAAACATCAAATCATGCTGAGGCAAATACATTCCTAATACTAATCAACACATTCAGACACAATTAATTATGAGGAAGTCCTCAAAGAAAAAATCAAAAAAAAAGCCCTGCCAAACTGGGAGGGACCAGAGCTAGGACAGGTGACCTGAACTGACCAAAGGGCTACTCTACACCATAGATCGTGAGGCCTGGTTATTTAAACTAGGGGAGCTATCCAGAAAGGCACCTGGTCTGGGCTTTGTAAGGGGGTTCTGGCATCAGTCAGCAGGTGATGAGGAATTGTACTGCTCATCACTTAGACTTTTTTTTTATGGTGATGATTATAGTACCATTGTTATTGTATTTTATTTTATTTTCAATTATTAAACTGTTGTTATCTCAAGTTTTACTTTGATTCTCCTCCCCATTTCACCTGGGTTTGGGTAGGGGAGGAGTGCAGGGGTTGAGCTAGTGACTGTATGGTGTTTCATCTCTCTCTGGGCTAACAATCATGACACATCTGTAGTAAAAAACCCTTAACTAACAAACAAACAAAAAGTCCCTATGGGTTTTTACTTGATTGATTTATTGAGAGATTTGGTGCACATTTACAGAGTTCAAACTTCATCAGGCGCAGATCTTTCAACCAGAATTCCAGATGTTATATCCTGCCACTGACAGATGAAATCTGATTTCTATTCTCTACCAGCTCTGCGTTGTTACAGCCCATATTTAAATGCACGGTTAGTAGTTTAGTTACTGCAATTTTTTTTCTGTGGATTGTACTTTCAGGGTAGGAATGCTTAAAGATTCTTAATTGCAGGGGGGAATATAAGACTGGAAACACATTAGTAAATCAATAAACTGAAGCAAGTTCTGCTGAGAGGCTGAGGGTTCTGGGCTTGTTCCCTGGAAAAGGGACGGCTTTGAGAGGAGTTTGTCATCAAACTAGCAGGGTTAGGCTTTTCCCAGGGCTGCCTGGAGGATGGATGAGAATGAAAAGCCATAAATTGAAGCAAGACTGGTTCAGACTGGCAATAACAATAATTTCACTGAGAAAAAAAACGAGAATATTTTCTACTGTGTCATTGTGCACTGAGGGCTGGCAGCTCCCTGGAGCTCTGCAGAGGCTCCCTGGGGGGACAGCAGGACACATCTGGGCAGCCAGAGTCTCTCCCACTGCCCCAGCTGGAGAGCAGGGAGGGACATGGGGCACCAGGGTGGCCCCTGTGCTGGGCATTGGGCACTGCCATGGTGATAGTAGTGGAGCAAAGCTGGGCTGGGACATGGACCCACTGCTGTGCCCAGCTGGGCAGGGCCCAGGGCTGGCAGGAGCTGGACACTGTCACTGCTCTCGCATCACTGAGGCAGGGGCTGAGGGCTCCTAGGGGGAATAAAAGGAGTGTAGAGTCATGGACAGGGACTCATAACCCCTGAGGAGGTTGAACAGGAACAGTCAGGCCTGGTAGTGTCCTCAGGACCTGGATCTACTGCAGTGAAAATAAAGATATTAATACAAGCAGAAAAAAAACCAACCAAATTTTTTTCTCTATTTTTCTTTTCTAAGTATTACTAATTCATGATTTTATTCACCCAAATACATGCCAAATTCATGTGTCCTTGTTAGAGGTAAATAATAGCATATTTTTAACATGAACTGTCAACATTCGTGCTTTAAGTAGAATTTTCCAAGTTTAGAGACTTGAAATACTATTTTTTCATTTTAACAAAGGATATAATACATATATTTCATATAATAATCTTCATAAAGTGCAGAAAAAAAAATCTTATTTCGCTTTTTTTTAATCTCTACAATAACCAAATGTCACAAGAAAAAACGCATTGGCCAGAACCATAGACATGTTTGTTATATTAGTGTCATCATCAATTACTGGATATAATTATTCATTAAAATTAAACATATCAATTCTTCAGAAATAAACTATAATTTTTAATAGTCTCTTATCTGTTGCATATTTTTCTATAGCAGGATCTGGCCCAATGGATATCAGATTGTTCCAAGGCAGAAAAAAATCTAAAATCATAAATTCATTTTATTTGGCATGTTCATGAGGTTGCAAATATCTTGGTTCACTAACTAATGCAACTACTGATATTATCTGTATATAATGTAACTACTGATATTATCTCAGTATATTTCAATTATTGATTGAAAAAGCAGGGTATTTAAAAAAATATTTTTGAAAGCACTTTAATATGGTCGTTTCCCAGAGAATTTACTAAAAATTACACCTGAGGAAAAACAAACGAAAATTAGAATGTAGTGAACATTGACTTATTCTAAATGGCTTAAGCATGGTCCTGAAAACTTTGCAGCAACAAAGGTTTTCACATAAAATGTGAATATATTATCTCTCAAATAATATAGCGTGAGGTAACTTTCCATTTATAAGAACATCCCTCACAAGACAGCTGCCATCAATTTTATTAACAAATGATTTACATCGTTTAAAATATTTTTCCAACTTAATTTTGGAATTTTGGAAGTAGACATTAGCCAGCTAACAGTAGTCAACCATTAGATTTGTGAAATCCATGAATTGTTTATAAGATTTGAAGTGTTAAAATTACTAGAGTGCAAAAGACACTCAGCAATAAGATGTTTTTTTAAAAAAAAAAACCTGTATCAGACATATTTCCAATTGAAATAACTGAAATCATTCAAAAAGTGTTCTGCATAATCAGCCACATAGAAAAACACTGACAAAATTAGCACAGGTCACATTATACCAGGGGAAGTAGCTCACCATTGTGAGGAAGCCCAGTGAAACTTATCTGGCCTTAGTTAACACTTTCTGTGTCTTTCTGATTGCCATGAGGGAAAATTCTTGTCCAAAAAAAAAAGGTCTCATATTCCAAGACATCAGAACCATTACATACATTGTAGGTTTTTCCTTGCATACAATTTAGAGGTGTATGTCAATATTTCTTTACTCAGTCAGGAAAACATTAGAAACTTCTGCATTAGCAACAAAAACCCTTTTTTTTTTTTTTTCAAAGGGAGTACTACAATATATTAATAATAATTTACAGCTTAAAGTTTCTACTGAGGCTATTGAACCCAAAGGTGCGAATCTACTAAGTACACTCTTCCAGAAATGTATCAAGGAATAATACAGGCTCTGTGCTTTGACTAAAAGTTCTTTTGAGGATATGACAAAGACCTCAGATTAATTTTTGTTAGTTACTAATCAGAAATTATTGTTTTCACTTAGATTTACAGTTTTACCAGCCTAGTCTGAAATCAAGCTTGAACATCAAAGCCATCAGGAGAACAATCTCCACCACTATCGAGCTATCTGAGAAATAAAGAATAGCTTACATGCAAGGAATATCTGGGAACATAACACAAACAATTTAGCAATCACTAATTTCAGTAGAAATTAGAGGAGAAAGTAGGGGCAGAAATGTGGCTTTGAAACAGTTTAACACCTTAAAATAGTATACAAAGCTTAAAAACTATTTAAATTGTTTAAGACCCATGCAGTTTCATACAGGAATTTTATTATAGCCATTATCTATGGACAATTAAGCAATCATATCCTCTGTCTTGCCTGTGCAGAGATTGTAAATGAAGGTTAGAGCTGTCTAATCCTTCACGACCACAGATTTACACTGTAAATTTTTCTTGACTTTTTGTGGGAGAAGGGAATGAGTTTTTATGTCATTAAATAATAGCTTTAATAATGAACATGATGTTAGAAAGGCATTGCTCATTTTCATAAATAGTATATGTGATGCAGGAAGAATCCCTTCAGCACTGGGTACACAAAAAAACCCAAATAAACAAACAAACAAAAAACCAGAAACACATAAACTTGTAGTTTTGTTGGAAAAAAAAAGAGGATCCATTAGAAACAAACAAAAAGAAATAATATTTTTCAGTGAGTTGCTATCAAGGCATATCTAATTTTCATTCATACTTTTTGTATATATATACATGCTACAGCCTTTAACAGCAGAGCTTCATGATTAAGTCAAACTTAAGTCCTTGTTAATTCACTTTTTAGAAAGCAACATTCATGGGAATATCTGGGCATTGCTTTCCTAATACTAGGAAAAGAAAGTGCTACAATCATAAGAAAATACCTTGTGTTTTACTTTAGAAATGTGTCATTATTTAATATATTTGTTAAATATGCTCTGAGGAAAATCTAAGTTCTAAATCTAATTTAGAAGCTGCTACAGGGATAGGCCTGAAAACCTGACTGAGGTTTTTGTAGCAAGGATTTGGTATATGTTTGGACTCTCAGTATGAAAATAATAGAAAAGATTTTTTACTGGAATTGCATTCCTTTTGTTACAAAAAATTGTTTCAGTATGGACCAAAAGTGCTTCTTCTTGCTATGTTACTGATGTTGGGTTATTGCACAATGCATTTTTATTGCTGTCACTGACTGCTTTTCAAATGAACTTCTAGCACAGCAGAGAACAGCAATTAAGTGTAGAATGCTCTATAATCATAGCAATAGAAAGTAAAAGAAAATTACATTCAGGATCAGTAAAGAAGCTAAATATCTAATTTCTCTGTCTGTTAGCATATTCATGGCAATTGAATGCATTAAGTGTATACATATGAATGCTTTGGAGATTTACCTTCATGACCACAGTGGAAATAACAAAGTTTTTCCCAGTGCTTTCCTATGGAATTGTGTTTTGTGCCTATGACCTCTTAACTTGGAAAAATGTAGCCCCTTAACATATGCAACTAATATAGCCTGAATGGAATTATTTGAAAAAAAAGAAATACTGCAAGAAATAAATTATTACTTAAATTCATTAGTTAATTACGACACTTTGAATGGACAAGTTATTGGAATGTAATATGATTCTGTACTTAGCCTAATTTCTCAGGAAGTTCACTTCATTGAAACTACAGGATTTGGCTGTCTATGATTCTAAGATAGCAATAAAAGCTTAAAAAAATGAACTGTAGTACTTATCAAGCACTTATTGTTTTCACTGACATAAGAACTGTATTCTAATTGTAACTAACACAATATTACTGAGGAGAACTTAGCAGCATTATATGTATTTACACCAATAACTGACAGAAAAGAGGATTTTTTCCATTTCTTTGTCTTATTAAACAAAAGGAAACAAGGAAAAAAAAACAAAGAAAAAAACCAAAAAAACCCACTAATCCAAATCAGAAACTCTTGTCCTTTTCAAGTCACTTTTGTATTTATTCAACATCTATAACTATGATAAAATTTATTCTTCAAGTTTTCAATACAATAGTATGTGCAACATTATCACATGTAATGTTTCTGAGAGAAAAAACCCTAAGTAGAGAATATCTTATTACACCAGGCCTAATGGTAAAATTCTCTATTTGAATTCATCTCACATAGAAGTTTATACCTCTGTCAGGGACCCCTAACCCAGAGCTCAACTTACTGAATTCCTTTGAAATTAATGGAGGGAGAAAGAAACTCTTAGTTTAACTGTCTTCCTGCATATATCTGGTTTTTTCCCACTGACTGTGAATGGATCTCAACTCAGAAAACATATTTACATTTGCTTAGATTACTCTCAGCAAGATCTTCAGTGCAGCCAAGATGCTAACATCCCAAAGTAATAGATACATCACTCTAATACCCCTAAATCATAACTCTTTCTTTCTGTATAATCAACCTTAGCAAATGGTACACATGGAATTATTGCAAAGCAATTGTGTATGTTTAGTAACTTGAATTTTGAAAAAAAACCCAACAAAACCACATATTCCTTCATTATGTGTAAATCAGGTCATCATATTGATTTTAGCAGTGCTATAAAAGTACTAAGAAAAGTGCAATTCTACTTCCCTCGGTTTCACTTTCTCTACATTTAACTTGTCTTCTTACTTGTCTGTTTGCTAATTGTGCTTATGTCCCCTTTTCTCTCTTTGGCTAAAAATTATTAGATCAAGCAGAGGTCAATGTAAGGCAATGGTCCATAACTGATGTACAAGGGAAACTGTTAGAGATGAGCTTGATACTTCACTTTCAGTAAAAATAGTCCTGAACATAATACCTTTGACAGACTATGAGAACAAAGAATATATATCCTCTTTTCTATAGTGACATTGATCTTTGTTACTATAGAAACAAAGTAAAAACAAAGTAAAAAACCTGATNTATATCCTCTTTTCTATAGTGACACTGACCTTTTTTAAGGGAGGTTCCCTGTCTGACCACCCAGGAGCCACTCTGACAGTCACACTTGCACCACCTGAGCTGGGGCTAAGTCCCTTTGCAGGTACACACATCAAACTCACACAGTCACACCAAGATTCCTTACTGGCTGGATCCAAGTTTTCCCATTGACTCTTGGACATCACAATCCTAAAAATAATTTAATCTTGGTGCAAAAATTAAATAGCAAAAGAACAGCTCAAGCTGGGTGCCTCCAAGGAAGGACCCTGAGCAAAGGAAACCCTGGGCTTTTATACCCTCACAGTCTAAGTGCACAAAATTGCCAGGGTCATTGTCTCCTGCCATGTCTCTGAGTGTGTGCTCACCTGTGCCCCTTGTTCCCGACAGTTCAAGGCCTCTTCCTTTGCGGTCCAGCCGCCCAGAACTCCATGTGCTGCTCCCCCTGCAGCTGCACAATGACCTACCAGCACTGAATGTATTCCTTGATATCTTAATGTGCACTTCATGGTTGTAAAACGAGTTTCCTATAACTTCCTTGTTCTAATAATAGGTGTATTATTGTTAAATTTTAGGAAATGGTTTTTAATTTTTAAGTTCTAAGATAAGGCCAAAGCACAGGATGACAACAACAGAACAGCTATCTCCCATTGAAAAGTTCAAGCTTTCAAAAAGGCAATTTTTAGTCCTGTTCTACATATTACACAAAGCATATATTTCACTCAGGAAAGAACAAAGGCCAGGGGATTTTTATAATCTATTATTTCAGCCATCTCAAAGTGATTTCAGAGGTCATATGGGCCATCATCCCCCACTGAAATACCAACTATTTCAGATGTCAACTTCTTCCATTTTTCTGCAAGAAAAACCCCACTTTATATTCAAAGTGTCTGCCATTAACTGGCCAATTAGTTAGAAATACAAATTAATTTTCATTATGATTTTCCTCAGTTGGGATGAATGAAAGTAGAATAGAAAATATGAGACTATATGACCTGGTCGCTTACTCATTAACCTGAAGTTAAATTTAAACCACAAAAGCATAAAATTAAATTGTTATATTGTATTTTTCTTAATTTATAACAGGTGAGTGAAATTGTTTGAATTCTTCTTAGGTTTTACAATATTTAGTCCTATTTTATTTTGAGAAAATCATAAAATTATAGAATGGTTCTGGTTGGAATGGAACTTGAAGGTCATTAGCTCCAACCTTCCTGCAGGGAGCAGGAACAAGTTCTGCTAGACTAGGTTGCTCAAAACCTCATCCAACCTGGACTTAAACATTTCCAGGGATTGGGCATTCACAACTTTCCTGGGCAACATGCTCCAGTGCCTCACCACCCTCACAGTAATGAATTGCTTCCTTTTATCCAATCTTGATCTACCTTCTTTTAGTTCAAAGCTATTATCCTTTGTCCTGTCCCTATAGGCCCTGGTAAAAAATCTCTTTTCATCTTCCAAGTCCCTCTTAAAGTATTAAAAGGCTGCAATACAGGCTCCCTGGAATCTTTTGTTTTCCTTGCTGAACCTAAGGCTTCAGCCCTTAGCCTCTGTTTTAGAGTAACTTTATGATGCATTTTTTCTCTGGATTTGTCTCAAACTGGGACAACCTGTCTTCATAGAATTGTTTCATGGCCCTCATATGTTCTTGCCTACTGTGAGGGACTGAAATGGTTAATGGCTTAAACATTGCTAAAATCATCAAAGGGTTATAACTCACTGTAGCAAACAACTGCTGTCCATCTTTGACCACCAAAGCCCACCCCTCCCCAAATATGCCTACTAACTGGAATTTGGACTGTGACAGGAACTTGAGATAAGGGATCTACTATTGTCTAATCATCCCAGGTCTGGGGAGAAGAATGCATCCACAAGTGATACTGGAAGAGAGACTGGAATGCTGATGCCTCAAACACTCAGGGGAGAAGCTGCTGATGTGCAAACTACCTGCCCAGGTGCAAAGGGGAGCACAGCCCACCTCAGGCTACAGCTGGGTGTTGAGGGCAATAAGGGAAGAGGCAAACCCTGCAAGGTGGCAAGTGTCTTCTTGTCCTTACTCAAGTGAACTCAGCTGTGATAACTCCCTCCCCTGCAGGGGAACTGCTGGCACACTCACACATAGCCTGAAGGTGTTTGTCTCTGCTGATGGGCCGCAATGGGCTCACCTGCACTGGTGTAACAGGCAGCTGGATGGTCTTAGAAGGTGTCAAAGACACCCAAATTGTCCCTGATTCACAACATTACATCATCTTCTTGAAACTCCCTGGGTATGATATGACATGATGCAAAATAGATGGGGGTGGCCTGTGGGGTTTCTTCCCACCACTTCTCCAGGATGTCCTTCCCCCACCCTCCACTACTACTACTCCTTTGGGACCCTCTTCCCCTCCACCACCTGATGGATGTGGACTGCAACCACCACTTCAACCAACAGATGTCGAAAAGGCAACAACCAGTTCTCACTGCGAGGCCTGTGCACTGTGGGCAGCAAGATCTTTCTACTTTTATCCTTTCCTTCTCTTTCTTATGCATTTTCTTAAGTGATGTTTTTGTGCTTATATATTGTCATGGTACTATAGATAGCAACCAAAATGGCTACAGAGCTGTTTTTCTGTTCAACCAAATTGTTCCGCAATAAGTCCTACACGTGTGTGTCTACAAACACAGATCATTCAATGTTGTTTCAGTCTAATCCATCCCAAGGGATCTATTAACAAGAACCTGGATTACTCTTGCCTTCTGGTGGGTTGTAACAACTATATCCACTCCTTTACTGTCATATGGCCTGGTCATGATTGCAGACACACGTCCAGTGTATCAAAAACACATGCATACACTAATTATTGTGTTTGAATGAATGAAGTTGGTTCGTATTAAGAAATGTTTAAGAAACGGACTGTGAGATCTCACATACACTGCAGGAAGCTTTGTCAGATACAGTGGATTTATTCTGGGAAAAGTCAAATATCATATTTAAAGTAAAAATAATATGTAAAAATCTATTGAGTGCTATCACTGAGTGAAATTTTTTAAAAAAATTATGACACTAGATAATAAAATATTTTGATAGAAAAAAAATTAAACCAAGAAAATTCACTGTTTAAAATAAAATTCCTTGAAACTTATGAAACATATTTATCTGGAAACAAAGTTTAATTGTTCCATCACCAATGGGCAAGATCTCAATACTCTCCAAGGTCTCCAAATCAAGTACAAATATGCCCCAAATTCTGTTATTAGTTCAAAAAAATTCATGATGTCTTCAAGTAGCTAGAGATATCTTTAGCTTGAGAAAAACTGTGTGTTCACAACCATGTCTCTGTCATTCACCAGCTGTGATTCTGCCTTTATTTCATCCTGATCAGTTCTATACTTTCAGAGAGCAATCTTCGAGTATAATACAGTTGAGACACTTAGGAATTTTTGCTCTTGTACTTGTGAATATCATGGGAATAGCTGCAGAAAAAAGTAGGTTAATTAAAGAACTAGTTGATATTGTCCATTGTCCCTTTAAAGTCTATTAATAAGTCAATGCAAATTTTCTCTCTGAAATCTTGACAAATATGTAATTTATTTATTTCTGGTCTTGTCCATATAATAGGGCTTTCTTGTCAATCAAAAAATTTGTCCTTTTCTACCAACTAGTGTCAAAACTAATATCATCTCATTGGAGAAGTGCTTCAAAGAGTGGAACCTTCGAGAAGCTATTAAAGGAAACAAAACAATGATTAAAAATATTCCTTTTTTTTAAACCTTTATTATCTTTCATTTCATGTTTAAATAAACATGAAAGCCATTGTCTCAGTATGTTACCAATGAACAAGGTACTTGACATGTATTTTCAAACAAGATCAGAAGAAGCCAAAAGATCACATTTTAACCTAGAACCACTAAATGCATAAGGAATTAAATTAAAGCAATGAAAAAACAGATTAAACACCTGACTTAAAAACTGCAAAGAAATTCAAGTGAAACTGTAAATGAGCAAATAGTAGAGGGTAAAAAAAGCATACATCTACTATATATGATTTGTGAATGAAAACATATTCTGGAGTGATTAAGCAAAATATCCTCTCAAAAAAAAAAAAAGAAAAAGAAATCATACTCTGATAAAGAGCACCAGCTGTCAGGAAAAAGTCAGAACTGAGGCTTCTTGAGAAGCACAAATACTTTCCCTCTGCAGAAGAGAAGAATTTCAAACGAAATTTGCGCTTAATATTAGTTACCAGGAAAAAGTCATGTATGTGTCTTTGTTTGAGAAAAGATCTTGGGAATTGCTGGACAAAAGCCTCCTGTTTTGTAGCCAGTAGGTAGGGCCTCTTCCCTTATCCTACCTACATTTGACAGAAAAAAGCAATGTCTCTAGCTGCAGCTCAGGTGTCAAAACTTAGCGTTAGCATGAAATGTAGTGTACTGAAATAGCACAGAAATATTAGAACAAAACAGTGGGAACCTAGTGGCTTTAATAGAACATTTTAGAGAAAAAAAGAGAATGCAGAAATCAGAAACAAATACTCAAAGCAAGCAGAGGTCAGTTAAGGCTATGCAAGCTTTGGACAGAATTGTGAGGGAAAATTTATCTTAGAAAAGAAGTACCTTCTATCTTTTTTAATTTATGTTCACCTTTAAGAACATTCAATGGATTAGTTCTGGTGAACACTACCACCAAACTTCTTACTCACTCTTCCCTTAGCAGAATGAATGAAGAAATAAGTACAGGAATAAGAAAGTTTGTGGGCCAAAATGAAGACAGGGACATTACTTATCATCACAGGCAAGACAACATTAGCTTGTGGAAGATTAACTGAGTTTATTAAATTACAGTTAATATTAAAATGTAATTACTAATTCAGGTAATGGAAAAGAGAAGGAAAAACATTACGACACCTTTCTTCCTCTCCTTTTCCAGGCTCAACTTGTCTACTTCACTCCTAGCTCCTCTGTCCTCCCCTAAGTAGTGCAGAGGATATGGGGGACAGGTCAGGTGCAGTCAGTACCTTGTAGTCTCTCTCTGCCACTCCTCCCTCTCATGCTTTCCCTTGCTCCAGTGTAGAATGCCCACAGGTTGCAGGAGAAAATCCAGCCTTCATGGATTTTCATGGCTTCTACTTCACCTTTTTGATCCCTCCTCTCTGTAGCAACTTCTGCCCTTTCTTAAGTGCACTTTCCCAGAGGTGCCACACCCATAGGCTAACCTGCATCTTGCAGTAGGTCATTTACAGACAGCTAGAACCACCTGGAAGTGGCTGGCACCTGCAAATGGCAGTCCCTGGACTCTTCTTCTGGGGGCTACCCCTGCAGCTCCTTCCACCTTGATACCTACACCCAGTGCAGAATTTAACAGACTTCAAAAATATACGTACAAAAATATAAATGACAATGTAAATACCAGAGCTGAAGTTCTGTCATAGAACCATAGAATAGTTTGGTTTGGAAGGGGCCTTAAAGATCCTCTAGTTTGAACGCCCCTGCCATGGACCTTCCACTAAACCAGGTCATGCCATGATACAAATGAGAAAAATGCTCTGAAAGAGTGAAATAGAATCCCAAAGGCTGAATTCTACTTATATTTCAGGGATTAATTGGAATTGTTTTATTAGATGTTAGTTTTTTATGTGGATGTCAGAGATTCTCAGTTTTGGCATGATTTGTAGCCACTGAAAGAGCTCTCAGAAGGTCCTTACAATATGAGCCCTTCTTTAATCAAGGTAGGTTAAATGGGAACATTATCACAGGCTGTCAGCTCTTTTTAGCTATGCTTCTGGTGCTGAGAAGAATTGATTTTAACTGAAAAAAATTTTTTTAGGGTCTGCAAGTTGATCTGTAGTAGTAATGGGTTAAATACTGCTGATATTCATAAACACTTAATAAAATGGATTTTAGAAAGAAATGGCTTCCATCATCCATTCTTCCATGGAAGAATTCTATAAATGTTTCTGTGTATTCTGGTTTTCAAGTAGTTTATAATGGTAACTAAAACAATATTTGCTAGAAGTTTTTAAATAATGGTGATTACCATGGCAGGTTTATGGAAGTGTGATTTAGTTAGTCAGTCAGGCCTCCCCATATTTGTATTTCAGCCATCATCCTCCAAAGCAAAGAGATTGTCAGTATTTTTTAAATTGGAGTATAGCTGGCCTTAGATCCTCTGTATCCCTGACTCCAGAAGTCATGGGGTCAGCCTCGAGTCTCCCCTGGTGCTTTTTGCCAGAGCCTCCAGGAAAGATTGTTCTCTCCAGCTGCAGTGTAGAGCACATTTTAACCTCTCGCCCTGTCCAGGCTGGCCCGAGGGCTACTGCATGAACAATCTTGTGCTGATTCCTTTAATCGCTTGTCAGGGCTCAGGGCCTCTCTTGAAATAATTTTTTCTCCTGTTCACCTGATAGAGAGGGCTGACAATCAGATTGTAATTTGGAATGTGCATTTCCCCAAAAACCACAACGCCCAAGAATGGTTGTGTTTCCTTTTGCTAATCAGTGGAGACATTGCTGTTATTTTGTTGCTCACATCCATCGGGATCTGATGGCATCCACCTTGCCATTTTATTCCTAAAAACTGAATGTTTGTCTCTTGACCTTTCTTGGTTTAACAGCAAAACTGCCTTTGGAAAGACTTGGACTATTTTATTTTTCCTTTTGTCAGAAAATGCTGTCCCACACAACGATATCATCAGTGTATTACAGGTGTTCCAGAGGTTCACCCAGTGCCAGTACAGTGTGAAACATATGTATTAAATAAATATTTTATATTAATTTATNTCCTTTAATCGCTTGTCAGGGCTCAGGGCCTCTCTTGAAATAATTTTTTCTCCTGTTCACCTGATAGAGAGGGCTGACAATCAGATTGTAATTTGGAATGTGCATTTCCCCAAAAACCACAACGCCCAAGAATGGTTGTGTTTCCTTTTGCTAATCAGTGGAGACATTGCTGTTATTTTGTTGCTCACATCCATCGGGATCTGATGGCATCCACCTTGCCATTTTATTCCTAAAAACTGAATGTTTGTCTCTTGACCTTTCTTGGTTTAACAGCAAAACTGCCTTTGGAAAGACTNTTTAAAATTTATATGATAGAATATTCTGAGCAGAACAAATCAATTTTCACATTATATAATCCTCATGTAAGTTTCTAGCATTTCCAAATTGGAATTAGAATGAAAATTCTTCAATAATATTTATGGTAAATTTATATGGTATTATAGCTATTGACTCAGGGACAAAGTAGGAAGCTGAAAGAAGCTATAAATAATATGCTATTATCCCTTAAAATTTTGACACACTTCTCACAACAAATCAGTAAATAACTCTAAGAATCCACTTCATATAGACACACTGTATACCATCTCACAA
>VZTN01024962.1:54089-72827 GCA_013400515.1 Erpornis zantholeuca | reverse complement strand
GGGGTGAAATTCATCTCATCCCAAGGCAGATGACTAAAACTGGTTAAAGTACTCACTTCCTAAGAGTACCTATTTCTTTTTGCTGACTGCAAAAGGAGTTCTGGATGATCAATTCTGGTATAAATGTCTAAAATGTGCCATCCAAGAGCTGAACTCTGTACTAAGAGATGGGTAGCTTGAGTCTTCTCTCCTCTTCTTCTTTTTCAATTGAAAATTTCATAATTTGTAAGTGAAATCCAATTTTTGGTTAATTTTGAGTTCGTGCTCTTAGATTAAATCCGATTTACTCCTCAAGATTATTCACATTTTTCTGGTGGATTTAATTAGTCCTTTGTTTTCACAATGGTTTCTCAACTTAGAGTTGTCAAGAGATGTAATTCAATAAAAGGTAAAAATAGAAATAATAACCCCCCTCATATTAAGTAATAGCTGTCTTGCTCTTGTTAAATATTCCAAAGTTAGCCTCATTCAATTCTGATAGTTTCCTCTCTATCATTACACATGGAGAAAAACATCTCAAACAGTTCTTTAAATTATCAATTATCCTAGTACAAATCTTCATTTTCTTCACACAGGCTGATAATTTCCATCTGGTACTGCCTCTATTGAGGTCCAGATACATGAATCCTAATACAATTCTCTTGTCTAGAAAATAATTTATCAAAAAGAATGAGTTATCTTATTCTATTACTTTAACATTTTTCAACAAACTTTAGTAAATCCATGCTGCATTCAATCCCATTTTTAATTTCCTTTTTTATTTCAAAGACTAGAGAAACATAAACTTGGTAAGAATCCTAACAGGCTAAAGTGAAACTAGGCAATATAATGAGAGTTTTATAATCAGAGATACATATTTTTTCTTTAATTTTCCAAATAGGTAAGGCTATTCTCTTTGGAACTTACCTGACGTTTTCAGCTAGAAACATAGTATCACTACTTTTTGGTATCAAAGAAAAAGGAAATTATGTTTCAATCTTTCATACTTTTTTTCTTGGTGCTATTATTCTAATAGCTTTGATATTTTTCTAACCTTTGTATAATTTTTGACCACACATTAGTTCATGGATTTGTCTCTGTCATTACTACATGGTTTATGTTCTACTTTCATGACTATACACCTGCTGAAAACTTAAACAATACCTTTATCTCTAATCCTTTTTAACTTTGCAGCTGCTTTCTTTATAGCCTTCTATAATTTCACAACATCTAGATTTCAGAACATACGCATTCTTATATGAGCATCATGGTCAACTCTCCTGGTTGCTCATTTGTTTCTAAATCAATTGAAATGTTTCCTCTTTTCAATAGCAGGTATGAAATTCCTAGCAGATCCAAATTTACTGTTCCATCCTCCCCCGATTATTCTTCAGGATTTATTCACCTCTTCAGTAGTACTCATTAATTCTAGCTTTATTTTATTCAATAAAATAACATAGTCTTGAAATGAATCCATTGCATAGTCAAAGGCTATTCTGACTTTGATCGGCAAAGAGTAGCCACAACTTTTTCCACCACCCACGATTTTACTGACAAGGTACAGTTTGAAGTGTGTGTTCAGATCAGAGGAATTCACATCTCATTCCTTCTTAGCTGCCACTATGATTGCTGCCAGAGACTCCTTTGATGTGTCAGTTGCTAACTCTCACACTTTCAGACTATTACTTTCAGTAAGGCTTCAAATTATTTCCTGTAATCTCCATACTCCTTATCCACCAATAAGGATTGCTTGGTTTTTGCTTTCATTAGATTAAAAATGATAAAAAAATAAATAATTTAGACATCTCAAACCCAGTCTTAGATGCACTAGCGTTTCTAGAGCAGAAAATATTTTTAATAATTTTATCTATGCCCCATTGGGCCGACTGCTGTATTAACATAATGTCATTGCTTGTCATTCATCTACCCTACCTTAGGAATCCACAACATGTCTAAACACTACTGCAGACAAGGCACATGCATTTAGTCACAGTTCAATATTCCAGTACCAAATACTTGCTTCTGTTATCAATCTTCATTGTAGATTGCATGAACCTTTCTGAGGAATACACACTTTGATTAGTATCCATATTGAGAAACCAGCTCATAACAGGCATTCCTGGAAGAGGCTGCCATAGGTTCTTTGATCACAATCCAGACAAGGCTAATGTCTGTATCACCCCTTGACTACTGTCAGCTTTGGATGGGCTGCTGTTACTTGGATTATGAGGGGGATGATCACATGCAGCTGGAAACATAGTATCATTACTTTCTGGTATCAAAGAATAAAGGAAATCATGTTTCAAACTTTCATACTTTTCTTGGTGCTATTATTCTCTCAATTTTGCCATTTTTCTAATGTTTTTCTGCATGTGATATTTTTTCACATGCATGGAGAGTTTGACGGAGATTTTATCTCTGACTGAGGAAAAGAGTAATCAGGGAAGAATTGAGTGCAAAGGCCAGAACTGGGACAGAATTACATATCCTGTACACAGAACCTAGCATCTCATCTCCAAATCTGATCTGCAAACAATCATCCTAGATGGCCAACATTGTCGTGGCATACGACCACAACTGTGAGTAGTTCACTGTGGTATACTTAGGAAATTCTGGGAGATGTGCTTATATGACCTACAGTATCCCATGATATTCAAGTCCTTAGAAGAATGTATGCAAACACCAACTTCCAGTGATCTGGTATGGAAGCAAAATGATAAATTAACAACAGTATTTGCCGAGGATGTTAATGAATTTAATGGAAATCCTCAAGGCTAAGAATTATCTGATGGTAATGAAGAAATACCCCCATACCATCGGCCAATGACACAACCTGGAATGCATCTCCAGAGATACACAAAGGAGTGAGTACAGGTACCATCACGAAGATGGTACATAGCTTACTCTAAGACTCTCATTTCAGACCTCACTGAATAAACCTTTGGAAGTTAGACATAAACATGAAATTCATCTATGGCACCTTGAATATGTCCTCTTGAATCTATTCCTGTATTTTCTAATATGATTCAATTATAGGCCCTGAGTGAGTATCAGCAGAAGTCTGGTAAATGTGGAGGCAAGAAAGACGAACTGAAGAGAATAACTTAGGTTCCTAAAAGACATGGATTATCACCTCAGGATAGATTATTTGTATTCTTTTTTTTTTTCTGCACTAGGTTAAAATAATCTTAAATCCACTGAAGTAAATAGAACAATTTGAATTCTTTTGACACCAGATGTTTAATACTTCATAATTGTATCTAGTGTAGCTCTATAGTCTTTAGATAACATAATTCCATTTAGACACATAAAAATATTCAAAAATCACAAGAAACCTGATCAATAGGAGGAAACATGTGATTAGTCTGGACAATATTTTTTTTTTTGTATTTTTTAAATGTAGAGAAATGTTCTGATATGTTTAGTTGTTGAACAAGATTTGGAGCAGTTTAGATGTCTCATCTCATTGCCATTCTGCCATTCTGTCATTCTTGCATTATTTAAGTAAATTCCGAACATGTATTTTTTTAGTGGTTTAGAGTTCTGTCTGTTAACACCAATTAAAAGTTAGATGTCTCAAATCAAAAGGTAATTTATGAGATTTTTGTTACTACAAAATTTATCAAGATTTCTCTATCCCGCTGAGGCTGGGATTTTATACAATCTGTGACATCAATATGAACAGTTACGAAATCTAACAACACTCTGTGGCATTTTAGTTAATTTCTCTATTAGGGAAATTTCTTTTTTTCCATTCCCTAATGATGGGTTGACATTCAGTTATGATGTGACTACCTGTACCAGGAGAATTATTAATGAACATTTCATAAGAGTTGCTTGATATAATTGTGTTGGTGTTTAATTAGTCCAATGTTAAATGAAATTTGGAAGTTGAAGACTCTTTCTGAATTTGTAAAATTTCTACAAAATCTATAATGCTAATTAAAATGTTTTTCCTATATGTGTGTTTTTATGTCTGACAACTTAAGCCTGACAGAGCCCAAAATGGTTTTGGCACCTAAATCCTTCTTTCCTCCTACAAAATCTTTCTTGTTGATTCTCATGCTAGGTATTGTTTACAAATTACTAGCAAATAGCACTTTCATCTGGCATTCGATAGTTCTACAACATAATGGCTGCATGTTAATAGCAGGTTGTGGTTGTCAACAGCAACAACACAGCTTCTGCATTGAAAAGCAAGTACCATTTACTGAGAGCAGACATACAGATCCCAGTTTTCTGGACTTCACCATAAATTTTCCTATGGCAGGAGCTGAATAAACAATACCTCTTCTGCTGGATGCCATAAGCAGCCAGCAGTCAAACAGATCACATGTAAAACTGCAATGTCAGGGGCTTTGCTCCTTGGAACGAAGCAAAGGGCTGAGGAGGGGTCCCCAGAACAGTTTGTCTCAGTCAACTACCACAGCATTGAGACAGGCACCTGAAATCCTTGAGGTAGTAAGGGAAAAAAGAGGGTCATTCAGTTAATATTCACAAACAAACAAGAAAACAAATAAAAAAGGCCCTTGCCAAATCACCATTTTTTTCTGAAGCCCATATAATTTCAGTCATTTCTCCTTTGCTAGGAAACCATAGCAACTTTGAGCTCTGGTTTTGTTCTGCAGTGCAAATGCACAATTTGATTTAAAGTGTTGGGATTGAATGCTGTTTAATAAAGAAGTAAGAAAATATTTCAGTCCAGAGTCTACTGTATTGAAAGTTCAGCTCCATTTTGGGATACACTGATATAATTTACTCATCTATTCGGTTTAAGCAATGTTTGCAAGGAAATCAACTCCACTTGGGATTCACCCATAAAAGTCAAAGGAGCTGACTGATGTCTTTGCAAGGCCACTCTCAATTATTTTTGAAAGGCCATGGTGATCAGGGGAGATTCCCAAGGACTAGGACAAAGCAAATATCACTCCTATTTCCATGAAGGTCAAGAAGGAAGATCTGGGGACCTACAAGCCAGTTGACTTCACTTAAATCCTTGGGTAGATGATAGAGCAAACAAATGTGGAAAACCTTTCTATACATACTGGAAACAATAAACATAGTTTTACAAAGGGGCAATCATGCCTGAGCAGCCTGATAACCTTCCATGATGAAATTGCTGTCTTGGTGGATGAATGCAGTGCAACACAACAGATGGGCTGTCCTGCCCCAGGCTCGTGGAACTCTGGGATAGGATGGGACAGGCCAGCCAAGGTATTAAATACCTTTAATACCATCCCTGGTATTAAAACTAAGAGCCAGACACAGTTAAGGGAAAAAGGGGTTTTTACCTGGGTATTTATTTAAGGATCCTCAAAGGGGCACCACTTTGTCCAGGTGGAATGCACTGAAATGCACACTGAAATGCACGCCCACGATAGATCGCGTACATAATTTATAGGCCTTGCAAATCTATCAAAGATTCCCCAGTGAGAGGCTTGAATGAGCCCCCCATCTTGAGGAATCCCCCCCTGGATGGGCTTATCTTAGTTTGCAAAATGTTCTAGGGAAGACCTTAGTTTCTCAGGATAACATATGGCTTTCTGGCCCCTAACTGCGAGGCCGCTGGGATGCTTGGTCCTCTGGCTTAATGGGATATTAGGTCTAAACTAAGTTATCCAACTTAAGGAATTACGAGTATGTGAGATGAGAATACATTAAAGCTATATAGAAGGGTATATAAAGGAGCATAAAAGAAAAGGTAAAAAATCATCATGGCATCAATAGGAGGTTCTGGGCTGGGTATACCCAGGGTGGAGGCCTCATTGCTCACCTTAGCCACAGTTCGGTGGTATTATTTTTGCCCTGACTCCTGAGCACTTCCTGGCAACGCAAGGGAAAGGCCAGGAGGGAGGCTTGGGCCTGCTAATGCCTTCCCTTCCAGAGCCAGTTAGGCCCTGGCTGGAGGATGAGGGCATCTGAATGGGCGGCAAGGTGCCCTGGCCTCAGGAGAGCCATGCCTGGGCTGTGCAGTGTGGAGGGCTCAGACAGGGTCTGTGGGGCTCCCGTGGGAAGGGTAGAATGTGAGCCCAGTGAGATGCAGGAAGAGCTCCCTTTCCTGGCCCCTGGGGTCCTGCACACTGCAGCCCTGCAGAGGACAAAGGGACAGAAAGGTAGGGGAACACAAGTGTTGGTGCCGTGGTACGGGTCACAGAATTTTCTGAGCTGGAAGGCACCTGGAAGGATCCAGTCTCTGGCAGCTGTTGGAAGGTTCTGGAAGGCTCTTCACAGTTTGGCCACAGTTGCCACAGCAGTTGCTACTGCAGTTGAAGGCTGAGCTTCCAGCCCGGAACCTCTGCTCTGGTTCTCAAGGTAACTAAACCTCACCCTCCTGTTCCATTCCTCCAGCCCACACCAGCCGTACTGGTGAGGCCAGGGTTTGACCCCAAACAAGGGACCTGAGGAGGTGGTGTGGCTGTACCTGGCCCAGTACTGGCAGCTGAAGAAAAGGCCAAACAGCGAATAATGCAAAGCTTCCAAATCCTGGAGGCACTTCCTTTGAGGAGCATTTCCAATAGTGGGATTAACCACCATTAGCTGAGTCAGACTAGCTGGAAGGATGAGCTGGGATCTTACTGACTAGAAATCAGCTTTGAAGGAATGACTTATGGGTCCTGGTCTATAACAAGCTGATGGAGCAAAAATCAAAGAAGATAAAAAGGATTGGTATTTGACTGGATTTTTAACCGTGGGGCTGAATTTAACAACTGGACTTTTAGATTGGATTTTTGACTTTTAAATTTCCAGGGTTTTTTGAGATGTGGGAACACATCAATATGGAAAAATGTAATTTCTTAGAAAGAACTGTAATGGATTAGGTGTACCACAGTGAAATACAAAGCTTTATCAGTTGGTGACAGTTATTGGTTGGTGATGCTTTTGCTTTGCTTTTTGTTCTTTTACTTGTTTTGTTTTCCATCATTGTTTTTTGGTTTGCTGCTTTCAGATGATAACCAATCTGTAAATCAGAAATATTATATTAAATGCTATACTGTGTAGCCTAGATCCAAGAGGCCTTAGGAAGCCCATAAAAATTGCTCTCAATATGAATTGGTAAACATTTCTGAAAAACAGAAGTAGGTATGTATTATGTTGTTCTATGAAATATGGATACAAGTAAGGCAGGAAGGATAGAAGGTATGGCTATTTGCCTGTAATTTTGTCTGAACTTTGTAGTCCAGTACAGAGCCATTGCCTGCTTTCTTTTCTTTAAATAACTTATACACCCATTAAACTATTGCTGGAATTTGTGAAAATGTGATTTTCAGGTAGAAATTAAGTCACCTGGAATGAAGCACTGTACAACACTGTTGACTTCATGGACAGTATGACTATGACTAGAGAAGGAAATAAAATAGAAAATATTTCTTGTTGTGTTTACATTTGCTTTTCACACAAGCCTTGCACGTAGTGTGTCAATGAAAAAGAAAAATTAATGTAAATTATATATATGTATACATACATGTATATAAATGCATACTTGATTCTGGTTTACAATAATTTTGCTCCAATAAAAATTCAAAATAAAATCAAAATACTAGATATAGAAGTCATTTACTTTGGAGAATAAAGCCAATCTCACTGTGTAATCCTTGCCATACAATTTTCCCATGAAACACCTGTTCCATCATGTAATGGAGGGCACAATTCACCAGACCCATTGTGGCAATGTCTTCCAGACCAATCTATGTGAGTTGAACAGGCTGGTGAGAGTGTTTGTCCTGGTTTCAGTGGGGATAAAGTTAATTTCTTTTCAGTAGATGTTACAATGCTCTGTTTTGGGTTTGGAATGAGAATGGTGTGATAACATGTTTTTGCTTTTCTCTATGTTGTGTTTGCCCTATGTCAAGGACATTTTTCCATTGTCTCATGCTCTGCCAGTGAGGAGGGATGCAAAAGAAACTGGGAGGGAGCACAGCTGGCACAGGTGACCCAGACTGACCAACGGCATTCTACACCACAGAACATCCTGCCCAGTACATAAACTGGGGGGAGTTACCCAGAAGGGCAGCCTATCTGGGTTCGGGAAGAGGGCTCTGACATTGCTCAGCAGGTGGTGAGCAATTGCATTGTGCATCACTTAGTTTTCTCTTTTTATTAACGTTTACCATGATTGCTGTATTTTTTTTTTCAGTTATTAATCTGTTCTTATGTTCTTATACAATTTTTACCTTGATTTTCCTCCCTATTCCCCTGGGGTGGAGGAAGAGGGAGTGACGGGTCGAGCGAGCAGCTGTGTGGTGCTTAATTTTCAGCTGAGTTTAAAACCATGACAGTGTCACAGAGGGTTCAGTGGTTTAGTGGCCCAGTAATTTGCAGTTCATAGGGAATTGCTTTTAGGTCCAAGTCTGAATAGGTCTGTCAGCCAGGGAAAAATAAGAAAAAAGGTACTCAGATGGATTACAACTGTTCCAGAGACCACAACAAGGCTGTACCACGATTACATTTATAGGACAAATATAGTATATACTTACAGATGTATTATATATTGTGTGTGTAAACCATGAAAATTTACATTAAAACACCATTTCTTCCCTAGGTTATTGTAGAAAATTCAATCTAAGTAAGAATATATAGCTTTTGAAATATACCTTGTGTTTCAAAGAATGGAATTTTTTTCCGGAACTTGAAGATACTCTATATTCAAACTGGTAAATTTTTAGTATTTCTGAAAATAAGAAACTTTTCCCTTTTGAACATCAAATCTGATATCAGATATTGAAATATGTGAAGTGATTTCATAAACTCTGGTCCAATTTTACTGTTCTTTCTATGAAAGACCAGATCAGATGGATTTTTACCACCTGGCATTCCAATATCATGAAATTAAATTTGTCTGATTAAGCATATCAGGATAAATGGAGATCAACAGAAACTGACTCTGCCCTACATTAGTTTTATAAGCATTTAAAAAGGGGTTAAAACACCAAATGTTTGAAACAGCAGCAATGTGAAAGCCTTGACTGCAGGTGATAATGCTCTGAACCTTTGTATACTGTGCAGTAGAAGTGCCAAAGCTGATTCTCACATTTATTCAGAGGCATAAGATTTGGCACAGGAATCAAATTTTACAGTTTAATTGAGTAAAGAGAAAGTGCAAATTTCTGTAAGAAAAAAAATTTAGATCTCGATAGCAAGATGAAAATCTGGAAAATATTTTTTCTTCAAATGTAAGTTGAGAATGAGGTTTATGTTACTTCTTTACACATAGGAAGTTACAAAAAAGTAGCGAAGTTGCATCTGTACACTCACTTTTCAGTATACATTGGATTCATCATGACAGACATTTAGAAATGTGATTTTTTGTAAACTTTGAGCACAGATCAGCTGACTATTCAATAAAGCTGCTGCATAGCATTCATACTATTTCTTTAAAAAATAAATGATTACTATATTTTTCACAATTTTCACAGATTTATTTCACAGAATTCACAGAATGTCTGGGTTGGAAGAGACCTTCAAGATCATCGAGTCCAACCCATGCTCTGGCACCTCAACTAGATAATGGCATCAAGTGCCATATTCAGTCTTTTTTTGAACATATCCAGGGATGGTGATTCCACCACCTCCCCAGGCAGTCCACTACAGTACTTTATCACCCTTTCTGTAAAAAACTTTTCCCTAATATCCAACCTATATTTCCTTTGACACAGCTTGAGACTGTGTCCTCCTGTTCTGTCAGTTGCTCTCTGGTGAAAGAGGTCAACCACCACCCAACTACAACTACCCTTCAGGAAGTTGTAGAGAGCGATAAGATCACCTCTAAGTCTCCTTTTTTCCAGGCTAAACAACTCCAGCACCCTCAGCTGCTCCTCATAGGGCTTGTGTTCCAAGACCTTCACCAGCCTTGTTGCCCTCCTCTGAATGCACTCAAGTGTCTCAATGTCCTTCCTAAACCGGGGGGCCCAGAACTGGACACAGCACTCAGGGTGTGGCCTCACCTGTGCCGAGTACAGAGAAGAATGATTTCCCTGGTCCTGCTGGCCACACTGTTCCTGATACAGGCCATGATACCGTTGGGCCTCTTGGCCACCAGAGCACACTGCTGGCTCATATTCAGCCGACTATCAAGCAGTACCTCCAGGTCCGTTTCTGCCTGGGCACTGTCCAGCCACACCATCCCCAGCTTTTCCATTAGTTTTGGCTAATTTCTATTATAAAAACAGTTCCTTATTTAAACTGTAACAAAACTCCTTATCCATATTATATGCAGGATCAAAGACCACATCCTAAAGACCTGTTTCCTTCTCACCAGCATGTCCAGGACCCATGTCCAAGAATTAATACCAAAACTGTTGAATTTTCACCCCTAAGACATAGTCTGAGATAATTTTTTCTCGTAGGGGATCATGACCCAAAGTATGATCCTTAATCTGCATATAGAGAAATATATATATACAACTATATAAAAATATACCTAAATTCAACTATATATAAATTGTCTAATATTTCTATTTTTTTAGCCACTTCATGAAAAGTCTTCTTCACTGTCACTTTGCAGAACAGGAAAAAATGTCAGTTATTTATTTAAATAATTTTATTTTTCCATTCCATTATCTGATTTTTCCATTTGATTGTTACAAGGCATGTCTGAATTTTCAAAGTTAGTGAAGAGGACACTAAAGTTGCCTGGGCACAGGGCCTTCAGTTCCATCCCTAGTTCCATCCCTCTCCTAGCAGTCTGATGCCAGGGCCAACAAGAGATGAGGAGAGACTGGGGAGAGATAGCAAGTCAGCAGGAGAGCACCTGAAGAGAAACACAAAGGAATTCCAGCCACTCCAGACAGCGAGGAGAGGTCCAGCTTGCCTCTAGCAAACATCATGGGGAATAAGTATGAGAAATTAGAGGCATGTGCATGCCTGTACAGCTATGATCATATTGACATCACAGAGATTTGGTGGAATGATCCCTGTGATCATTCCCTGTTAGAATGAAAGGATACAGGCTCTTCAGAAAAGACAGACAGGGAAGACAAGGTGAGGGTGATACCTTCTAATAAATTGCATCACCAGCAAATTGCTAAACTTAATACTGCCCTTTGCAAGCAGATCTTGACAAAAATTCTCCTATTTCAAAGCACCTTCAAAATAACAGTGGTCCTCTAAACAGTGGTCCTCTAATATAACCTCAGTCAATAATCAAAGTTTCAATTTAAATTTTTTGAATATTTGTTTTTTTCTAACAGTACTTACCACATTCCTTAATAAAACCAGAACTCAGTGTACTATGGATGGATGCAGATTATTAGGCTCATCTTTCTCTGCGTCATGGAATATCAAAACACTCAAAAGTAGAGGCAACTGAAATATATCTGCTGGTTAACAAAGGGTATACTTCTAGTGGACAGGCAATAATACATTAGATGAATCCAAGCGTTTTGTTGGAGTTTTTTTTTAACTGATTCGTTGAGCATATGCATTTGCATATCATTTATGTATAATGGTCCATAAAAATATTTTGTTTTCTATCTATCTATCTATCTATCTATCTATCTATCTATCATTGTAATTCAACTAAACATTTTGCTGTAACTGGATATTATTCTGGTAAGAAAAAAAAAACGCCTCAAAACCCCCCAAAAGAACATATCTCAGCATTTTCAGGATTGATTGCAGAATCACTAAGATTAGCTAGTTGACACTATAACCTCGAAAGGGAGGCACAATGAATATTAAAAACAATATGTAATGTCAAGCCAATAGACTTTTTTCTCAGAACGCAAGAGCAACAATATAATGAGTATTTAGAGAGTTTGCCCTTGACTGAATCTTTGCTTGAGTGTTTACTTGGAGTACTGCTGCATTTGGGAAACATAATTTTTTCAATTAATTCCTTGAGGTATCTTACAGTAAGTTAAAAAAAGAAGAAATGGACTGTTCAGTACAGGCTATAATTAATCTTTAGTGTTCATCTTTTTGACTGCTCTCATTAAACATCACTGAGTTTGTATGTGTCATCTTGAAAAATCAGGTAGCATAAAGTAGGCACTCAAAAAGTGATTGTTATATCATGAATCACTTCATACAGACAGACCGTGAATGCATTTAGGATCATTATTAGAAGAATGCTTTTAACATTAAACTGCTAAGGTTCTGGAACTACCTTTTTACTAGAGTGTTAACAGCAAGGAACCTAAAAATATCCTCTAAGCACAAATCTCATGTGAGTTTAAAAGACCACTACATGCTGTAGTACAAGGGGTGGCATATCCTACATACTTAGGAACAATTTTGCCATATGATTTAATGGCATATAAATATCAGGCATGGCAACGTATCCCATTTTGATTCCCAGTTCAGTTTTGTTCCTTAAATATACACCCTTCTAAATATCTAGGAAACTAATAGTCTTTGCAAATGATTTTACGTGACAAGGTTTTGGTAGCGGGGAAGGTTCAGGGGTGGCTTCTATGAAAACATGTCAGATATTGCCACCATGTCTGACAGCCCCAATGCAGGCCAGATCCAAGACAGACCGACTGAGAGCCAAAGGTGACCTTACTGGTGGTAGAGTAAAAACTGCTGTGTAAAAGAAAATGTGAGAGAGAACTGAGAATATGTGACAAAAACAACCCTGCAGAACCAAGATCAGTGAAGAAGGAGGGGAAGGAGGTGCTCCAGGCACTGGAGAAAATGCAGCCCATGGAGGACCCCTTGTCAGAGTAGGTGGATGTGCCTTGAAAAAGTTGTGATCTTATGGAAAGCCCAGACCAGAAAAGGCCCCTATTTAATGGTTTGACCTATACAATTAAATAGAAGTGTTGTAATGCATTACTAGGTTTGTTATTTTAGTAGCTCATTTTGCACTGTATAATAGTATGTTCCACTGCACAACCCCCCTTTTTCTCTGGATGGTGATGGTTCATCCCTGGTTTCCCCGCCCCTCTCCCCCTCACGTCATCGGTGTCCCATTGGACGTGTCCCTTTCCCCGCCCCTTCGGCGCGGAGGTTTGAAAAGCATGGGAAGGGGCTGGCTCGGGCGCTCTTTCCTCATGGCCTTAGAAGAATAAACATCCCTCCAGGAACAGAGCGTCTTTCGTCTTTTACCTTAATCTTGACCACGGCTTCTCCTGGTCCCTGAGCTAGCCCTGTTTTTAGAACACAGAAATAAACCAGTGCGTCATAGAAGAGCACCAGTTTGAGTTCAAGAACAGGGTCCCTGATCATTCAGTGTTTCACTGTGAGTTTATTATTCACCTCATGTTCTGATAGCTCCACAGTGTTCTGTGTTAAACAAATGCACCAAAAGGAATGTGGTATAAGTAATGATGGGAATTGTTCTGTGCTGCTTGGTTAGAAAGCAAGGTATTGTCCTTGTATGTCTTTAAGCAATGTAGACATATCAAGCAATTATTTACAGTATTCGTATGAACTAGGAAACTCCGATATGATTCACCATATTCAGCTACTAAGAGGTATAAGGTTTCTTATCCTGTTGATTAAAAATGAAGTTTTTGATATGATGCCACATAATGCAATTTCTGTGTTCCTACTTTGCTATCAAGAAATACAAAGTAAAAAATTAAAGAGCTAGAAAATGACAGAGTTAAGGTTGTTTCCATCTGTTAAAAATGTTGAAAGCTAACCAAGATCTGAGGTAAAGATTTTTCAAATAGCAATGCAATTTATAAGATTTTTTTAACAGATTGATAGTTAAGATAGTGAATATTGATTTCATATTCCCACTTTTACAGAATAATGTATAATGTGAAATTACTCACTTATACAAACTTTTCACAAACACTTTTTAATCTCTTAGTGAATGCCTGACTTCAAACTATGGCAGAAGTTCATGAAAGGGTCTGTAGAGAAAAAAAAAAAACCCAAAAAAAACAACGTACAGAACAACATTCTGTGCTTTCAGAGTAAAGTTGGAAAATGTTGTCCATCAAATGTTTAAGTCAATCTGAAGTGAATTAAACCTTTTTAGTCTTGTTTCTCATATGTTCATACCTGAACAACCCTCCAAATAAATGTACCTTGTAGGTTGAAAAAAAGAAGGATTTGAAAATATATGAATGTTTGATACTGGTGTCATGTCTGCTTCTTCTCATGAGCCAACATCTGGTCCAAATACCAGGCGAGCGAAGTAGTTTGTAGATTGCTTTAGTGCATTTATGCAATTCTCTGTTAGTCTCTCTTTTCCTTTCCTTCTTTCAGTGAGAAGAGACAGAATAACTATTTTGTAAGACATTGATTCTCTGTTTTCAACTGGACAAATATTGTTCATTAAGTATCCAGACAGTTTCATTTAATTTTCTGGGGTTTTTGCTAGAATACTTGAGCTGGATTTTTAGTAATTTAGCGTAAGTCTTGATGCTGCCAGTCAAGGCCTGGCAAAGACATATTACTGGATTAACATTTTTATCAATTCTGGGATCATTTTGTGGTCAACTTTATGTACAGTGGTTTTTGCCTTTTCACTCATATTTTATCACTTGAAACATGGCAAATTTACTGAATTTTGTATCACAACTGAAATGGGATGTCCCAGTAACTTCCAAGTTCTGGGAAAGTTTGTCCACTTCTCTTTATTTGAGTGAGTTCTTCTCCCCATTTAGCTCTATCTGGACAGATAGACTTCTGTATACATGTCTTCATTTTAATTTTCTTTGTTTTGGTGTACTTCTTTAGCAGAAAATTATAAGCAAGTTATAGAAGCAAGTTATAGTTCAGTTATAGCAAGTTCAGTTTTTAAGCCACAATAAATTTATTTAGCCTCATTCCAGTTTTCACA
This sequence comes from Erpornis zantholeuca, assembly GCA_013400515.1. Lineage (NCBI taxonomy): Eukaryota > Metazoa > Chordata > Aves > Passeriformes > Timaliidae > Erpornis > Erpornis zantholeuca. Next base: position 58,111 of record VZTN01024962.1, on the reverse strand, counting down.
AGAGATAGAATCCATGTCTGCTTTCCTTTCTGTTTTAATGTCTGAAGAAAATGAGCTGTTTCTTTTAATTTAATTAGCCATGTTTAGTACTGGAATTGTTGTCTTTCTTACTTAATTCCTTTACTTTCTGATCTGACTTCACCTTCAGGAAGGTTAGCTTCCTAAGCAAGGGAGAGGATTTTACATTTTTTCACTACCTGTTTGCCAATGCAACTTTCTAAAAGTTTTTGCATCACTTGCATGTTTTATTTTACATTTTCCAGAGATCACAAAAATTGTGAAATTCCTATAAATTTCAAGAATTAATTTTTTTATGTCCTCACAACAGGTAATTTGGCAATATAAACACACAATTTATTCAATTTCTAAGCACCTACTAAGGAATACATAGGGACAATTTATTTTACATCAAAAATGCAACCCAAGTATTTCTACTTCTGTGGTTCTCTTCTGCTGTCTGATCTCATGTTTAAAGTGTTTATTCAGAAAACTGATGCGTTTTAAACACTTTGTAAAGGTTAAAAAACCCATCATTTTTCACATCTTACAGTTAAAAACATTCCAAGATTTTTCTAAAAATCCTTTCATTGTTTTCAGTCTTGTTGGCTTAACAGATTGCTTCCTTTGCTTTCCAAAGTATGACCTTTGTCAACTGGATATTTGTTTATTCCTCACTTTAATTAAAACTGGTGAACCTTGATTACTGGCATAATTTTGTTTTATGCACCAGACTATGCCTTTGCAACTTTGACAAACCAATACCAAAATAATTTAATTTGTCTTTGGTAAGGTGACTATCTGGTGTGGAGCCAGTGTAGCTATCACATCCAGAACATAAGCTGTTATATTTGGCTTCTTCCACTTTTAATAATTTCTTCTCAGGATTCAATAACCATGCACACATCTCTGCATAAAAGACCTGCACGTGAAATGACCATATGTTCCAGCAATTTAATCTCTCCCTGAGCAGCCGTGACAATGAATGAAAATATGGCTTATGTTTTGGGCCATATGCAATGAGTCAAGCCCTTGATCTGTCAGGGGTAGCAGTTCTGCTCTGGCCTGCTCTACCTAAGCAAGCCTCCAGTGTATCACATTTGTTCACTTTGACATCATATACAGCTTCTTCCTCAATGCTTTTGGTGCTTATACACTTCCAGAAGTGAATTTTTCCTACTTGTCCAGTTATTCAGCCTCTGGCTACAACTTTTAAGATATTTTATATTACTTTCATGTTTCATGTGAACTGAATCATCATTTCCACTTGTATTTGAAATCATCCCATACATTTCAAAAAGCAGTAATTCATATTGAATTAGCTTCTTCTCAAAACACGTCTGAGACTAAGATGCAGCCACAGACTGTATATCCTGGCTTCTTTTCTGTTTCCTCTCTTCTGGAGAACAAATGACAGTGAAATCTTCTCTGAAATTTTAAACTGTTCTATTTCTGTGTTATTACCATTATAGTAAGCTGGTGGTTTACATTTTAAACATAATTGAATGCCAACAAATGAATAACAGGTCCTCAAGAGATAGTTTTTCTAAGTTATGAGCAAATAACTACACAATCTTAAGAAGATCTATGCAACTTTCTGCCTTTTACTTTTTCAAGGTGTCATGGTTTAGGAACGGTGTTCTTCAATGTAGTACTCCAGCTCCATGTGCAGTGTGCTTTTCCTCACCCTCCAACTGGAGGCAAAAATGCAAAGATCATGGGCTGAGATAAGGACAATTTATTGAAACAGCAACAAAATAAAAAAAACAAATGTAACAACAATATCAATAACAAAAAGTATAAGAAAAAATACCTATTTACACAGAAAGTCCAAACAATACTGGACTGCTCTGTCCACCATGTTTTTTGACCCTTCTCCCTGGACAAGAGTTCCTTTTCCACCCACCCTTCCCCCTAGCATTGACATGAAGTGATATAGAATTATATCCAGACCCTGGCCACAACCACTCCCAGTTACTACAAAAAAATTAACCCTGTCCTGGCCAAAACCATGACACAAGGTAACAGTATATTTTTATTTTATTTGATTTGTAGATTAAGAAAAAAAAATATCCAGAAAGTGAGATAGTTTTACCCTCTTAAAAGAAATAACTGTTAACTTGTTCATTCAAAAAATATTTTTCAAGTCAATGAAATTTATGAATGATATAATACATGGAGTGTGACTTCTACCTATATGAAACCTATTTTGCACACGCAAATATGCATTTAATAACTGTATATCTGAAATATATTTGTTAAAGCTATGACAAGAAGTTAGAGGCTATTTAACTTATTATAGTGTGATCAAAAATAAATACTCTGTACTACACTGTAATACCAGTGTTTTGTACATGTAATTGTATTCTTCCATTATCTGGAATATATCTTGTGTAGTTAATTTGTTATTTATTTTATGGAGCAATTTTTTTCCCCCAAGGTTTAATAAAAGCTTGTCTTTCGAACTATGATGTTCAGCACATTCTAGCCATTCAATTTTTTAGCATGCGATATGTGATGAGAGGAAACTTCAGCCCAGCCTATCTGCCTGCTTATTAATCCATGCCAAAAATTGCTGGTGACCATTTATAGCTCTGAATAATCTGGTTTTCCAAGACTGCTAATCATTTGTCATTGTTATTCATTCCTTTGTCTTATTTTTTGCTTTCAACACATCACAATTTGAAGTCAAATATTATCACACTCTGAAAAAGGCAGTCAGTTATAATCTGTTTTCCTAAATCGTTCTATTAAAACTGGTTGGCAAGGTTTTCTGCAGGGAAAGGTCATCTGCAGAACAGCAATTCCACAGTTGCTTAAAAGCAACCCAGAGTTTCACTATTTCTTTCTAAGGAGGTGACCGGAAGGGCTCATTTTGATGTCCTCAAAATGAAATAAAAGCCATAAAGAAAACACAGCATATGGATACTTGTAAAAAGCCAATTGGTTCATGCACATACAGTGGTTCCCTCAGACTCCAGGTTCAAGACAGCTAACACGGCTTCAGCAAGGGAAAATCCTGTCATAGTGGCTTCTTATGATGGAGCAACTACCTCAGCTGACGATGTGAGAGCTACAGATATAATTTGTCTGGACTTCTGGAAAGCCCTTGATTAGGAAAAAATTCTTTACTGTGAGTGTGATGAGGCACTGACACAGGTTCTCCAGAGAAGTTGTGGATGCCCAATGCCTGGAAGTGTTCAAGGCCTGGTTTGATGGGGCTCAGAGAAACCTGGTTGGGTGGAAGATGTCCCTGCCCATGGCAGGGGGATTGGAACTAGGTATTCTTCATGGTCCCAAATGATTCTATGCTTGTATGATTATTTTCATGCAAGAGTTTTCTCGCTTTTATCCTTCTTTAGACTTCCTTAGGCACCCTTAAGTGGTATGCAACTGCATTTCTTTCTCAAAAAAACCCATTAAAATCTTCCAAATGTCATCATTTTAATGAGATATTTAACAACTTTTATTTTCACATTTATTTTTGGAACAGAAGCCTACACATTTGCTGCAAACAGAGTTTAGGATTGAAGTCCTCATTAGTCTTAGGTAAATAGTTTAAAAATGCTGTTGTTTTTAGGCAAGAGCATGTTAGAATATGATGAGTAAGCCAGTCATAAAATCATTTATAAATAGCTGTGATCATGAATATGTTAGTAACAGGCTGGGGATAATAAAATTATCATAATGTGGAATTTATGTTTCCTTTTAAAGAAGGTGTGATTCTTCAAAATGTAATTCAGTGCTTAGCTGAACTTGTGTTGTACATCAGGGGTTGCTTCAATATGAATACTTGAGCGTTTCCTAAAGTAAGACTTTGGAACATGTCAAGAGGAGAAAAAAACCCAAACCAACCAGAAAACAAAGATGTCATAGCAGAATTCAAAAATTGTGTCCTATAAATTTTAGTTTGTATACCTCAGACAACCTTTCTCAGACAGTTTGAGCTGCATCTATGACACAATATGACAATTTCATCTCTTTGGAGATGACAATAATGTATCATGAGATACATGGTTAGCTGT
>VZTN01024962.1:23610-50603 GCA_013400515.1 Erpornis zantholeuca | reverse complement strand
AAATATCTGGAAAGAAAGTGAGTTCTGCAAGTCACTCACTGCAAGAAGTGAACTTTTCAGATTCAATTAATTACATATAAATAGTATAAATAGATATAAAATAGTATAAATAGATCAAGAACATGTTATCCTTTTCTGTTCTTTTTTTCTTTTTTTTCTTTCTTTTTAGCATAAAGAAATAATGTAGCTGCTTTGTCAATTTTGGATTAATATCCTTTTTTTTTCCACCTTGTCTGCCTAATAATACTTAGAATAATTCTAAACAACCAGTTAACCAGATGCCTTTACCTCAAAAATACCTCCATCCAAGAATTAGTGTATAAGGAGACCTTGATAAGTGTCAAAAACCTCCAAATTCTTATTTATACTATCTAAGTGTAATGGGTTACCAGTTCCAGTTGCAAGGGCTATCTTGAGAGCTATTATCATACTGTACAACACAGAAAGAATCTCTCAATAATTGGTGACTGACAAGGAGAGTTATCCAGCATATCTCAAGAGAAGACCTGAAATTTGAGACCTTTGAGACACCTGAGACACGAACATCCTGGTGAAATTTATGAAAGGATTTTTATACACCAGATATTGTATGCACAGCCTTTGCCAGACAAATTCCTCACCTGTGCAATGCTATTGAGATATTTGCTCCTTTGGCAAATTAATTTCAAGTGATTGGAAATACCCATGGACATGAGCTGTACTTTCTTTAAAGTTCAGAGGAATAATGCCAGGCTATGAGCTGAAAATATGCATTAACTGCTAAAAGCTATGGCAAAAATGAAAAAAATACAGCACATATTTAGACATGCTGATCATTTTACAAGCCAGTTGATTCTGAGAGAAGAAAATTAGTCCAAAACCAGGATACTTCATAGAGGTCACCCATCCATTCAGTTTAAAATATGTAGTGGTTCCCCAAATAATACAGCATAGAGTTATCAAACTACTTAACTACGTTTTGTCTATTTAACTACAAAGAGCTTCATATAATATGTGTATGCAAATGCACAAGTATGCCTGTATGAAAATGTGATATATGTATATATATGTATTTGTAACTCTGCCTTCTGCTGATGGTTCTTTCTCTATGGTTTTGCCTGTTTATTCTTTATTTTTTTCTTCCTGTGGAAAACCAGCATACTACACAAGGCCTAGGCCTTGTGTGAGGTTCTCAGGTGTCAACTGGAAGTCCATACTGCTGAATTTGATATTTAATGCTATGTATTATAGGTGCTTTCTGAAGCTTTAAACAAAATGCAGTGGGTGAGAACATAGTTTCAGTACCCGCTTTCTTGTTAGCACTTGCTAGAATAACTGTATTTAAAGACAGTTGAATTGGTTACACAATATGTTAGCAATCATTACTAAATAACAGTTTATAATGCTTACAGGTGAAAACTTAAAAAACTGAAAAGTTAGTGTTATGTTTTCAACCTAAACAACAAGACTGAAAATATCAGTCTGAATTATTCTTAAAATGTCAAGTCTGTGACTAACAGAATAAGCTATGAAGACAACTGTTATTTATTAATATGTTGTAACACATTTAGAATAAATGTTCCAGAGATAAAATCCTGGTAAATCTGTAAACCCATTCCTAGTCAGAAGAGGCAATCTGTTAACAACTATTTAAAAAATGAATAAATGTTCAGAATTCTTACTTCACATAGGATAAAATATTAGCGATATAGATGATATAGATACAGATGTGGATGGTATAGTTATAAGTCTGGATAGATAACTCACATGGAAATAATGAAATACTTCAGTTTTTAAAGGAATAGTTAAATAGTATCATTGGATAAACAATATTAAGACAGAAAACATCAAAAAAAAATTCACCTCATACTCAATGCAGAAGTGGGCTGCAGGGATCATAAGATATTCATTTTAACATTTGATTATTAGATAAATTCTAAAAAAATATTAGTTCTGTTCTAGTGTTTAGAACGAGAAAGTGGCATGATCAATAACAATAAACTTGACAAATATTAAGCAAGTAATAGAAAAAGTCTGAGATGGTGTTCATATTTATATTTGTACTAGAGATTATAAAGACAATGAATCTGACAATTGACGTGTTTTATGAGAAAACATACAATTGCTCTGATTCCATTATTAAGATTTTTCTGAGGAATTTTTCAAGCTATTTTATGTTAAAAATGTCATATACTGTTTGACAAAATGCATTTTTTCTATTTTCTAACACCTAAATAGATTAAAAAGATTGTTTCATTTCATATACTTCAACTAGGTACTTACAACAAAACTTAAGGCTGATTAAGCCAGAAAAAGTTCTGAGTTAGTCTTAAAGGTTCCTTCCTATCTCATTCATCTACAGATTGTTTCATTTCATATACTTCAACTAGGTACTTACAACAAAACTTAAGGCTGATTAAGCCAGAAAAAGTTCTGAGTTAGTCTTAAAGGTTCCTTCCTATCTCATTCATCTACAGGAGAACCTGGATGATATGGTCTACATCCACATTAGTGAGCAATGCAGTTCAATGTGAGTGCATTTGCATAGTGAAAGCATCAGGGCTGAGGACTTCCTGCCTACACTCTACATGTTTTGGGGGAAAGGATGACTTTTTGAAGTGCTTATGTCCTCCATGGTCATACAACTCTGGATAAAAATCACATCGAGAACAAATCAGAAATGGAAGTGGCCATTCTCCAAACCTAGAAGACTCCAATTAAAGGCTAGAAACTTTATTATATAAAAATTACATCTTGGTGTTCCAAAGAATGTGTTAAAAACATTTGTATCTGGGTAGAATGTAATTGTCATTGTCATATACAGCAAACTATGTTGATTGACAAAAAATGCTTCTTGATCCGGATCTCCATGAAGAGCAAGGCCAATTATTCATAGATCCTACACAAAATAATAATTTGAAAATCTAACAGACATTTCAGTTGAGATTTATAATAAGACGCTACAGGTGGAAAAGTGTAGAAGATAATTAAGTGCAGTAAATCAAGATAAGTTTATTTTGCATATGAAATCATTATTACAGCACACCAGTTGCATGGCAATGCTAGATTGCAAATCTCTTTCTCAGACAATAAACTTTATAACTCTTACAGTATCAATAATAAAAAGCATGCCACTGCTATATAGATTTTTCAAACACTTGTCATCTCTGAAAAGAAATTAATCAGTATGATTGCATACTGACTTACTTCTCTGGAGGAGGACGGAAGTCAAAAATAATCTTTTTCTGAAGAACAGTATCATTTTTTGAAAGACAGCTTAATATTCAGGGGTCTTGACACTCAACTAACTAAAAAAACTATTATAAAAGATGAAGCTTGAAAATCCACTAATCCTTAATGAGTATTAATCTTTTAACGAATTTTAAAAAGAGTGTTTTACGCTCATGGGGAAATCCTGCATAAGAAATTATGTCCTGAACATGTGCTGTTCAACATTAAAGTATCACTGGAATTAGTTTCAATTAAGAAAATTAATCTGAAATTTATAAGTGAGCATTCTGCCACAGATAAAATTTGATTTTAATATACTAAATAGTTCCTATGCTTTTTTAAAATGTAAACATTGAAGATGTGTTTCTATTCTTATCTAATATGGATCACTATTTTGATGAGTTGGGAAATTGTTTTTTCTCCAGTTTTATGTTGGCATGAAAAGAGGAATCACGTTTTTTCTCCATTTGTAAAATTACTGCACTTATTTATTTTGCGGTTCTTTTCCACTAAAAGAAAAAAAGATCTACAGTCTTTCGTAATATATTCCGTTTCTATGCACATCAGAGAAATTATTGTAAAACATGTGCTTGAGAATCCTCCTTGTTCCATCAAAATGACACAAAATCTTCTTCATCTGCATGGCCAGTAGTAAAGCAGACAATGGATAGCAGATGTCTAACTGCTTTAGGATCAATAAATAATGCAAACGGACAATGTCACAGTTTAAACTCTGTAAAGTTCTTCTTGTAGAACAAGTAGCATCAAAGATAACGTCAGAGGAGCCTGTGTGACTTTGTTTTCAATACTAGGATTCCTCATGGAAGCCTGAATAAAAGAAGGACAGACTTTAAAACTAGGATCTAAAAAAATATGTTAATATAAATTTGAATACAAACATAAATAAGTATATATAAGAAGTGTGTGTACTTGCATAGATGTGTGTGTGTGCTGGTGTACTTAACATGCCACTGATGGCACAACAACAGTTGATATCATAGGTCATTTCTATGCTTATAGGAAATTATGATGTCATTTCTGGCTCATCCCTTAAAGCCTCAAATTGTTAAAGAACCTTTACCAAGCTGAAGTGTTTGTACTGGGTCTGTGTGACAAGGTTGTGAAAACAGGGGAGCTACAGGGGCAGCTTTGTGAGAATCTGCCAGAAGCTTTCCCCTTGTTCAATTGACCCACCTCCAGCCAGCTCCAAGGTGGACCCTACTCCTGCAAAGTCTGAGCCCACCACTGACAGTGCCAGCACTTCTGTTATAGCGAAGTTAGGTAGAAAAAAATATTGTGCAGAAGCAAATGGAAGTCAGAGGAGAGAGGACTGAAAATATGTGAGAGAAACAGCCCTGCAGGCACCAAGATCAGTGCAGTTGGAAGGAGAAGAGGTCTCCAGCAGACAGAAAGATTCCCCTGCAGCCTGTGGTGGAGACCATTGTGAGGACAAGTTGTCCCCCTTGCAGCCCATGGAAGTCCACAGTAGAGTATATAGCCACATGCAGCCCCTGGAGGACCTGAAGCCAGAGCAGGTGGATATGCCTGATGAAAGCTATGATCCTGTGGGAAACCCATGCTGGATAAAGCTCCTGACAGGACCTGTGGCCTTGTGGGGGACCCACACTGGAGAAGTCTGCTCCTGAAGGACTGCACCCCATGGAAGTGACCCAGGTTGAAGCAGTTCATGAAGAAATGCAGCCTGTGGGAAAGACTGATATTGGAGAAGTTCATGGAGGACTGTCTCCCATGGGAGGGAACCCCCATGCTGGAGTAGAGGAAGAGTCGTCCCCCGAGGACAAAGGAGCAGGAGAGAAAACATGTGATGAACTGACCAGAACCCCCATTTGTCACCCGTTGCCACTGGGAGGGAGGAGGTAGAGAATCAGGAATAAAGTTAAGCCTGGGAAGTATGGAGGAGTAGAGGAAATGTGCTTTTATATTTGATTTTCCTTATCTTTATTCTGTTCTTATTTGATTGGCTATAGATGCAATTATTTTTTCCCATGTTGACTCAGTTTTGCGCATGAGGGTAATTGGTGAGGCATCTCTCCATGTCCTTACTTTGACCCATGAGCCTTTAGCCATATTTTTTTGTCCATTGTCCTGCTGAGGAGGAGAGTAATGGAGCTTTGGTGGGCACCTGGCATCAAGTCAGGATCAACCCACCACAATATCTTTTTTGTCTTTATTGCTGTGTTCCTGATTTAGTAATTGTAACCCCATAGCAGAGTGAAAGCAGATGGTTTTGAGCTAATGAGCAGCTTTTGGGTGTATTGTGAGTGCAAAAAGGAGAGGGTAAAGATTAACTTATATTCTAGGAGTCTCACACATTTGGATTCCATGTCCTATTTCTGGCAGCTTATGCTCATGAACTATTCTAGAAAAACATTCCTGTAGCTTAGTCAGACAGAAGGAAAATTAGAAAAGAGATATATAAAGAAATAGGTCCAGACATCCTGATGGTTGTCCAGATTCTTCGAAAATGTTGTGAAGTTGTTTTCTAGGAGATTCTAGCCTTGGTTTTCTGAAATAAACATTTTGCTTGTTTCAAAAGTTAAAATTACATATAAATCAGAGTAAATACTCTGAACTTCCATGTTTTGGTCCTGTATCTCAATATCTAAGAAAGTAATGAGAAAAAGAAAAAAAAAACAAAAAAACCTGTGTTATTATTTGTGCAATTAAATTCACTTGAGCCACACACTTTCCCAGCAGTTTAAACCTTTATGCATGCTCCTAACATAGGCCTACTAATGATAAGTAATAGAGCACCCCAGTAAGCCTTTTAATGTGATAAGTAGCAAACGTGAACTCCAAGTATTTCAGTCAACATCTTGGGAACCACAACATTTGTATTGGTTTGTATTCTAATTTTACTGATTAATTTGATTCCCCTCAGCTGTTAAAACTAGATAATTTGATCTGAAAATGATGTGACACTTCCATTAAGATCTGAACGTTACTCACATACTGTACAGTACGACATAAAAAATAGACCTGTCTTGCACAGGTTTGCAATACACAGTGACAGTGGAGAAATGAAATAGGAAATAAACTTGCTGTAATGCAATGAGCATGTAATGGACATAAAAGAGCAATATTATAAAAGTGTTAATAACTGTTTATTAAATATGAATGTTTATGATTTCCATCGGACAAGTCTGTTTCATTTATCACAGTGTACTTAGGTGACAATGAAGGCACAAAGATGAAGACAATTTATTTGGCTTCATTATCTAAACTACCGTGTTTTAACACCCCTGCTGTTCTAACTTTCCTAATGTATCCTCTCAAGGATACCATTATTATGTGCCTGCTATTTTTCTGGGGATTTTTTTGTTTGGTTTATTTTTTTTATTGTTCGGTTTGCGTAGTAATAAACCACTGGCAACACCCAAACACTTTCTTAACTTGACCTCCACATGTTCATCTCAACACTTACATTTATAATCTTTGCAAGGACAAAGTAGGTTGGTTCTTTACAGATATTCACTGCTGCCTTTTTTAAAATATTTATTTATGAAGCAAAAGTCACAAAATACATTTGAATTAAGAGAATGAAACATGAAGGTTCATATAAAGTTATAAAATAGCCACGTAGAAAAGATATATCTCTGTGGGTGTAAGGACAGTGATGCATCAGGGAAAAAACTATAAATAAGACGAGGGAAGAAAACCTAAGACAAAATGCCAAAGTTTTCTTATATTTATTCTAGGTGTTTCAGATTCTTTTATACTCATTTCATCTTACTGTTCCCTGATAAATACTGAATTATCATATGCAGCAACTACTTTAATTACCTTAAAATGACTCTGCTCTGTGCTTATCAGAATGCACCTGGAGTACTGTTTCCAGTTGTGGTTGCCACTATTCAAGAAGAATCCGAATAGATTGGAGACAATCTGGAGGCTGAGGGAGTCCGTTCTTTTCTCCCTGTAGAAGAGAAGGCTCGGGGGGTGCTGTAGTATGTTAAGTTCTGAAAAGTTCTCTGTCGGTAAAGTTTTGCTATGATCTTTGTAACTCAACCTTTGTTTATAAACTGTACCTCTGTACCCTTGTTGTCATGGTTACCCTGTTCCCTGGTTTTGTATCCTTCCCGCCCTGTGTTGACCACTCCCATCCCCCGCCTCTCAGGCAGAGACCCCTAATCCCTCTCCTCCCACTCCCCCGCTCCTTGGGCAGAGAATCCCTGTCAATCCCTTTGCCACACACCCTTTTCTCCCTAGAAAGTTCTCCCTCGCTCTGTCTCCCATTGGTCTCTGTAACATTGTCCCTCCCCTGTTGCAATGTTGGTTGCTCCCATGCCTGTCAAGCCCAGATCTACCCCTGAACCTTACCCTGATTGGTTTCCATATTCTCCACCCCCTTCCTTATAAAACTCTGTGCATGGGTTTGTATCAGGTCCTTTCTCCTTGGAATGGGTGGAGTTAATAAAGCTGTTGTTGGTTACCACAGAAAGGATCCCTGCTTCTTGTCTCTGCGTACGCGAGCCAACGCCTGTTAGTGCTACTGTCTCAGAGGAGACTGCGCTGCCACCTCGCAGCAGCATCGGCAGGCCGCTGAGGGAGTCCGCTGTGGGACACAGTGGGCCTTGGGCAGCCCTAACCGCGTCGGGGAGAACCCATCACAGTGTTCCAGTGCTTAAAGGGTGGCTGTACAGAGGACTGAGGCTCTCTCTTCAGAAGGAGCAACTGGAGAAACACTGCAAGTTGCACTGGGAGAGGTTTCATTACAATGTAAGAAAGAAATTTTTTTACAGTGAATAATATAACTTGCTGGAACAACTTCCACGGGGACATACGGTGCTCATTTCAAGATATAATTGGACAAGGCACTACATAATCTCATCTGGCTCCCTTTCCCGTGAAAGGTTGAACCAAATGGCCTTTTGAGGTCCCTACAAACTTTGGTTACTCTGTGATTCCGTGAAATGACCAACCTGCTTCACTGGTTTTTACCTTTCTTTGTACTGACATTCATGAAATAAATTCTTACGCTGTGGTTTTACTCTTAGTTGGTTTTACTCTTTTTTTTTATAGGCAATTGTTCCCTACAGGAACGGACAAAGTTAAATGCATTTTTAACTTGACAAATTATCATAGGAAGACTTAGCCAGAATGTTTTTGCTTTTCACGTCTTACAAACATTTGGCTTCTTGATGAAAATATTTCCCAAAAATAATGTTTTGGTGATGCTTCCACAAAATACCCCTGTGTTGTCTCATATTTTATAAACATCATACTACTGTTCTTTCATGTTTCTTTTGCCTCCAGGCACTGTTGCAGGCATCAGCGTACAATATAGCCTCTTATTTATAATTTTCTTTCTTTTTTTTTTTAATAAAAGATTTTTTCTGGGTACAGTGTGGGGCTGACATTTAGTGGATCTTAGAGAAATACAGTAGCAGGCTTCAATCTTCGCAAGGAAAAACATCTTACTTTTAAAGAGAACAGTTTTGTAGGCATTTCTTGTTCTCAGGAAAAGATTGATAGAGGTTTTGTAAGCATCTCTTGTTCTCCAAATAACAGGTGCCATTTTTCACTTTAGTTTGTTATATTCCTGTGTGTATGCTGATATATGCTCTATCTCATCCAATGGCGGCAGAGAGGCACTGTGTCATTTAACCAATCAAGTAGCTGCTAGCAAAAGACCCTATAAAAAAGGAATGGATTCTTGAAAATAAAGCCTTCTGATTTTTTTGGAACTTGGAACTTTTTCTCTTCTTTCTGTGTGCCACAGTGACAGTACAGGGAAACTTAACACTGGAAATCATGACAGGTATCCATTAGATAGACTTAAGATAGAAAATACGACTGCTTCAAACAGACATCAAAAGGCAACAGGTTATATTAATGATACCTGTGTTCACCTGAAAAAATGAAACTGTAACTGCAGGTAGCATGTGTTTTTTCTGGCCAAAAATTGCAGTGTTCTAGAGAAGGGGAATTTCTTATAAAACCCAGTTTATGGCTGATAAGCAATTAAAATAGAATATCTTATCAACCTTACTTGTGGTCAGAGCCTGTCATACTGATGCTCTTCTTAGCGAGAGACTGGTTAAGTTGCAAATCACAAATGCATTTAACAAATAGGACTAGAAGCAGAAAAGTGCTTGTAGGCAGAGGCTGGTGTACAATACTGGCAAGAGAATGCAGATCTCCAAAGACACCTCCAAAGAATGCACTGGATGGTTTTGTGTTTAGAATAAGAGTAAATGCTGAGACTACAGTTAATACACCTAATATCAGAAAGTTTTGAACAGAAAGGGGGGGAAAGGGATACTTGAAGAAGGTTTAAGGGGAATAATGTGCAGATGTCTGCACACAGACTGAGAAATGACGCGATGTTTCACACATGAAGAATGAGGTTCAGACTTGCTTCTGGAAACAAGAAGCTATTAATAGTGCTATTAAGGTACTATTAATCGGGAAGAAGAGTCAGTTCAAAAATACTGACGTAAGAAATAACTTGGAGAATAAATACTCTAGAGATGAAAATGAAAGGGAGAGAAGAAATGTTCAAAGAGTAAAAGGTTCAAAAAATAAAAAGTTCAAAACATAGAAATGAGACAGACAATGGGGTAGGTACTTCAGCTAGAGAAGGAATGAGGTGAATGAGCCAGTGTTCAGTGAGAAATGCTAGAAGGAAGAAGAGAAAGCTTTCCTCCTAAACAGTTTATCTGGCCAGTAGGAGAATTAGAAGCATGGTGAGAATCAAAAGGCAGAAACTGGACTTTTATTTTGTATTTTCAAGTAGAAAGAAATGTACTGACATTTTCTGCTGTTTCTGTTCATTTATCTCAAGGAATACAACCACCTAACCTAAACCCCACATTTTAGAAAATATTCTATCATTTTCTAAATGATACGATTTTCTAAACCACCACAATTTTCTACCCAACCACAACCATTGATTCATCAGAAAGCTCTTCTGCTCATATGACTGACGAGTTAAAGAAACTCCCCAGTCAGACCATTCAGGAGACTCTCCAGCAGTCACACTCCTGCTACCACAGTGGGTAGGACTAAACTTCTGGGACTTCTGGGACCAAAGCTGCTTTGCAGCAGGCAGCTCCAGTGACTGACAGGTCCCTCTTGGCTCCCCACACACTCACTCCACAGTCAGACCAGGTTTCCTCACCGGTTCTACCCCAGATTTCCCACAGCACTCTCAGATGTCTCGTTCCTTAAAGCCGTTTATTTACAGCATAGTAACACAGGAACAGCCCGAGCTGGTACCTCCAAGGTGGATCCCAGTCAAGGAAGCCCTGGCCTTTTATACCCTCGAAGTCCACTCACGGGAAAGATTCTCTCTTCCTCCTGAGTCTTCAGCCTGTCCCCTCTCCTTGCCCTGCCACCTGGTTGGCATCACCCATCTTTTCTCCTTTGTAATCTCTGAAAGGTTGGCAACTCCCAGTTCCTGCTGTGTCTCTCAGTGTCCATTCTCCGACTGATGTCACCCACCTTCATGCCCTTTCTTATCCCAAAGGTTGGCAGTTCATGGCCTCTCATCTCTGGCTTTCACCCAGAGCTCAATCCGCATCTCACTCTGCAGTTTGTGAGCCAAACTACTCGGACCAGGAGCATTCCTCAGCAGGTGTGCTGAGGAATACATGAAGAAATTACGCATAAGCATTCGGGACCTCTGTAGTGAATCTATCTCAACCAGTATATATGTTTTCTCTGTAAACATAGACCCTTCAGTGTGATAATGAAGTGCAGAAGTGAACATTTCCAAGGTAAGGTGAGTGGTATTGTTTTAAATGAGTACATGTGTAAAACTTTTCTCAAGTCACAAAATTAATTTTTCACCAAAACTCTGGAATGTGCGATCATTTTTGCAGAAGTGATTATGGTTATATAGTTTTCATAGTGAGGAATTAATTTTTCCTGTAGGAGTTTTTTTTTTCCCATGCGTGTTTACTCTGCAGCTAATATCATATTACTAATATCATTTAGAAATGAAAACAGTGAAAAAATCCACAGTAAATAGTGATCTTGACCCCTTAAAATAATCAAACTTCAGAAACACTAGAGAAGCTAACATTCAGTTTGATTTATAAATATCTATGTTCCACTGAATGTTCAGTTTTATCTACGTACCTTTTCATTGCTGGCAAAAATTGTGAAAGTAGTTTCAAAGGAAATTGAAATGATCCAATTCAAGCTCCTTTTTAAACTAGTTAATAAGTTAATTATTTAGATGTTCTTAAGATTTTTTTTTTAATCTTTAACTTTCTCAACTTCTTAAACTTCAAAGTGCTAGACTAGTTTCCAGAGACCTTTCTGGTGAAATCAGTTAACTTTGTAGGAATAGATGGGAATGATTTCCTTGACTTTTTGAAATACTGTAGAGAACTTTGAGGGGAAATTCCAGAACTATTATATAAACAAGCATGTTAGGCAGGTTCCCCTTCAATAGAGAGAGTTGAGTACTCACTCAAGGTATGAGTTTCTTGTATGATAGTTGTGCATGGGGAAAGAAAAATTACCTCTCTAACTGGTGTTTAGAGGAGTAGAATAGTAGTCAAAATCTCTGCCTTATAAACAGAGCTTTCTTGTTCCAGATCTCTACAGAACTTAGAAAATTTAAGTTCCATTTTCCCTACCAAGGGCACTCATTAACATTAGTGTTGTGACACTTCGTATCTAGGAAACTTCCACAGGGCCAGATGATGTGACTGACTTTCCAGAGAGTCACATCTAAAATCAGATGAGCTGCCCTACAGAGTCTGAAATTATTCTAAATGGCAGTGCTCAGGCAACCAGATCTTCTCCACTTTGTCTAATGAGTTTTCCAAACGGATTATTTTGAGACTTTGTCCAAGGTCTTGTTGAAAGCCCCGTTTAAAGACATCACACAACATTCATTTTTCTGCTACTTTCTTGGTGTATAGAAATAATACAAACAAAACCTGGTAACATTTTTCTTTTCTTCAAATGTTTTAGTGTTGAGAGGGGATTTTTGTTTGGAGTTTTTTTTGTTTGTTGCTCTTAGGGGTATTTTGGGACTTTTTGGGGGTTTTTTGTGACTTATTTGATCTTGAAGTTAAAGTATTCTGAACCATTAACAAAATCTGAAACCAATCAATTTTGTCTTGCATACTGGCTTGAAGAAAAGTCTGCAACTGCAAATGCTCAAGAACTGCACTCAAATCTAGAGGTGAAATTCATTGCTCAAGCAATCTCTGGTTTAGGCTGTTTCTCCTTACTCGTGAGAGACAAACTAATTGTGAAATACTAGTCATCTAGGATGTTGATTGCTTCATGTATCCTGGTCCCTATGAATGCTATTCATGGAAAAAAAGTTTCACAGCCTTACCATAAGGATGTCCTGATTTTGAAGTAGTGGGCAGAACTTCTTTTCAGAGTGTAAATATGAAAGAGAAAAGGAAGAATTTTTGCAAGCTGAATTGAGTCAATCAAACCATGAGCAATAATCTGTCTGATCCTTAAATAGAGAAAAAAATGATGCTAGATAAACTTATTCATTCCTCTGACTGGAATTACAAAACTAATGCACAAAGAGAATACACCAGATGGAATAAAGTTTTAAATTATGAAAATATTTTGCAACATATTTTACACCAAAATCTTCCCTGAAAAGTCATTAAAGTTTGTGTGGATAGAGAAGCCCCTCCAGTTTCCTCCATAGTGTTTTATTATGGCACTAGGCAGAAGAATGGGACCTAAGATATAGAGGGGGAATGGAAGGAAGTGCCTTTTTGGGGTAGCAGGAGAATCCCCTGCTGGCCTCCCTCACCTTCCCAGGTGCCCTTACACAATTAGGCTGAGGCTCTGGAACTTGAGAGTCAGGGAAATAGTGTAAATAAAAAAAAATCCCAGTCATGTGTCTTTAATCTTATACAGTTCCTCATACATAGTTCCTTCCTTAACCATTTTACCTGCTTAGTCAACACTGCTTAAAACCAGTACTGATGTGTGTCCAAAAAAGTATTCTCCATGAAAAGATAAACACAACTATGTATGCATACATAAATACACATATAATTGGAAAACAGATATTCTGCTCCCACCTTCTAGGTTTGGATGGTTTGACCATCATGTACTGATAACTAAAATGAAAATCAGAACTTTTCTGTTCCACTTCTTTTTTCATATACCGATACAATTACTCACATACAAAAGCATACAATTGACAGCATGATAGTTTGCCATCAGTATCACTGAATCATGATTTCACCTCCTTATGAGTGAAACAGCTAAGTTTATTTTTGTTTCCCCCTTCCAGACCTGAAAGATTTGTTATTAGAAAAGAAATTCTTTTATAAATCCATTCAAACACTTGAGGAAAAATCTTAAACAAGTGAATATTAATATATTTTTCCATTTTCTAAACTATTTTAAAACTTCTAAAAACTTAATATATTCACAGATGAAGAATGACTATAACATTTAGGGAAGACAAAAATAAATTTATTCTCTTATTTATGTCCTAAAATTTATGTGATTATTCGAAACCTTCTGATGCTGATAATTCCTGGCCTTCAAAATCACAAGTTTCTCTCCCATATTAATAAAAACAAACCAAAAACCATGTAGGCATGTGTAGCATTCACCATACCTACATCCTGGTATTTTGAGTCCAGTCAGCTCTGCTTATGCCTATAGACACTTTGAAATTGATGTGCCTTGTCTAGAATCTGGACTTCAAAGTGAAACTGGTGTCATAAAAAACCTCACTGCTTCAGATCAGGTAAAGTTTTAAACTCTGCTCTGAAAGGAAAAAAAAAAAAAGTGCTTTATTTTTGAATTCACTTTCCTCTTTGAAGTCTGGCTTCAATCCAATTTTAAAGAATCTGTCAGCTAAGTCAGCAATGTTTGTGCTGGAGTCTTGATTTCTGCAGGCTAGCCTGTCCTCAGCTCAGCCCATAGAGATTTACTTGGATGTGACCCATAAACAGATGTGATCACTGCTATTCCTCCTCCTCAGGAGTAAACTCTGGGAGTCTGCTGCACAGGATGGGGAGAAATAGGAAAGAATAGAACTAAACCTGATAATTTTGTTGTAGAGACTTCTGGCATTCTTTTGGCCTCACTTCACTCTCTTTCATCCATATTAAAAGGCAGGAAGAAAAAAAAAGAAGATATCTTTGAAACCTGAACAAGGCTCTTGTCTTCAAGATAGGTTTGTAACAAGCACTTCATGATAGTTCCTTGCTCTCTGCATTACCTCCCACTGCTGAGTGATTCCCAGCTCCTGGAATTCTAGTCTGAGCACATGAGAAAATTCACTGAAAAAGCTAAAGCCTGTGATGTGAGATTGCAAAGCTCTTACTCCTGCACCTATGAAAAAAATGCTATGCTACAGGATAGCTGTACCAGAAATGTTCCAGATGATTTTGGTCATGAAAAGAAAGCAAAATGGGGTGGGTGTTTTTTTGTTTTTTTGTTTGTTTGGTTTTTTTTGTTTGTTTTTTGTTTTTTGGTTTTTTTTTTCTGTTGTTAACATAATAAGCTTGAAGCATAAGCTTTAAGAAATAGCAGAATGTTTTATTTTATACTGGCCTAGTTCCCATGCTCTGCATAGCTATTATACCTCTTATGAGCTGAAGTTCAAGTGCCTTAGTTTTTAACTGGTTTTGGTGAACCAGATTTTTTTTCTTCATTGATTGCCTGTGATTGTTTGTTTTTTGTTTGAGGTGGAAGGCTGCAACACGTGAGGGAGGATGCAGCGCAACCAGGCCCGCAGGAGAATGGAAGTGTGATGGAGGGACTGGGCTCTCCTAAGGTATCAGATATGTCAACATTGAACTGAACAGTGTAGTAATTAAAAATGCTTTGGAGCTGCATGAATTCTTAGATTACACCAATTCTTATAATGTATTTTTTCCATTATCCTTTTCTGAAGAAAAATAAACTAATTTCAAAAGTTTCCAAGACTAGGCTTTTTTCAGAAACTGCAATTTCCACCAATTTTAAACTAAAAAGTATAAGAAGCAACAGCAGAATTAAGGAATAGTAATATCAAAAGCTCTTTGATAACATTGAAAATAAAAATATCCAAGGGCTCCATGTTTTATCTTTAAAAAACCCTCTAACTTAAACATATGTTTTCTGATTTGTCTATGTGATAGAGAGATGACTTACCAAATATAAAACATTGTTAAGGTTATTAAAGTTATAATATATGTATATTATATATGTTAAGGTATAAGGTTATAAAGTGTAATTAAAACATTAGAACTTTGGAATGAGGTTCAAGCAGAACATGGTTCGAATGCTCTTTGCTGTAGATGATGGATTTTAATTTTTTAATGTTTACAATTCATAACTAGATTAAGGGTAAAAAAGCATTAATCAAATAAAATTGTTAGGCCAGTAGCAAAAAGGCTGTCTGACGCTCCTTAAAATTTTCAAGGAGCCCTAACAAAATTAAACACAGGTTTTTAATATTCTTTACCTTATATTAGCTGAATATTCAGATAGACTGACCTAAAAAAAAGTACTATTTCTGAGACAAGGAATTTAAAAGAAGATAACCAGTAGTCAGGACTCTTTAGTGCAAAGAACTGTGGATTTTTCCTGGTACCTAAATAACCAATGAAAATTCCTTTTTGTTTGGACTTCTTTAGTATTATGAGGATAAACTTGGATAATCAATTTGGAGCAACAAGACATGGCATGTCATTTAAAGGTTTGGAATTAGTTCCAGTACTTCTCATTTTTATGACAAAAGATCCTCGTTTAATTGTTGCAGAACACAACATGCATAAATGTGGCTTTTGCTCCTTCTATTACAGGATTCATATACGTGTTTGTATTTTTTTAGAAATCTGTATACTTACTTTAATTTAAAATGTAGGGATAATGTATTATCCTCCAAAATAAAAGTACAGAAGATCTTATATAATTTGCTAATATTTTCTACAAATAAAAAAAAAATTAAATTGTTGTCTTTGAATATATCTGTTTTTTCTTGGCTGGACATAAGTATTACATAAAAATACAGAATTTTTCTGGGTTTGCCCATAAGTTTTGTGGTTAAGACCTTTTCACAATTTTAGTGTTCAAGCAGCAGTTGAATTCACTGGCTTTCAGAAAGTGAGTAATTTTAAGATTCTTTTAGATTGTTCTGAGATTTCCCAGCATGCCTAAATTTGAGAACATTCAGAATGCCTTTTCTGCACTTAACTCCCACCTAAAGGCATCCTCAGTCCAGATCTGAGAACCTGCTTGCTCACATTCCATTTAAATGCCATTTAGAGGAGTAACCTAGGAAAGCCTGAACCAGATAGAAAACCCGAGCCTCTATCCTCAGAATCTTGGAGGTCTGAGTCTAAAGTGTAAATTCCAGTATTTCTCTTCAGTTCCCTCAGGAATTAATGATAAGAAGCTTAAAGTAAGCACCCTGGAGTGCCTTCCTGAGCTGTACTGGTGGTAAAGGTGGTTTCTTAAATTTAAGCCAAATACAGTGGGTACCTAAGTTACAAGTACACACTTCCACCTTTTGAAATTTGTGGGGTTTTTTAATACATCAGAATTTTTATGTAGAAATCAAAGGAAATAATAATATTAGCAAAGTTTCATAAATGGTGTAAAACTCATAATAACTCTTACATCTCTTCAAGTGGTTATGGAGCTTAAACATTCAAGAAGGCAAAAAGTAACACTGCTGGTAACCTGTACAAATCTTGCAAAAAAAACCCTAAACAAACAAAATTGTGCTGTGTTTCATTCTGCGTGTTGTCTCTTACTTAACTTTTTACTACAGCACTTAAAATGTGGTGGATGCTTCCTACACATATAAAAATATGAAAAATAGGATCTAAAATGTACAACATACACAGTACCAAAGTAGATATAAGAAAAAAAAAACGTTAAGAAATCAACATTCTCCAAATACATACTTGGGCAAATGAAATAGGTACTATCCTATATTTTTTTTCTGCAAATTGATTCATATGGAAGCACAGTTATGTCTCTGACCAAGTCCGATAAGATAATTCGGAGTTTTAATCGGAGGTTTAATAATATCGGAGGTTCTCCAATAAGATAATTGTGCAGTAAGTTCTGCCAGTGTCCCTCCTTGCTGCTCCTACCATAGCATGCCTTCCTGAAGGCTGTTTGTTCAGATGGTACTGGGCTCCTGACTTAGCTGAAGGTGCATCTACAGTTCAAGTGTACAGAGCTGGGAGGCAAACCAGCTATCCTAAAGTAAGTCCTGCTTACTCATCCAATTTTCTTACACTCTTCCTCCTCAACTCTCTCAAAGAGCAGTGCTTTTGAACTTCCCCAGAGGGTGAGTCAGTCTGTGTTAATTAGGTTCCTACATTCATCGTGGTGGTTATGAACTGAAGCCTTCCTCTATATCATGCTGAAGAGAGAATATGACATAAAGCTACATGAGATTTTAGGGTTTTTTAAGGGAATGAACTACAATTATATTATACAGTAACCTGAAGTTCAAACAGTACATTTCAGTGTTCCAACTCCTACAGTTTCTTGTGATTTGTTGTTTCCACAATGCCCAAAATGTTAATTCGACAAACTGCTTTTGTATGCAATTGTATAACATAGCTGTGATCATAGAGTACAAAATTGTTATGTGGCAATAAGTGAGCCCAGCACCTGCCAAAAAAGTAAAAAGGGAGGATGCAATTTTTATATTCTCTATTCAACATAAAATGCAGCAGTTTCCATCTTACAATGGTGCATAAGGGTAACAATAGCACAAGTTAGATTTTTAAAAGCTATCAATCAGTTCCCACTTATTTCAGTGGAAGCTGGATACATAAATACCTCTAAAACTTTTGTCTGTTATAATTGTTAATTTTTACTTACAAGATTGGTTGCATAGCTAGTTACCAAAAAAACAAAAAAAAAACAAAAGAAAAGAGGAAAAGAGTAACAAACAAGAGGATTGAATTTTTGATCTTCAGTAAGTTTCTAAGTATTTGCATGCCTCTAAACTTGTGCACAGTAGCACGCTGTTCTTAGGACTCTGGATGAAGCATATAATAGCATTTATTTAACACCTTTCTAGATGAGAATTTCTTTGCTACTACATATACAAATAGTTTAGTTCTGAGTCTATTTGCTTAATGCTATGGTTTATCACTGTGATAGTGTTTTCATAAGTATATATTCTTAGTATATTATCAGAACATTTATCCTTTTGCGTTAATGAAAATCAGTGACTGAGGGCTTCAGTGATAAACATGAGGGGGTTTTTATAAAGCAAAACCATATTTTTCCAAGGCTTAAGGTTTTGTGATAACGTATAAGTTTATGGAATTTAAAGATATTTTCTTTTACACGTTAGAATTCAGAAATCCAAGACAGAGAAAGGAAAATGACAAGAAACAGTTCCTAAGCCTGTCATGTCCCAGTGGATTTGAATTTTTAATGTTTCTGTTCTCAGTGCCTTACCTCAGAAGGAGGAGAATGGGATAGCCAAAAAATCAGAGTAATAATGCATACATTTTATCTATGGCACTATAGCAAGAACACATGCAGTTTAATAATGTCTGTACTTCTGTCGTCACACATTTTTTGCATCCTTGGTGGAAGTTTTGATCCTATTCTGAACTGACAACACTAGCATTTAATCTCTTGGCAAAAAAGCAAAGCCAAAGAGGGATGATACGGCTGAAGTAAATGATCATTAACATCCACATGATTCCGTCGTCTCTTCTTTTTACTTAAGTTAACAGCGAGGTGCTTAGTATATCACTAAACTACTGATATATGAGAATATGCCAGAAAACTCCATAAAAAAAAAAATCTCTAAGAATTTTTATAACTAACAGTAAAGGGTACCTCAATGTCTATTTCAAAGCTGATTTGATGAATACAGAAAAGGTCAAACTAAAAATAACTAGACTGAATCAGTTTTAAGTGTAGTAACATATGCCTCATTTAATAATGAACTCTAAATTTGCTCTGCAGTTTAAGTAGTATCATGAATGCTAATTCTGACAGTAAAGGGTTATGAACTACCTGTCTGCTTGAGTCTGGCACAAGGTCAGGCAGTTATAGAACTAATGAAAACCCTGATGTACCAAAAGGTGGATGATTGACATGAGTGTGTTAGCTGAAGAAAGTGCTGAGGAACTCTGGTGCATTCAAAATGACAGTGTCCTGAAACACAATTTACAGCACTCCATTTGTTTAGCCCAAGTGTAGCAATAAACCCAGGTGCTTATTGCCTACGGAACAGTGGCAGAATTCAGAGTATATTATATTAAACTTTTATATGCCAATCACTGGAGGAATTTTTCTGAAATGGCTTGTGATGATCAACTTAAGGCCATTATTCTCTGAATATGTGATTATGCTTAGACAGACTTTTCTGTATATAATCCAGAACATCCTGAAAGGATGAAAAGGAATTATTGTTAAATCTTGGTAAGTGAAAGAAAGCATAAAGCTGTAAAACAGTCAGCTAATAATTTCGATTAAATCGTTTGAAAAGCCTGGGATCTTCTATATGTTAGGGAAACCTTTGTTCCTTTTACCTTCTGGCTGTGCACTTCTCTTCCAGATCTCCATATACCATAGGGTTAATTTTCATCCATTTATTTCCTTTTTAGCCAATTCTACAATGCTATGAAAACTCCATGTTAATTTCCAGATTTCTGTAATAAATGTGCCGTTTTTAGGACATGGAAATACTGGACAACAAAGCATGCTCATCTAGTCACATACAACGAGTATCAGGATGGAAAGTGTCAGAAAATTATTGAACAGCAGAAGATTATTCCAGAATCTTGAGAATATCTAATAGGTAAAACAAACACCTTTTTTCCCTGAAGTGCTTTTCTGAGACAATTCATTCAGCCATGTAGGAATTCAGCCACGCAGAAAATTGATGAATCTGAGCTATAAAATTGAGATGATAAACTGGAACATAAAGATTTCACTATTTAGAGCTAGTCTGAACTGACTAACTTTCAGATATGCAGCAACTCAGAAAAAAATTGATTCAGTTCACTTAGGATTCTGATTTTAAGATATGTTAACAGCTGTGGTAGTTAGTTGGAAAGAATTTTTTTCTCTATTTTCATGTATTATCTCCATATTTTGTCTCCTATCCCTCCTTACATCATCTTTCTTCCCAGAACCTCAACATAAAGAATTTCTACAAAACTTACTCTAACTAAACACATACTTTCTTTCAAGCTGTAAATTTAATGTTGGACAAAGCAGACCTTTTTGGAGTCCTCCTCAAATCATCTTCAATTGCGGCATAAAGAATAATTGTCTAGTTTTGAATCTCCCATTTCATCAAGTGATCAACATCCAAAAGGAGTGACTCACCAAATAGGTGGCTAGAGCATAGGATGCACATGGAGAGGCTGAGGGAATTGAGTTTGCCTAGACTCAAAAGGAAAGGCTGTGGAGGGATGTGATGGTGGTCCTTCCTCCTCTACCTAATGGGGGTTAAAAAGAAGACAGAGGCAGGTTCTTTTCAGAGGGTCACAGAGAAACGACAGAAGGCAATGGCCACCATTTACAGCAATGGAAGTTCCAGATATAGGCATTATCATTGCACAAAGAACTGTTAAATCAGTAACAAGTAGCTTGGCCAAAGGCTGTGCAAAAGCTGAAGTAACCTGATATCATTTCACAGCTGATACTTGAGCAGAAGGTCAGACTAAACTCCAGAGGGCTCTGGTAGCCCAATTAATTCTAGGAAGTTTTATGCTAACTGTGATGGAATTATTGGTGTATAATGCTGGATAAACCATCTGTGTGACCTTTTTAATAGGCTAAAGATATAACTGAAGTTTAGGAAATAAAAACAAAAGAAGTAATAAAAAAATTAATATAAAGAAAGCAAGTAAAGCATTCTTCTTTGTATTTTGCCTCTCTGTGGCCTGTGAGCTGCAATGTAATGCATAACTCTCCAGTGGTTTTCAAACATGAGTCTGTTGCTGCTGTATATCACTGTAGTAAATCTATAATATCAACAGGTTTTGATCATTAAATAGAAAAAGAAAAATGGATTTTTACATGAAGGTGAGACACCAGGTTCACGGTGGCCATATGAAGTCACAAGAACTGAAACAGAAAAACAGCATTCATTACTGTTTCAGCACATGCAAGAATCAGATTTGTACAAAGCTGCTGAATAGAGCAATTTTCACAGTGATTCAAGGCAAAGTAATTTAGCACAGGTGTTTCTGTAATTGTGATAGAAAATTCAGTGTTCAGTGGTCCTTGAACACACATTTCCCGGCTATATGGTGTATCTTGAGTAATTAATATAATAAAATGGAAGGATCCTAGTCTGGGTAAAGTTTTATCTCCCTGAAAGTTATGGGGAGCAGGGAAGAGGATGACAAGATTTTATCTGGTGTATTTTTACCCTTATATGATCAGTTCTCTACTAGCTTTGTTCTGTGGTTTCGAATTTTGGGGTTTTTTGTTTGCTGGATTGACTTTTAGGATAGAAATTATTTAGCACAATGTTTGCTTTGGCACAACCTGGTTTTAGGTAACAGGGGGGCCACACAGATGGTTCCTGTGAGGAAGCTGCTGGAAGCTTCCCACCATGTCTGGCAGAGCCAATCTCTGATGGCTCTGAAGTTGTACACCCTGGTGGCCAAAACTGGGCCAATGAGAGAGGCTGGTAGCACCTCTGTGGTGACATATTTAAGAAAAAAATCAAAAAAAAGTCAGAAGATTTTGGATTCTAGTCAGAGAAGAGGAGAGAAATATGAGGGAAAACAACGTGGGGACACCAAGGTCAGTGGAGAAGGAGGCGAGGAGGTGCTCCAGGCACTGGAGCCAAGATTCCTCTGCAACCCGTGGTGCAGAGCATGGTGCAGCAGCTGTGCCCCTGCAGCCCATGGGGATCCATGGGGGATGCAGAGATCCACCTACAGCCCATGGGGGTCCATGGGGGTGCAGAGATCCACCCACAGCCTGTGGGGATCCATGGGGGATGCAGAGATCCACTCACAGCCCATGGGGATCCACGGGGGGTGCAGAGNCCTTGGAGGACTGCACCCTGTGGAAAGAGAGACTCATGGTCCAGCAGTTTTGGGAGGAATGTATGCCCATGGGAGGGGCTCACCCTGCAGCAGGTGCAGTGTGGCTGCTGCTCATCAGAGTGGACCCACGCTGGGGAAGTTAATGGAGAACTTCCCCAAAGGCCCATAGGGGAATGACTCCTCTCCCTGAGCAGCAGAAGGAAATCTCGGTGGTGAGCTGACCAAACCCCCGTGCTCTGTCTCCCTGCACTGTTGGTGGGAAGGAGGGAGGTGCTGGGGGGGGAAGCTGTTCTAAGGGCTTGTTTTACTTCTCATCATCCTCCTCTGATTCTGTCAGTAATAAATTCACTTTGCAACTTAAGCTGAGCCTGTTTCACCCTTGAAATATTTCCTCCTGGTCCTTATCTCACTCATGAAGCTTTTGTTAACTTTTTTTCCTTTTCTCTCCTCTGCCCAGCTCTGGCAGGGGAGCGTGAGCAAGCAGCTCTTGTGCGTGCCTGGCACTGGGCCAGTGTCAAACCTCATGGTGCTTCATTCTAAGATAAGTGAATCATTCTAGGCTAAGTGAATCAAAAGAGCTGTGATCAGCCAGGTTGGAGCTCTGTTTCATTCCATCATTCAGCAACATGAAGAATACTTCAGATCTGCTCCAAAAAGTAGGCATTGCTCTACGAATCATGTAGATATTTACAGCAACCTGAATGGCAGAGCCTGCTTTCCATTAAAGTCTGACAATTTGTCTAATTTTCCTTTGAAATCACAAACACTGGATTATGAGAGAATGAGGAATACATGGAATATTCTTGGAAGGAGAGGAGGAAGAAAAGAGAGGCCGTAGGAGATTACATAAAACCTTCAATCCAGAGAAACATAATATAGGGCTTTGCACAGGACTTCAAGGAACCTGGTCTAGGGAATGGTGTTCCTGCCCATGGCAGGGGAGGATGGAGGTATATGATTTTTAGGGTCTCTTCCAACCAAAACCATTCTATGACTCTATGATCCATTCTATAGGGATGAATTATATAAAGTAGCAACATATGATGAAGAGAAAAGACAATATGAGGTAAACCTGGATATCAAATGGATTATGAGACTAAGTATTCTATTTAGAACAAATAGACTGAAACAGAAGCCAGTGGACTATGCTACTAACTGCAGTCATGTGAACCAAAAAAAAATACAAGGCATTGTATGACCAAGTACTAGAAGAAGAAAAGTTATGCACAGAATCCCTATATTCATTCAATTCATGGTCCCATCTTACCATTATGTACTGGCATTCTTGTTCTCTCTATACCTCCTGGTACAGTAGCAGGATCCCATATTATAGGTAGCATTGGTCTCACTCTCTGAAGAACTAGGAATTGCAGTGTGCCATCATATCCCACTTCTTGTCTTAAAAAATCAAATTGTCTTTTTTTTTCCATTTCCTTACCTGCCAAACAGTATTTTCCTGAGGATGTGTCACAGTCTTCAGTCATATACATAGCTGATACTGAAATGTACTACACAAAAGAGAGCTCCTAAAGCTTCCTATTCTTTTCCTTTTTAGCTGTTAACAATAAAACTGAGAACAATGATGTTGGAAGTGGAAAATCACAGATCATTTATCTTTTGCCTTTGCCGATCTGAACTTTCCATGTGACTAAGAAGAGCAGAATCCTCATTCATGATCCAGAGAAAGCTTTCCCTAAATATATCTATTGATAAAGGTATATGAAAGGGGGCTGTTCCTTCTTCATCACATACACTGAGGCTTGTCATGAGGTCAGAGTGACACACACTCTTGTGCTATCTCAGGGACCATTTACTTCGTAATCACTCACATGAAGTAGAACTACTCCTGCAATAGAAATTGAGACTGACCTACTGCAGACGTCCCAGAGAGTGATCTTCAGATCTCTGCTGTGGGATGCATAGATGTTACACATGAAGATGCTTTAGCCCCCTACTACTAGATAAAAGGTAGAGACCTCTCTCTTCCACAGCCTGTCTATTGTGAGATGAGGTATATATAAGTATCACAATCTAAAACAGGGTTCAAAGTTCTGAACCCTACTCAGGTACTCCCAGTAGTGCAGACTGTTCCTGTGTATCTAATTAATCTTTAAACATATATGGCACAGGAAAAAAGGCTTTTAGGGTATCAGTGAAGAGTTTCCCCTCATTCTTACTCATGTTGTTCCCAGGTAGTACTTTAATGTTTTTCTGTAAGATAGAGGCTTTGTGGCTTTTGATTCCCCTGAGCCAAAAACGAAATTTAGGGCAAAAGTGGCTCATATTCTCTCTGAATGTTCACATTCAGCTATAAAGTAGCCAGGAACTACTGGATAAAGAAAAGTAACTTTAAAAAGTTACTTTAGAAGTAGTGACCACTATCCTTTCTCGAAAGAGAAAGCTTAGTCAGTTCCTTTGCAAAAAATTTCATGGTTGAAAACCTATTCAGAGGTAAAACATATCAATTTCTCCAGTACTACCATCACCCACTGCAGAAAATAGAATATCCATTGGATAGTCTTTTCTGTGACACTCGGCCCTCCTGACATATAAGAGATTTTTGCACAGAAATGTCTGTTAAGAAACCCTGCTTGCCAAACTCAAGGCCCTTAGTGTGTCAGATGCTTTGTTGTGCATAACAGGGCATCTGCTCTTACCCTGCTGTCCTTCCAAATGCTACCTTTGATGGTTTGCAGGGTAAAAAGGACCTGTTTTACAGTCCACAGTAATTTCACAGTAGAATAATCCCATTGATTTGGATGAAGTTTCACAAGTACATGACTGTTGCAGCTGAAAGGATAGTCAGACCAGTAGTATCAGGAGTTGAATGGAACTGAGCTCAGTTTGAGCTACCAGATGGGTGGAGCGACCTGATTACCTGCATATAATAGCAAGAGAGGTTGGAGAGGTCAAGCTCACTTTCAGCATGATACATGTTATGTCAAAATGGTTTGTGACAGCTCCCACTGGCTCAAGAATGACTCCTGCTGACTGAGAAATACTTATGACAGCTCCTACTGACCCAGCCAGTGGGAAACACCTCTTTAACTCAACTGGGATAGATGGTACTGACAAAATACAAGAGGTCCAGGTCAGATCTCAAATCTTTGTCAGTACATTGCAGAAAATAAAGTCACATAGTCTGGTCTTTTTCCAAGTAGTTAATCTAAACTAGAGTATCATAGCTTGCTTAATATGCTTAATAATGCATTGGATAAAGATCAGAAGTGATTAATCTTCTTTACGCTTTCTCTCTTGCTCAGCTTTTATTCATTATATTCTCTTTATTCATAATATTTATATATTTATATATTAATATATCTTTTATATTTAACATTGTTATATATATAAATACATACAATTATACACATTTTTATGTACATGTATAAGTCAAAAAAAAATATTGGTATAGGAAAATACTCAACCATGGGTATTAAAATAAATCTGTGTATAACCAAATTTAACTTATTTAATCAAGATGCTTCATGAATGCATTTTAAAAGAATACAGTGGTTCTGTTCTGCCTTAAAGGATGTTCAGCCTCTACCTCATCATTCTTTGTACACACAGTAGTAGCCATAACAGAGAGGAAAAAGTTCAAGCTGTTCAAACTGGTTGCCACTGAGATAGAGGGCTGAAAGTGAGTGATGTGCTGAAACACAAAGCTGCAGGATGAGATCAATATTTCTGCCTTTTAATCTTGCCTCCTCACCTTCTCTGCTTTCAAGCTTTAAAAATTTGCTGCTCACAATGCTGACCAGTAATAATCACCGTATTCATAATGGAATTCCTCTCCTTTACATCTGCTGGCATATGGCTTTCAAGATGCTCCATCCTTTTTTGTCAAGAATGTATAACTTCAGGGTCAATCAAGTGCAATCATTTGTGTTTTACATCAGCAGAGTTCATTTATGTATGGAAACAATACTTAATGGGTATAATAAGGATCTCTCCTGACTTATGCAAATTTTTCACATAAATTTGATTCAAATAAGACACAAGAAAGGCTTAAATTATAAAGTGAAGTCTCCTCTTGGTGACATATACTTGATCTTTGTGTGTCTGTATCAGAAATTTCTTAGAGTACTCTGTGTTAATAATTTGCATTTATCCCTTAAAGTTTTCTCTTTGAAAAGTTTATAGTTGAACAGACATTAGTATTGAAAAATTTAAATCACTTTTCTGATAGAATGCCTTGCACGAATGGTTTATTGAAGTAAAATATTATCTATTTGCTCAGCCCTAGTTGTTATATATAATTGATTATACAAATACAAATTCATCCTTCTAGGATTGCAAAACCATAAAAGAGCCAACACAGACACCTACCTACAGCAAGAACTAAACAAACTTTTTAAAGTCAAAAATATTTTTAACATCCTTGTATTTCTTCTTTATCTTGTGTGTATAAGTACCTAAGCAGTAAACTGGCTGGTCTCCTATTTTCACCCAAATCAGGACCTGGAATCAAAACAAATCTATGAGAAAGGTACCAGCTGGATCACTCTTACCATCATTGATTTTATGAATCATATGAAATGTCCTACGAGTCTGTGATTCTTTCCATTTAGTGAAAACGAAGCACAAAGCTTTTAGTGCAGAGAGAGCCCTCTCTGACATCAGTTTGCTGCCTCCGTAAAAAGCTGACCAATATTCTTCCTCTGGGCTGAACCTGGCTGGCAGCTAAGCCCCCACTCAGTCACTGACTCCCCCACCAGGATGCAGGAGAGGATTGGAAGATGTGAGACAAAACCAAACCAAACCAAACCAAACCAAACCACTTGTTTGTTGAGAAAATGCCACAAGTAAAAAAAAAAA
>VZTN01024962.1:0-13616 GCA_013400515.1 Erpornis zantholeuca | reverse complement strand
AACAAAAAAAAAAAAAAAAAAAAAAAAAAAAAAAAAATCCCCATTTTGTTTGTTTCTTAATCATTTGTGATTTTGTTACTCATTTTTCTGTTTAAAGAAGTTCCCATCCAATGCCTTAGGCAAATGTGCCTAAAACTTAAAAAAATCCCATCAATGTTTTCTGAGGACTAACCAAGCAGCTGGTCTGAACAGAAAGAGCTTTCACTGGGATCCTGATTGCTCCCAAAGCATGTCTTTTCCTCCCACAAAGGTGCATTTCAGCAGACCTGCTGGAAGTCTTATGTGACATATAGACTCCCCAGGCAAGCCAGTTTCTCAAATCTGCTTTTAGTTCCTCTGGCAGCTTTACTACTCCAGAGACTTCTGAGCTTCTATTCTCTGCTCCATGCAGAGACGTATGGTGGTGAGGATAAACACATGGAAAAACAGAACAATGGCACATTTCAATGTGGAAGTGAAGACGAGCAGAAAGGGAGTTAAAAGGTGGATATTTTTAGGAGATAGGAGGGCACAGGTGTCCTTTTGTATTAAGTAAAAAAAATGACTTCTTTAAAACATGCTTTTGCCTTCACTCTGCCAATCAGCATGCATGGGAATTAAACATCTGGAGCTACTGTGCGTCTGAAGTTTGAAGTTTATTTCAAAAGAAACCAACTTTTAAAAGTTCATCCCCTTGTGTCTGATTTGAGTGCCTTCTGAAAAATAAGTAGTAAGACAGCTAAGGATAGGTTGGCTTCTCTTTGCTGGAGAGGATTATCCATGTGTTTTGAGTTTCACATAGGGATAGAAGTCATTTATGTCTTCACATTATAAAAGCCAAGACAGTCCTAATCGTAGTTGTGACTAGCAGCAGATTTCCTTGTCGTAATATTCAATACTTATATTGATATAAGCTTAGTAAGAATAGTTTGGTGGAATGGAATTTAGATCCAGATTTAATTTCCCTTAAAGAAAAGATAAATATATACATTTCTTATGTACTTAACAGAGATTTAATCAATACAGCCGACACAGCCTGGAGAGCAAATCAAAGGTCCAGCCTTTAAAAGTCTACCTAAGCTATGAGTGAGTTGAATTGCTCTCCAGGATCATCAGATCATCCTCACCTACAGGCTCCTCCAAAACTGCCAGAGGACCACAGGGTGTTATGGTCCCAGGTTTCAGCAATGCACTTGCATATGAACACAAAATCCCTTACCTGGAAAGTCCTTTCTTTATACCCTTGGTGTAGTGAGATGGGGTCAAGGCTACAGGTAAAATACAAAGTTAGAGGCAGCCTGACTTCAGAGCAGCAGCCTTTTAGTTTAAGGGGCTATCCTCCCTATTTAGGTCTCAAATGAAATTAGTGATATTGTCAGAGGGCCTGAGTACTGTCAGTTCCGGGTGAAGTCAGCATTCTCACAGGATAGGGGAAGTATTGAATTTGTTCAGGCAGCAAGTTTAACTTGAAAAGATGTAGCGATATTTATTTAAAATTTAAAAGAATTGTATTTGGGAGTCATACTGACACCCAATGGTGTGAAATCAGACAATGGGAAATTTTCAACGCTACAAAGCTGCATCAAATTTATAATCAGAACAATATTTTAAAAAATGGTGAAAGATTACTGTAAAATAATCAATAACCTATTTCAGGAATAAGAAGACAATGAGAAGAATTGAAGAAATTCTACATAAATTGAAGAAATGGTAATGGATGAGAAGTTTCATGAGAAAACTTTAAACCTTAAAGATTTAATTCCAGCAGCACCTAATATTCAGCATGTTAATGTCAGGGCACTCAATGCCTTGCATAACCTCAACAAGTGAACTTCAGAACAACCTTTGTATTGTTTTTTTACTATGGTAAAGAGAGGACCATAGGGCATAGGAAACAGTAGTACACAAATGTGGATGGAAGGAAAGGGAGTGCCTGGAAAAGAAAATGTATGGCTGTGAGGTTTTCCAAAATTATATTTGTGGCTCTACATGTAGATAAAAAATCACACCACAAGTCTCTCATAGTTATCTTAAAAAACTCTGGAAATATATATCTCCCCAGATATTAAGATTGCTATTAATAATGCACAGAAGTGGTCTGGAGATTCTGTGTTCATACTTACATACACATACAACACATGTTCACACACATGCAAATATTACTTACAGTTAGAAGTGCATTTAATTTGGTTCTTCTCTTGTTCTAGTATAAACTAGAATTACCTGGTAAAGTGAGTGGAGCTCTAAGTGCCAATGGGATGAGAATAAAGGGGGTTTTATTCCTGGATATGGTGGTTTGGTCCTTCCTTCCTTCCTTCCTTCCTTCCTTCCTTCCTCTTTTTCCTGTTGTGAAGCTGAACCTAAATGCTACAAAAATTTTTGATTTGAAAATCAAAAATTAAAAACTATTCTATCATATTATTGTTATTTTCCTTCAACTATGTAGTAAGTGCACTGTGATCTTAACTTCAGTCTTCCTTATAATGGTACATTTTGTTATTTATTTCATTCCATAAAAGCAAGTAGAGTTAATCAGAATCACATTGGTGTAAATAAGAGGAAAATCAGATTTTGAAAGGTAACAGCTTGCTGTCTGTTACATAGCTGTCAAAATGGATGAAAAAACCCTGTTATGTTCCTCCAGACCATGTACCTTTAAAAGCAGAACTGTCAGTGATTGATGGAGTTCAAATGAAAGATACAGCAATTATAATGCTGCTACATATGTGAACATCCTTCTGTACATGAATGTCATTTAGAGGCATGAATATTGTAAGTTGACCCAAGCAGGTGTCTTCTGCCAAAGTGAAAAGCCAACCCAAACAAAAAACCACCAGAACCGCCCTCAAAACTACAAAAAGCAAGCAAGCAAACAAACAAACAAGCATTGCACATAAAATATATTTAAATAGGAAATATAGTTGGTATCTATTAGAGATTGTAATGGTTTTAAAAACTCAGTGGGGAAATTAAGACAATTCACACCACCCCTTTTTGATAGTGTCCTATTACTAGGATAGATATATCACATTGAATTAAAAAAGAAAGAAAAATGGAAGTTTGATTACCACCTCAAGGGGTACATAAAATAAAAAGTAAAATTAAAAAACAAACAACCAACCCTCCCCCCGCAACAAAAACCTGAAAAAAAAAAAAAAAAAAATAAAAAAAAAAAAAAAAAAGAAAAAAAAAAAAACAAACAACCACCCCCCCCCCCGCAACAAAAACCTGACAAAAAACAAAAAAAAAACAAAAAAAAGCACCCCCCCAAAAAAAACCTGTCAGAAAAAGTTTCTGAAATCTTTGAAAAAGATTTCATCTAGCAGTTTAGGAACTTACCCAAGATGACAAAGACTCAAGTTAAATCTGCTC
This sequence comes from Erpornis zantholeuca, assembly GCA_013400515.1. Taxonomy (NCBI): domain Eukaryota; kingdom Metazoa; phylum Chordata; class Aves; order Passeriformes; family Timaliidae; genus Erpornis; species Erpornis zantholeuca. Next base: position 10,265 of record VZTN01024962.1, on the reverse strand, counting down.
TCCCTCTAAGGTGTTTTGAGTTTACATCATTCAAAAGAAGGACTTCATGAATACTCCTTCCTGAGTACTTTTGTAGCTTAAGATGACACAGAACATGTTCAGTAGTTCTTTCCTTTAGAGAAGCCATATAAATAGTGTTTGAAATTTTAGCTGGAAATTTTACTGCAGCTGAACTTGTAATGAAAGTGAAAAAAATCTAATTTTATAGCAATCAATTTAAATTTTCACTCACTCCTTGTATTCTATGCAATGCAACAGATGATGGAATGACTGCCTCTGAATATTTTCCAAGTTGATGGCTAAGATATTTTTCAGTGCTAGAGATCAGTGACAAGATTATCTCTAGCTTTTTGACCTTCAAGTGACTTAGTGAAGCATTTCTTACAGCATAACTTGCTATTAATTTTGCACAGGTAAACAAGACTGGAGGTGAGTGAGTATGTGAAACTGGTAAGGGGACCCAAAGAAAAATTGAATTTAAAAGCAAAGAAAAAAGATGGAATAGAAATCAGACAGCATAAGCAAAATTTGTACCCAATTCTTCCTTTTTACCCCCATCCTTATTTGTCACAAAAATAACCAAACACACTTCCAGAAAGATGGAGCAAAAGGCAGGGCTGACAGTTCTGCAGCCAGCTCAACAGCAGCAGAGTCTTTACTGGGTGCCATCTGCAGCACAAAACCAAGCTGTGTTTCCCTTTTAAGCCCTCTTATGGAAACAACTCAAAACCAGTAGTGATTGATGCGACTTTTATGAAACACACATAGCTAATCCAGTAACTGGATCGTTCACATTTATGTGGCATTTTCAAGCTAATGAACAACAATTAAAGCTGGACACTGGGACATTCCCTTTTTTATTATTATTCACTAAGGGTTGGAGATGCAGTCATTGCATCTTCTAAAGCTTTACAATATTTTTCTATTACTATAAAGGAGTTTTTTATTCTGCAGACTTTAAGACTGTGGTAGAAGTTTTTTTGTTGCTACTGTTCACAGCTGAAGGAGAAGGTTATTTGTTTTACTAAGATAAGGTTTCTAAAACATCCTGCTTAAAAAAAATAGAGCAAAAGCAGATGATGTTTTCTCTCTTTTTCTAGTTATCTATTATTTTCTAAAGAAACTGAAATGCCATCTTGCCTCCTGGATAAATTACCTCTTTGTTTAAAACACAGGCAAAAAGTCCCCAATATATAAATAAAGGTCAACTGAAGAGGTTTAGTTTAGCACAGGCATTGCTAAACACAAAGTTGTTTTGCTGGACTTTAAAAAACTTGTATATTTTCTTTTTCTTTCATTGAACACTCTCATTATTTTCACAATGTGCTGGTTTGCAGTAATATAACCCAGGCCAGAGCATGGGCCCAAGCACTAGCACTGCAGCTGCCCTTCCTGTTAGTCCTTAGCATAGCTCTGTCCTCTGTGAGCTCAGTCCATCTCAAATAATGCCCAGCTACAGACAGGGAGTTAGCTCAAACACCATTCCTGGTAATTAGTTTGTTTGCAGTTAAATTATGTGTTAGAGCATCTTGCCATTGGCTATGAACTATACTGTGCTGACTTAGTACAGATGGAATATTATTGTCAGACCAAAATTTCACTCATTTCATCCACCACCTGACCTTTCTTTTGAGCAACTCCAAAATGAAGATTAAAATTGGAAAATATTTAATTTATAGTCATACACTGTATTGAAGATATGATTTCAAATTTCTTCAATGATAGATAATTATGGGGCAGCCCTGGATATTTGTACAGATTGGGGAAGAAATGCTGGAGAACAGTGCCGTAGAAAGAGACCTGGGGGTACTGGTCAATGGCAAGTTGAACATGAGCCAGCAGTGCCCTGGCAGCCAGGAGGGCCAACCCTGTCCTGGGGGGCATCAGGCACAGCATCATCAGCCAGGCAAGGGAGGGATTGTCCTGCTCTGCTCTGCACTGGGGCGGCCTCACCTCAAGCCCTGTGTGCAGTTTTGGGTGCCACAAAATAAGAAAGACATTAAATGATTAGACAATGTACCAAGAATGGCAATGGCAATGGTGAAGAATCTGGAGGGGAAGCTGTATGAGGAGCAGCTGAGGTCACTTGGTCTGTTCAGACTGGAGAAGGGGAGATTGAGGGAGACCTCAGTGCAGTTACAACTTCCTCATGAGAGGAAAAGAAGGGACAGGCACTGATCTCTTCTCTGTGGTGACTAGTGACAGGACCCGAGGGAATGGCCTGAAGTTGTGTCAGAGGAAGTTTAGGTTGGATATTAAAGAAACATTCACTCAGAGTGTGCTTGGGCACTGGAACAGGCTCCTGTCAGAGACTGAAAATAGTTCGTGTCTCAAACACTGATAGAAAGTTTTGCTCATTATAAAGAAGCTACAATCAAGAAGCCTCCCTGAAGCCTGGGACTTTGGACTGAAAGTCAAACTGCTGATTAGATAAAGGGAAACCCATTGTTCAGTCATCCCAGGAGGAGGGAAAGGTTTGGATCCAAAAAAGGCCAAAGCCGCCAGCTGTGCTGAGGATCATCCTCTGCTGAGTTTGGGGTGGGGGTAGAGCACAGCTCACAGAAGCCAGGTTTACACAGACTCCCCCCCAGCAATAACAAAAACATCTCTGTATTATCAGCCCTGTGTTCAGCACAAATCCAAAACACAGTCCCACACCAGCTATTGTGAAGAAAATTAAACCTACTCCAGCCAAAACCAGCACACCCATGAACAAAGAAGACCAGGAAGTTCCACATGAACATACAGGGCATGCCTTTGAATCAGCAGCATAACTAACAGCTCTCAAGCATAAATCTCATACTGAATTCTGTTCTAGGGGGAGGTATTTTAGGCAACAGGATGTCTTCCTCCCCTTTTTCTTTCTTACTTAGAGATACAGAAAGCCTCTTATTGCTACCTAAAAGTCCAATATATGTATGTTATGACTTGACATAAAAGCTTAGTGAATTAAATGTAAACTTTATACATGGAAAATAAAAATATTGATTTTCTTTTTTTATTTATAAAGAAAAACTTCAAAATCCAGATCAAGGAAAAAATACTAATTTAAGGAAATTAAAGAACTATAGGACACACGTTTTAATTACTGCCAAGGTTTTGCACAAGCACATGGAAATTAATTGCAATCCACTGAAATAAACGAACTACAACAGAATCAAAATTCCAACCAGGTATCTTTAACATCTCTTTAGTGTGTGTAGAATAAGATAAACTCACATTAACGGATTAATGCACTACATTATGTAAGTAAGATTAGATATGTAGATAAATAGTATGTTGTCCCTGGATTACACAATTACTTAAAAGGAAAATCCAGATTAGATATAAACAAATACTCAAATGAAAGCTGAGCTGCAGCCTCTGAAATAATTTTCAGTGAGACAGATTTATAAAACTATTTATATGTCTAAAATGAAGTGCTTTAGTAGACGCTTGAGGACTTTGGCCTTCTTATAAATGTGATTTGAGAATAATGCTGCTTTAAAAAATTCTGGGTAGCTAGAAATCTGTGTTATTTAGAAGTCTAAATATATAAAAATCCCAAATTATTTCAGTATTGCCTGAACTTTGACATCTTCTTTATATGCACAGATTGCTGCTGATTATTTTCCCCAACAAAGTAAATCACATAGGCAAGGTAAATCACATAGGCAAGGTCACAGAATTGAAGAATGTAGTATTCTTATTTGTCCAGGTGAGACTAAGACCCATCTTTTCTTTCCCTTTCCCTTTCATCCAGAAGGTAGAGGTCTCAAAGGACTGTAGTGCCAGGTCAAAAGTTAAGCACCATACCTTTAGATCCTTTCTTCTGCTAAGGCATCAGAAGTCTCTTTTGAGTACCCTCTTTTTTTCCTCTCTACATGAACTCCTGGTGAGAATTTCACTTCCTTTGGGGCACTATTAGTTATGCTGCTTTCTAGGCTTTGAGAAAACTTATTCACTGTTCTGACTGCCTGATTCTAGTCCTGAGGTTTAAACTGAGTGGTATAACTTGTTTGTCTCAATATTTAAATGGAATCAGAATAGAAATATTCTCTAGTATTATATTAGATAGGTGCCTAGTGGGATACTAAAAATCCCTTAATGTGCACTTATTTGGTAACATCTGCCTTACACTATGTTGAAGTTATTATTTCCTCTTATATCCTGTTGGGGATATTAAAGGAAAATAATATCACAGACACTTCTCTGAGGTTTTTTATTTTTTGGGTTTGTTTTGTTTGTTTTTTGTTTTTTTTTATGTTTTTTGTTTGTTTTGATATGTCCACTTGAAAACTAGTCAGAAAGAAAGGAAAAAAGAATGAAAAGGATCAAAGGACCAAATGATACACTAACCTTATGAAAATTGACAGTTAACAAAAAAAATTAGAATCAAGATGTTAATAAGAACAGCTTTCTTTTTGTCCAATATACAGAATTACCTACTGTGCAGATCAACATGTTTTTTGCAAGGCACACTCATTGTGCTTGCAGTGATTTGTGTGTAAAATACATAATTTTCTGGCTAAAGCACAGTATTAAATTGCTGCAGTACAAACCTCGTTTCTCTCTCTGTGGTGGTTTTCCACCTATCTAGCAAGTTCAAAGGCTTTCTCTCCTTACCTTCAGTTTATGCAACAACTGGATCTCAAAATACATACAACTATCCTCAGCACATATCTATATTAGTCAACAGGAAAATTTACAGAGTTAAAGTGACATATTTTGCATGTATTTATTAATTCATAATTCACCTGTGTTCAGATACTAGAGACAAAAAAGGTTGGAAAATATATATATACTAAATAATATCAACCAGAAATATCAACCAGATGGATTTTTACAAGGACCTCCTGTTAGGTATGAGGTATAGGTAAGGAATAAGTGTGGAAGTGATTGCCTGAAGTGTAACAATTGTGCCATGGACAGATCTGAGCTATTCTGAGAACTTTGTCAAAGCAATGGGCTAAAAAGTGTACCTCTGCAAAATTGTTCTTAATGGGTGTGTTCAGGGAAACAGTCAAATACAAAGAAAAGGGCAGTGTCGTCTCTACGTAAGGTGATCATCACATGGAGAAGATGTAAAAATAACTAACTAAAACCAGAAAAGAAATCAAGCTGTATCTTGTAAAATTTGTGTCAAAAAATAGATGTGCTATGTTTAAGAATCTTTAGGGAGATTTCTAGGGGTATGAATGGGAGGAAAATTTAGGTAAAAAATTGGCTTCGCTCTTCTTCCTTCCTCAAAGAACTTATCTTCTTAACACTATGCTAACTGGAAAATCACACTTGTCTTTTTACAGTGTGTGATTTGTAAGTCTCATTCTTGTAACAAACTCTAATTCTTCTAATTTGAATTGTTTTACATTTATCAATGTTTCAACAAGAGAAGATAACAAGTATAGTAAGAAAAAATGGGAAATAACTGAAGTTCATTGTAGAATAAGCACTCATAAAGAGGTTTTCCCAAGCCTAGATAAAAATGGAGGAAGGCATTAAAGATCATTTGTCTGTGTTGTGACTTGGATATTTTCCTCAGAGTGGAGAGGTGTTTTCAATAGATTCCCTAGGTTTGAGATGGCCTGTGATCTGTGCTTTGCATGGTATACTGTATGCAGATGCCTGATAAGTGTATCCAACAGTAAATTTTGATATGCAATTCTTCTGGTTACCGCTAAGCTCTACCAGTGCACTTGGACTGTGAGCTTCATAATTTTTAGATGAACTGTGAACCAAAAGGAGATCCAGGAATAAGGCAGGGGCTTTAGAGGTTTTGTGAAGCTTCATAAATAACAAATCTTAGGTTGTTACCACAAAGTCGAATGTACCTGAACATAAGCTAAAATGTTCACAGTTTCCCTTTCTTCTTGCCTCTTATAACACCTTAATCTCTTGGGCTTCACAAAGGTCCATCATAGATGGTCTCTCTCTGACAATATTTTAGTATTTTGTCTCCCACAAATACAAAGCCAAATATCTTCACACCTTATTATGGCTTTCTAATTCATAATCAATGTTCATTAAATTATTCTAATTTGCAAGGGTATGTTTATCTGTCAGTATAAACATGGTTTTAAGCATTAACTGAAGTTAGCTATTAATAAATATTATCCTATGATCTTTTGCCTTTTAGGAGTTCTGCAAGACACTTTATATTCATTCTGTCTGTTTCCTAGGAAATGATAAGAAAATATGTAATGTTTGCTTTCAATATTATGAAAACTCAGAAAGGACTAGAAAAATTCCAAGAAAGCCCCAAGAGGTTTGCTGATTTCCAGGTAAAAGCAAATGGTTAAATGAAATTTAAACTAACTTACAGTAAAGCATGGTCAAACAATGTGTGTAACATTTCAAGGTCAAAAGGCAGTTGACCCTTTGAGACAGTAACTGAGAGCAGGGAGCAACTTTTTTTTTTTTTAATTATAAAACCTCTGTGTGCTGTTTTGCATTCTCTACAAGCTTTAATTAAGACAGTTTGCTGGTAGGTGCCCAAAGTAAATACATGTTGATATAGCACTCTGTCTCTTAAGAAATGTCTGTGGTATACAGTGTTTAAAATTTTTATGCCTTTGTGACTCTATGTATCCTTTATTTCATCACTCCCTTGGTGTTGTAGCTTATTTTCCAAGTTAAACAAAGGCATTGGCAGAGAAGCTACAAAGTGTTCTAATCTCCTGACCCTCACATTGACAGTTTAATATATTTTAGAACAACTAAAGATATGGAAGTGAAATTATGAAACAAGCAGGCACTTTAGAAGAACGTTCTATAAATTTATAGCTTTACTGCATAGTGGAACTGCTGTAGTTTTTAAAGAGCAAGGACATATGTCTGGAAAATAAAACATAATGGTAGTGGCTCACTGGAAGAAAAAGATAAAAAGATCTGTCAAATAAAATTGTACAGAAAATGTGAGATTATTGGTTTCATTGGGATTTATTAATTTGATAAATTTCAATTCTTGTTTGCTGAATGAGGGTGGGGGGAAACTGCCACGCAGGCTGATGACTAGCAATCACTTTATAGCATGTTCTGGTTTTATTTTTCACCTCCATCTAAAATTCATGCAGTTAGCTAGGGAAAGGTTCTCTCCCTTCAGCAGGCAGGTTCTTGCAGTAGCTCAAAGCACACATATACAAGCATCAAATGTCACCACATTGCCATCTTACTGTGAGTGACTGGAATTTACTTCCTATTGTTAGTGGTGCTGAAAATTGCTACTAGATACTACAGAGTTCATAATGTGTTGTCTAAACTGAAAACATTTTCAGGGACTGAACTGACCTTTTAGAAAACTGCACTTTCATCCTTAAAGTGCTGGACTATTGCAATATTTCATTTAAAAGGTTATTTAAACTTTTTTCATATTTTTCTGGAAAAGGGTAAGGATTATTGTGTGAAAGAAGTATCTTCATATAACTCTTCTGTGTCAAAAACCAGGGAAGAATACCACTCATTACTCTAAAGTTGCTTCAAGAAAATGAGGCAGAAAAGAGCACAGCTGCTATTCTTCCTGAGAAATGAGCAGATAATTGTAATTAATATTTAATACTTGCTTTCTAGTTCTAACTGATAGTTATTAGAGATAAAGTGATTTTTTCTATGAACATTCTGAGAAAAGATGAGAAGACGAAAATATTTTTCTTCTATGTTATCGACTTGGAACTGAGGTACAGAGAAATTTTGAGCTGCTCAGAGTCAGTCAGAAAAATCTGCAACAAAATGTGTACTTCTCCAGTACCAGTTAAATGTCCCAACAAAAAATATCTTCCCCACCAATTTGGCTGAAAAGGGTTTGATTGCTTGTAGAGCCTTAACCATAATACAACAACTGTGCATTTAAAAGAAGGAAAAAGAAATTGAACCAGATTGCAGATTTGCTAGCCTGAGGAGTGCTGACCACAAACAGCCTTTCCCCTACAATTTGTCAGAGGAAGGGAAAGGAAGTATTAAAGATAGGATTAATCCTCTTTAGAGGGGAGTATGTGGGAAATGATTACTGCAAGAACTGGTTGGCTGTAGTGCTAAGGGATCAGATTTTAGAAAAAAATAACAGCCTGCTTCCAAATGATAAATGAATATGTGAGCTTCGCTGATGGCACACATGACTGTTTTTAGACTTAGAAGAAGTGACAGAGGAAGATGAGCAGTCATGTAAGTGGCAGGGTAAGTGTATTAAAGGCATAACATAAGAGAAACGAGCTGACATAAAGACCAGTGACCGTAAGGAGAGGTGGCAAAAAAAGAGAAGGGAATATATTAAGGAAATGAGTTAACTGTTCACGTTCTGAATCTTGTATAACTCTTAGGTCAATGAAGAAAACCGTATTGTTCCAGGAAATAAGTGGAGAAATGTAGAATTAAGGACAGAAAGAAAGAAATACCGAAGATTGAACTGTATGTTTTGCAGGCATCATCTTATTAGAAAAGTTGATATGTATTTGATACGTTTTTCAAATCACAAACACGAATTATAAATGGATATTTGGCATTTCCAGAAGGCTCAAATACACGTGATTAAGTAAAGCAGTCATGACAGGGTAAGGCACAGCCCAGCCACTTATTCCTAGCCTAGCTAGGTTGCCAAATAATGCAGATTACATGCAAATTTTTCCTTTGAAATTTATAATAAATTGTGTTTTCTTGCAGTGGGCTAGGTTAGGAGTGCACATACATTAACAGAGGAACAGCTGCAGAATGTAATTTATTAAGCTGGTATAGCTCATATATTGTAGCCACAAATCTCAAACAAAAATGAAATAAATAAAATGAAATTAAGCTTTTGGGAACTACTGCAGAATTATTGGACCAATACAAAATATTTTCTTCTAAAGCGATGTCTATCATATTTCAGAAGAGAGTATGTGTCCAAGGACCACTTAAAAATGGGCCACCCTTTTTTGGAGGCAGGGAGACAATGCATAAAGATCCTCCATTGTTGCAAGCTTCTTGAAACAGTGAGCAGTGTAACTGAAATTTTTCTTATTTTTGTAACTTCTACAGAGGTTGAAACATCTGCCAGTAGATCTGGAGGGAGAAAACAGAAGCTCACTCCACACTTTAACTGCAGCACTGGCACAAACAGGAAGCTGTTTCTGAAAGACGATTCACCTACTAACTAAACAGCCACTCGGGTCTTTGTAGGAGTTGAAGCTGTTCTTACTGTACAAACAAGAGTTTTTCAGGAACAGAACACCATGGGGAAGCAATCCTTTAGGCCTCCTACTGCTGTGCAGTTGTAGCTGCTTACATCTTCTCTGTCTGTAGAATATTTATAGAATCACAGAATAGTGTGGGTTGAAAGAAACCTTTAAATGACATCTGGTCCAACCCCACTGCAACAAACAGGGACATCTTCAGCTACATCAGATTGCTCCAAGCCTTATGTAACGTGGCCTTGAATGTTTACAGGGATGGGGTATCTACCATCTACCATCTCAACAGGCACACTATTATACTTTTGCATCTCTTTTTAAGTCACTTTTCAGAGGTATTAGTGACTGTGCATAACATAAAAAAATAGTCAATACAATAGTCAACCTAAATATCTTTTTTTGTTGATGAAGTTGAATTAGAGATGAATAAGAAAAATTTTCTGCTAAGAAAGTGTGTGTCTCAGAATAGGGTAGTATGGTGATGTTCACTTAAAAAGTGGATAGCTGTTAAAAGGTACCTTTTTTTTTTTTCCTATGAGACCTTTTATATAGAATTATAAATAGCTGTGGAAAGTAAGATGCCATGGAGCAGTAGCTATGGAGATAAATGTTTACATTTAGTAGTCAGTAATATATTTAAGTTGCTGCATCGGAGGCATGCATCTTATGGTTGCTGTTTTACTCCCCCAGGTCAAATATGTTGCAGATGTTCAATGTATTAAATGATATGCACCACTATATTGAACAAAACAAAACACAACTATAGGAGATACTTTTAAATAATAATTAAAAAAAACCCCTGAAACTGCAATTACTTCCTATCCTGAGGAAAAAAGACAACTGGCAGCATGTTATCAATAGTCAGTGAAAAATTGGGATGGCAGTCCATGCACACTAATTTGACAGATTAAAAGAGATGTGAAATTAGATGAGAAAACTAAGCTTTTTTGGTAAACAATCAATTTTTTCTCTTCATATAGTAAAACATTTATCTTTTTCTACATACATATTGGTTTTGCAATTTTTTTGAAAAAACTATCTGGTTGGAAATTTTGCTGTCTCCTTTTAAGAACATTCTAATATGTTGAGATTTTGAATAGGATGGAATCTACTGAATGTGGAATGTGT
>VZTN01024961.1:4553-34847 GCA_013400515.1 Erpornis zantholeuca | reverse complement strand
CTTGTTGCAATGTACACCACCCATTACTGATTACTAGGGGAAGGGAAACATTTTCCTGAATCCAAGTAGACAGACTGTTCGGAGACTCACTTTTCAATCCCTTTCATTTTGGGAGGAAGGCAAACATCTCATGTGGACAACTCCTGCAACCAAAAAGGTTTTTGTATATTCTTTCATTCTAGAAACTCTGTCGCATTGTAAAAAGAGACTGCAATTACTTTGTCTGTATCCACACCATGGGATGCCTCTCTACCATCTGCTCTTTGAAGATAGAGTGCTGATTTGAGCCAGCTAGAGGGAATTCCCACCTGGAAAAAAGACATCTGCCCACCAGTTAGTATCCTGTCCCTTTCACAGTCTGCTTCACACAGACTGGACACATCTGCTTTTTTTCTTGATGCAGTGCATCCATGGGAGCAGAAAGCCCTGAGATTTTCCATTTCAAATGAACTCACTAGGTCCACACAACAAAAAGCATGCTCAGTAACAAAACAGCAAACATATTCTGCAAGACAAAAAATACCCTTGCTGCTGCAAGTCGCAAGTAAACAAAAGACCACAAGTAAAACAAATTTAAACACAACCTAACTTAGACTTATCAGTAGGAATTCTTCCCACCTCTGGGTGCCCTTCCTCTAGCTCTTCTAGAACAAAAGCTCAAACCACCACATCCCACCAGGCTATACACTCAGCTTCCCTCTAAGACCCTCAGGAAGACTGAAGGGTTAGCTTTCACATTTAAATTCAGATTTCCAAGGCAACCTTCTGAAACCAAACACCATAGATACCTCGAGTGGACTTCTTAGGCCCAGTACAGCCACTGGCTACTGGAAAGGTCAGCCACTGATGGCTCTTTTGGAAATCAGTCACAACTGATGGTTTAGGAGGATTTCCCTGCTGCTTCTTCTTGTCTCACCAGTAGCTGCCTCTGTTGCCCACAGGGATATTCATAGAGAGTTGTGTCTACCAACACATTCACAAAAAATATTGTACAAAAGACATACAAGTACATTGTTAACCTTGTGATTTCTGAGGTGCTGGTTGGTTTTTAGACATAGTACATGCAGCACCACAACCAGCACAGAGACTCAAGCTACTTTGCCAGAGGCAGTTCCCCACTTCTTTATCTTCTTACAAAATCCAAAATTGTGAGCTTGGCTACAGTTTTTACTATAAGTATATCTTTTAGCTTCATCTTCTGCATCTCCTTGCTTTTTAACATCAGTTTACCTGACAGACAGCTGCTTGCTCTGCCTGGAGGCCTCCAAGTGCTGCATTGCAGAGTCAACTGGGAGTGCAGAACCTCAGGAGGAGTTTGTGTGTGGGAGATAAAGCTTAGCAAGAAAGAGGATTTAAACCATGAAAATTTTTACAATCATTAAAGACACCATGATTTTCATACTTGTTACAGAATTTTTAAACTCTGTTTTTATTTATCCCAAAGATTTCTTCTTCCCTTCTCAGAAGAGGTCATAAATTATGAAACAGATTTAAAACCAAATCTGTCTACTTTCATAGCTAGTTCAAAGTAGCAACAAATTTTCTGTCATGCAACCAGCAGCTCAGCATACATTTTCATTATTGACTATAGATATTTAGAAACCTTGCCTATTACGGCAGTATCATCAATTTATTGATAGAATGCACAACAGGACATTTGAGTATGGCATAATTAAAGATATTATTTATAGTCCTTTTTTGTTTCCCCTCCAACCTACACCAACAAGTGATAACACTCTCCTATTTAAACAGCAGTACTTGCAAAATTCTTTCATCAGTTTTCTCCTCTGAAGGCTTCCTCATCTAGAAGGCTCATGCAGATCCTGCCATCCTCAAGAGTTTTCCAGTTCTGAGTGAATGAAGTAATGTATTTTTCTATGCTGGTCTGTATTGATAGAGACTTTTGCTTTCAACACATGCTTCAGTGTTTCCAGCATGGAAAGTTTAAAGGTTCCTGTAGAAATCTTTAAATATGGAACCTCAGAGACAAACATTTTGGTTAAGAACTTTCAAATCTCTCACCTACATAATTTCACTTGCATTTTATTCACAAAAATCCAGTTAAATGCCACCCAGGTTACTTTGAGATATCATACAACCAATTAGAAAGGGGAAGCACATAAGATAATTTTCTTTAGTAGAGGTATACATGTCATAAAATACCTCCTAGCTGCCCTTCAACCCAAGTCATTTCACCCAGCAATGAAATATCTGAAGGACATCCAGAAATGCCACTTCAGTCCTAATTAACCAAGCCTTGCTCCAAAGCACTGTATATCACTCAAAGGGGCATAGTCCCCAGAATGCCAGGAGGTGGAGAGGGGGATTCCTTCAGGGCAGCAGAAAGGTCCTTGTGCACAGGAACATCAGGGTGCTGATATCCTTGGTGTTTGAAGCCACTGTCACTGCACTGTGTCAATCCCTGGGCCCGTGGCAACCTTCAAAGCACACAGCCCACAGTGCTGCTGTTTGTGCACATATAGGGAATGTAACCCAGGGAATGTTATTCAAAAACCTTCCATTTCAAGCTTATACATCAGCAGATCCAGGATGTACCTGCTGTTATCTGTAATAGCAACACACATGCTTGCCCACAGCACTGAACATCTGCCTCTTTCAGTTGTTTGTCAAATTATAAGAGCATAGCTCATCACTAAGCTTAAGGATTGAAATGGACAATTGTGCTCCTTTTCACATAGTGTATTTCTCAGCATCATGCTCTCTAGCTTCTTCTATAGAGACCTGAGTGGTAATCTCTCCTACTTCAGGGGTGTGTGTTGTATTGTATATTCATTTCTGATCATACAGGAACCCTATATGCAGAGTTATGAGCACATGTGTATTTACACCCACCAAAAAATTAAGCTGTTTTGAAAACTTTACTGAAGTTCACACCATTCTTCATTAAGACTTACATTTTAAGCCCCCCAGCTTTCAATTTCCTCTGATCTGTGCTCTGTCTTTTAGATTCTATGCCAAATATAGCCTTTAAGAGGTTTTGCACCTAAATGTCCTTGTACAGCAGTGGCTCCCCGCACCTCCCAACATCTCTGAGCTATCACTAAAATACAGCAGGCAAGCAATGAAGCAGCAGATAAACACTTCCCCTGTTGCAAATCTTACTTTTCAACAGTCCCAAGCAACACAGGGTCCATGGTCTGCCCTTAGGCTAAGAGCAATTGGAAAAAAGTTAAATAATTATTTCTAAGTTTACAGTCAGTAAGATAATTAAGCAGCATAACAGCCAAACAATCCCATGAGGTACATACTCAGCCAGAATTATCAGCAACTATTAAGTTTTTCAAACAAGACTATCTCAAAAGATTATACATCAGCAGATCCAGGAGATCCTGAGACTATTTATCTCAAAATGTCTTTATATCAGGAATAGCCCATCTCATGAAAAACACTATATACACTTTAGAAATTATGACTTTTGTATATTGCTGACAACTAATAATAAACAGAAGTACTGCAATGATATTGCAAACGCATAAATGCCAGCACTTTTGAGAAAGTGGATTAAAAAAACATAACCTTCTGTCTGAGTCAGCTCTCTCATTTTCAGAGAAAGTTTTTTTTAACATTAGTCCTATGAGAAGTCAAATTCACTGCCTTCATAACACAGACAGGACCAAGCTCCTCTTTTTATCTGCCTGAAGGCACAAGAACTTTCCTAGGGGCATAAATTACAGGACAGCTGGGTTCTTTCATCTATCATCTTTCATCACAGTACCATCAGTTGAAAACTTCACCATTACCTTTTTATGCTCCAACTCTTCTTCACTTCCCTTCTTCTCACAAGAGAAAGTGCATGACCCTTTTTAAACCTAATAATGGTTAAAGAATTTTTTCAGCTGCTAAAATTGCAGTCTCTTTCATATCTTCCAATTTGTTCTTTATCCTTAAGTTTATTTTACATACCCTCTTGCTGAAAATGGCTAACATAGCCTCTTCAATCTCAGATCTGTCACAGTCTTTTCTAAGACACTGTTTTATTTCATGCTTTGGGGCGAAAATGAATTGCTCATTTTCCTATCTGTTCCAGTGCCTAGGGCTCTTCCTTCAGTGCTGACACCACTATTTCTAGCACAGGGAGTTGTGCCCCAATTAAAAGGCATTAACATAGGTCCAGATTAATTGCATTCAAGCTGGCAGTTTGTTCATCACCTTTATCAGAGCAACAGATGAGAGTGTAGAAATGCTCTGGCACTGAGAACATCATCTCCTTTGTCCTTGCTATACGCTCTGGCCTAGAGCTCAGAAACTATGACAATGTGATAGCATTTGTTGTGGTTTTCAGTCTTCTTGTCTTGCCTGGTCTTATGTGCCATAACACACACTATTGAGGTTTCTGCTGTTTGTCTTTTCTGCCTTTAGACCCTTACCCTCCACTATTTGGAATTCTCTGCCATTCACATTCTATGAAAAATCTGTCTCCAGTGAACACTAATTTACTCTTCTGCTTAGTTAATAACAGTGGTACCTGCTAGTTATTGGTCTTCCCACAGCAGTATTTGAGTAGGTGGTCCCAAAACCCTGCCAGGATCTAATTTAATTTCTTTCCATGGCTCAGGTAAACCAGGTATTTTTCAATACACACAGATTTGGTTCAATTTGCATAATCAGCCAACTAAAACAAACTCCATAACATGTAAAAACTTGTAATATGATATTAATGCTATTTATTCACAGCAAGTGGCATCTGGCCCAAGAGATTTAAGATTCCCACATATGACTTCAGACATAGGGAGGCAAGAAGTATTTTTTCTGCAAAATTCAATCAGTACAGGAGGCTTCCAACAAGCCTCTAAAGGTAGAATTTACCAGCCTTAAACCTAAAGTTTTACAGCTGTCCACAACTATTTCTTCTCTCCACATACTGGCAAAACTTGCATCCCTTTTTAGTAGATTTTCTAGAACAATTAAGGTCTTGTAATTAAACTCACTGGGCCATGATTCCCATGTCCCCTTTTTCTTTCCAGCAACTATATTTGTCCTTTTGAAACCTCACCTGTCCTCTATGAGTTCTCCAAATTAACTGAAAATGGATCCAATTAACCAGTTCACTGAGCACACCATGTTAATTTTCATCTGTCTGTTGATTTGAATAAGCCCAGATTTTCCAGAAATTCTTTAACAAGCATTTTCCCGATCTGTGACTTTCCCTTTTTTCCTGTCAGCTCTATCAAAGCCCCTGCTGTGTTCATGACTAAAGCGAACACTGAGGCAAAAATAACAGTTAAGCACTGCAACCTTCAGAAGCTTCTCCCAAAGGACAAACTGGACATGCACTTTCATCAGCCCTAAAATTAGTATATTGCTTACATAAAATACATGTGTTCATTCTGCACTACCCTCCACAAATGGAGGAGAAATAAACACAACTGTTCTGTACGACCCATCAGTTTTGGTTTAGTTGAATTACCAGCTTTCAAAGCCTAGTTTGCCACTATAGCGACCCTTCAATGAAATAGAAAGTACCTCATAAGGCTGCTACTGGTTAGCTAACACATAGGCCTGTTCCTTGTATGAGGTCCTCAGATGGAGCTATTAATGTGATTAACTCTAGACCAGTGCTTAAATGTAGCCGAGATCTGTATCTCTTTCCGTTTCCTTTTTATGTACTATTTCCCAGTTTATACCTTTTCCTACCCCAAAGGACTGATGGACCACCATTATGCTTAATTGTAAAAAATGCCATCAGTTTACCAAAATGCTTCACTGTTGTGATCTTATCAGCATTTTCTTGCTTAAGAATGTCTTACAAACTTATTTCAAAGATAAATATATCAGAATACAAGCACAGCCATAATCTCAGTAAAGCACTGTACATCAAAAGAATAGCACTATCCTGTCAAACAAACAATCTCATCAAAATTCTGTCAAACCATTTTGATAAAGGAGAAAAAAGTACAGCAAGTATATCAAAGTGTGAGTACATTTGTATTTCAAACGACAGCACATGTCCTGAACAGTATAAGCAGGACTACTGCAGTAAGCAATATTTCTGTTGCACAAAAAAAACCTACTGCTTACTGAAAGCTGGACTTCACAGAAACTAAGAGCCCTGTGAAATTGCTCATCCTTTAAGGGGAAAATTTTGCCAATAGCTTCTTGAGAATTCAAATACATTTGCAGTCATGCAATGGCAAATTAGATAGTCCAAAACTGATGGTTATTAAATGAACAAGATACTGCTGCAGTAAATGGAGGAATGACTAAATGTCACAAGCACCAGCAAAGTATTTCAGCCATACAACACTTTCTCTGAAAAGCTTAATCCTTGCAGACAAGTGAACAGGAATATAAATGCTAATGAAAAAAGTCAGCATGAAATACTGACAAACTTTTGGCTTGTATAGTTTTAGAAATGTCTGGGAAACTATACAAATTGTACTTCTCTAGCTTCTTTCCTCTCGGAACCTGCATTGCGCCACCATCTTTTTCCTCTATTTTTGGTAGTTGGAGCTACAAGGAAAGCAACAGCTAAAAAGTAATAAACTAACCGAAAGTAAACTCTCAAATTCGAATTAAGAAACTGCGAAGATGATGTTTCCCTACACTGTTCCTCTACAACATAGGCTTGAGCACAAACTACTGGATTTGTAGCTGTTAACCTCATGACACAATAGATGCACCTACTCGGTTTGCATTTCAGTACTATAATGTTGAGACTGGTCTCCTTGGAGAAAATCCCAGCAATGGGAAACTCCTACCAATTGCAGCAGAAAAGAATTTATTTCTTGTTATACAGAAGTGGCAACTTTACTATAATGCCAGCTTCCATTTTCATGCAACACATTGTTCTTACTTTGCAATTTATTAACAACTAAATACTCAAATTCCCATTTCTCCAACCAACAGCCTAGATACAGAACAGAGTTACATTTCACTAATACAGCACAATATTTAATAAAAAAATATTTTCACATCAATATTTGTTCTTACTCTGCATGTGGGTGCTTATATCTTTTCTAGTGCAGGATTATATTAAACTTGGAGGGGCAGAGGGAGGAAGGAGCTATATAATGGTGGTCAATGAAAAATTATAAATATCTATTAAATGAATCCCCTGCTTTATATGCATATTTAGAAATAACTGTTTAAAACCCTAGTTAGACTGTCATTTATGGCCTTTGCTTATGCTTATTATTTCCTGCATATTAGCTCTCACAGTTTGCCATTATCAATGCACCATTTTACTATATTAATAAGGGACGTGAAATTCCCCTTCCTCATAACAAAGAGCTCTATTTTCCCCTCAGTGTATTAGTTAACTAAACAGTCTGTTAACCAGCTGCTAATCTCCTGTGACAGCGTGGCAGTCTCCCACGAGCTGGAGAGGTGTGCATACAGTATGACTAATTACTCCACAGTGCTAGTGTGACAGAGGGAGAGTAAACACACTTCAGAGGCTGAGCAACCTCTGAAGCTGACGTGCTGCGATTCCTAGAGCCCTGCTGCACGAAACACTAAGTACACAGGGCATTGGGCAGACATCAGGTAATCTCTTCAGCTATACAGCCACTTGTATGAATTTATGATTGGGAAGTCAGAGCTAGAGCAGTCGCACACAGAAATTGCAAAGAGCTACAGTGGCTTGCATACTGCCAGGGAGCATCTTTCTAAGGCTCCCTGGATCATTTTTCTAGGTCAAGAGTTTCATTACGAAGGACAACTGTGCCAGCCCTAACTGGCCCTGCCTCTGGATGAGCATAGATAAATGCTCTCGGGAAAAGGGCGAGTTGCTTATAATCTCCCATTATTCATGGGTGCTTTACCAGCTGGCAGCAGTGGATTAACACCTATTCACTGCAAACACTGATCTTTAGGATTCACTGAGGTGAGAACAAAGGGATCAGCCATGGATTTCTGACTCCCTGCATCTAAAAGTTAAATATATTTAATAGCAGCTGTGCTAACGTACTGAGACCAGCTACAGCTTCCCTCATTGCACTTGATCATGATCAGTCATTCAGATGCAATAACCAAAAGGTTTAATTGTTAAGAGCAATGGCTAAAAATGGCTATAGGTTGTATAACAGATAAAGGTTAAAGTACATGGGAGAAGTGTAACAAGTAGATCTCTGTATTTTATACTAAAAACTATTGTTTAAAAATGACAGCCACTCTCTACCAACCTGAAACACTGGAAGGAGAACTACATTTGTTCTTCAAATCTGCTTTGGGCTCTGTGGAGGGGGGAAAAACCAAAAAAATCTATCTCACATGCTTCTAAACATGCCATTACAGAACATCAACATCCAAATCTCCACAGACCAAGTTCAGACTCAGCACAGTTCAGTCCCATCCAGGGTGGGAATTCTAATTACTGGGGGGAAAAAAACAATAACCAGAAAAGACACAGTTTTGATAAGGCAGATCTTTTCACACCACTGAACAGAAAAACACTTACAGCAAAGATAGTAATCTTTATATGGTATATAAATCAGCCTGTTTTCAAGAAAGAATACAGTAAGCTTTATTCTTCAATTATGCTCTTTGACAAGGCCAATCTCCAAGGAACATTTAAACGTGGATCCGTGGTCAAAAGACAACATACTGTAGGGGTAGTAAATTAATTAGGATTTTCATTGCTAAATTGCTAATTGACACAAGGTAAAAGGGGAATTGTAATATACTTGACCATAGCAGTCTTGCAAAACAACCACAGAATGTTTTTAATTACTAGTTAATTAAGAATAATGTTTAAAAAAATTACAATGAAAGAAACTACTACTTTATGTTATTCACATATGAGAGCCTGACCATTAACCCATAGAAAATGGAACTATGCCAAAATTTGGAGTATAAACAGAGATAATTTCAGGCACTCACAAAATTAAAAGCAGACCCCAAAATTACAATTACATTAGCTTTAAACTCCTGAGATTTTTCAACCTGCACAATTTAGGATCTTTTTCATGGTGTGATAGCACAAAAGGACTTAGAGGTTGAGTTTTTAACTTTTTACCATGAGAAATACTGTTTATGAATGAAGTCTCAGATGCCCTGGTCTTCACTATGAGTATTTTTGCACTGCCCTCATAGGACAAGACTCAGGCCTTGCAGCTAAATTAGAGCTCCTGTAGGTATGATCATATTTGCATCCCCAGGGGCCATTTCACTGGCTTCTATTTTGACTCTTTTAAAGAGCTGACCTGGCACACGACTTTCAAGTGCCATTAACCCTGCTGAGCTCCATCAGCAGTCACACAGCACCGTGAGCACTCACCCAGCACAACCCCAGGTGCTGCTCCTGCAGTGGGTGGGTGTCCTGCCACGAGCCGCAATGACCACAGAGTCCTGCTCCACACTTCCCATCTTCTCAGCAGAATCCCTCTTTTCATAGGCAACATGCAGACAATCAAGCTCAGCAGCCTTCTACCCCCTCTCAGGCTCTCCTGAAGTTATCTCAGCAAGGCCCAAGCCTTCAGCTATCTAAAGTCCATGGATCCATTGAGGAGCACAACTTCACGGCCCCTGCAAGCCTCCACTCAGGCTCTAGCACTGACAAAGTTCATGTCAGTCCTTTTTCAAAGGCAGCCTTGTTTCAGCTGAACAAAGGGAAACGAGGAGCAACAGGACTCTGGTGATCACTCACCAAGGAGGACACACACACCTGTTTTACCTCATGCTCAGCTGGGCTCAGCTGATACCAACACCTGGAGAAGGCAGGGTGACACTTGCCACTGAGCTCCTTTGCTAACAGCACTTCAACATGAGTGCAATAAAACCAACCAATGAATGCACAAGAATAATAATATGATACATGGCTCACCTACTTTGTACTTATTTACTATTTATGGCCATTATCTGTGGAAAAAACAAGCATTGTGTCTCAGCTGTGAGTGCATGGAAGATTGAAGTACAACAAGGAGAGCTGAGTAGCAGAGGGAATGAAAGCATTTGCATTTCATCTCATGTGAAAGAATTTGTTAACAAAATAGAATATGAAGATCAGTATTCCACAGTTCATAAGAGTTCTCTTAACAAAATCTTCATAAATAATAGCATTAACATAATTGCAGACTATTGACCAGAAGAAATTAAGGATTGATCTGGCATGGATAAAGAAGTGCTTCTAATCTTCACAGTCTATAATTCCATCAGCCCACACTCCCTAAAATATTAATTGGAACATATGATATGAAGGAGAAAAGAAATTGTCTCCTCCTTTCTAGTGTCCATGAAAAATTATTTCTTACATCATATTCCCTGTAATTTTAAATTAATCTGGAAATGGGGTCCAGAGCTTCACAGCTCTCACTAATAAAAAGAAAAATAAATAAAGTGGACTTAAATTTGCCTTTGCTCAATTCCATCTCCTAATAGCAGCCTTTCCATATCTATGAGCTATCAAGAAGACAGAACCAAGACACTTTCCAGAGATGTATTGCAGGAGGATGGCAGGCAAAGGACATATATTGAAATAAAAAAGGACCAAAGTACATATAAGGCTGTGTAATCTGCATTCTTGGAGACAACTAAGATGCTCCTGAACACCCTGGTCTGACTGCCTTGAATGGGGTGATGGGGATGGGAGACCTTCCTCAGGTTCCTCCCAGCCTAAACTATCATATGGTCTCATTATATCTTGTTGCATTTATGGACAGCCTGAAACAATTCTGTCTACTTTCTTGTTTCTTGCATTTGTTAAGTATCCTGTAGGCAGTGGCAGGGGCAGTGACAGGGAGAGAGATCTGCATGGATTTGCAAAATTCAGATGGGAGAACACATGTGCATGACCCGTTCCATTTGTTCACTAGCCCAGTTTGTAGCTTCCCTATAGACAATTTTGCAGCCAGGCTGACTGTTCATTCTGGTAGTCTTCTGTGGCTGAAATGAGTCCTTGTCAGGAATGAATAAGACATGTTCAGTATTCCCAACTCTCACAGCATATTTGAAGACTGAGCCCCTAAAGGCACTTAAGATTCTTAATGTCCATTCTTTTCTTTTTTTCCAGAGCATATATGTAAGTCCACAAAGCCCTAACTTGCTCCAGATATAAAATATCAGCTCAGACCCATTAAGACATATCCAGCATGCACTGATTTCGTTTGGCATCCCAGGATTTTGGTACCTGACTCATAAATACCTAGAGTTTGCAGTAGTGAGATTTCCCATACATTCTGGGCTAGGTTCACCTAGCATAATATATACAGGTAGAAAAGTGAAGGGGAACAGAGAGATCGGAAAGAAATCCAGGCAATAAGAATTATGCATAACTGCAGATAGACAGGGGAGGTATAATTCATATGCAAAATGTAACATTATAGCAACTTAATTTGGCTTTGAGTTTATAAGGCAATAAACAAGCCCTGAAAAACTCTTCTGAGAAGCATCACCACTCCCTTGGGCTGAGGTCCTGCCATTTATTTGCCAGAGGACTTTATTGTGTCATAAAGCAAAAGCCTAGTGAAGCACAAGAAAAGTATTTCTTGCTCTGTAAAACTGTAATATCACACACAGTTATTTACTGCATGGTAGCCCCATTATTTTTGGTCTCCTCCCAATGTTAGATGCTGGCATTTGAAGAAAAGAGCGTTACTGTCACAATTAAAGAGAAACTGCCTCTTTTCCTTTACAAAAAAGAATGTCCATTAGGAGTCTCTGACTGCTACTCAGTTTTAACATTCTGGCCACTCCATATAGGGGCTGCCCGAGTGAGGAACAGAGAAGACATTACCAATTTTCAAACTTTGGTAGAATCAGAAATCAGGCACGTTTAATACAATAGATTTATTCAACAGCATGATCAAGCTATGGAGCTGAAGTGCTCTGCCTGGGTACAGAAACCAGTTATTAGGTCAAAATCACAGTCTCAGCCAAAGACACTAAGTTATAAAAATTACATAATCAGAAGAAAATTTAATTGACTGATTCTAGGGCAGGACATGCTTGGCACAAAAGTTTGTATAAAGATTTGGGGTTTTTTCCAAGAGCCCCATTGGGTTCATATTAGTATTGGTATATTCGAAGAGCCCCATTGGGTTCATATTAGTATTGATATATTAATAACAGTTTTTTATCTTCTAGAACTGATAATATGGGATCAACCAGCACAAGAGGGCTGTCTTTCAGCTTTAATAATGAAAATTTTCCCAAGTAAGGAATTGTGATTTTAGTTCCATCTTCCTCTCATTCTGTGCTTGTGTGTATGCACACCTTAGGGAGAGGGACAGATAACTGTTCTGTCAACACCAGCACATGTTTTCATTTCAAGAAAATCTCCAATTTTGGAGGCCATATTATGGAAAGAAAATACAGGAATGGATGTGAAATTAAAGCAGAAACACAGGAAATAAGGGAAATCTGAAGAAGGAATGACTGAAAGAACACAGATAATAAAGAGTGTGTCAAAGGAACAAGCACCATCATTAGGGAAGCCTGTGTTCCAGGCAACAGGCCTTGCTGGAGTCAGGCTGGTTTCCCATATGTGCAGAATCCATGAAACACAGTTCTGTTTGAAAATAATTTAACTAAAGCAGTCTGCTGGACCTTTGTTCCCATAACAACAGCAATTCACTTCTCTAAATCCTATGAGCTTGGCACTCTGATGAGAAATATCCTATTCTTTCATTAAAATACTGGGTGAAGCACAGCAAGATATTAAAAAACATCTGATCAATTTACTGTACTTCAGAAATGGTCACTTCCATTTTTCTTTGGGAAATAAAGAGAACTTCTGTCTTCAGTGAATTCTTCTTATTATTGTAAATTGACACAAACAAATCTGTGTAACGTGGACTATGTAAATTCATTCTTACTGATATTGTCTGCCCAGAAGATATGAACGAATAAAGGAAAGAAGGAGAATGTTGTTAGCTCCATTTCACAGATAGAAAGCCTCTCCTGAGAGAAGAGTTTCCAGTTTTCAGTTGTGAGGCCTAAGTTTTTATGCCCCAGAAAGGTTTTCGTTTTCCTCGAGCCCTTCAGCTTCCATGGCCATCCTAAATACAGAATATTAATTTCGAAACTCCAGTTTAACATCTGGTCCTAACTATACATATTTTTATCTTGTAATATCCCTGTGCCAGTAGTCCCTTAATAATTTATTCCTTTAGTTCATATCCCATCAACAAAGCCTCTGGCATATTAACTGAGAAACTGTACACCTTCTTTCAATAGGTACATAAATAACTCTTTCATGTGCAGCCATTGAAAAATGTACATACCTTGCACTTTATGGGCACAGAACAACTGTAAAATAAAATTGATAAAATTTTAGCCTCATTGATGTCAGTGCCAAAACTTCTTACTGATTTCAATATGGCCAGGATTTGACCTAAGTTCTCAGATTTTCACAGGAGAATGTTTGCAGGTGAAGGCTTCCAGGTTGTGGTCCCTAACCACAGAATCAGGTCTGTGGAGAGGACATGAAGGGGACCTTCTTATTTTTATTTTCACATGATAAACTGTTTGAAATTCTTACACCTTCCTTTTGTCTTCCTTTAGAAAAACAGTGAATGACCTTCTTTTCTATACAGTCATTTACTTTCCTGGGAAGCCAATGGCAGTAATGGTTCAAAGGAGGAATCTGTCTCAGGAAAGTACAGATTATATGACTCCTCAGAAATGAGATTTTAGCTCTGCAAGTTTTGAGAAGAAATAGATCTTGATCTATGTTTCTGTATTTTTCTCCAAAACATCCCTGAGTTATCAGGTTAACCTTTACTTGTGTCAGCAACATGCAATTTAAGGATTCAGGGTGATTTTGCACTTTGGTATTCAGGACTAGAGAGAGGGAAGGAGAGAAAGGGACAGAATTAAAAAAAAAAATAGCTCTAGATTTTAACAAGACCTAAAAAATGTAAGTGAAAATAACTTTTATCTGCAAGCATGGATTTTAAAATAACATTTCATTATAGTAAGTCAAAACAGTTTGAGTAGCTGTAATGGCAAGTAAACGGGGCCAGATGAGATTCCTCCCTCTCCTTTTCTTCCCCTTTTATTCCCAGCTAATTTGCTTATGAACGAGAGCAAAGTATTAGGCAAATGGACCTTTCTGTATGAGGTTGAGGAGAGTATTAAGAAATTTTAATCTCAGGAAGGGATAATGCAATGTAACCTACTTCTTGGAGTGGTAAGTATGGAATGAAGACAAGAAGACAAGATTAAGTTATCACAGAAATACAACACCTGAAAGGACCTCCAGAGCTTCTCATTTCTTGCTGTTGTTTATCTTCTACTAGTAAGTTTATTAAGATCCATCACAATGTGTTTTCCATTATTGCTCCACCACACAGTAGGAAACTCAGTGCTTTGAAGGTTTGAGATCATTCTCTCATTCTTCTAGAACCAACAGGGTCTTTGAGGTTAAACAGGGTGAGAGAGAACTGTAGTGTCTGCTAACATAGTAATGGATTGTTACCACACCACCTCCCAGCTTGCAT
Source organism: Erpornis zantholeuca (assembly GCA_013400515.1). Taxonomy (NCBI): domain Eukaryota; kingdom Metazoa; phylum Chordata; class Aves; order Passeriformes; family Timaliidae; genus Erpornis; species Erpornis zantholeuca. The sequence continues at coordinate 20,448 of VZTN01024961.1, read as the reverse complement.
TTTCTGGGCAAGACAAGATTTTACAGCCCCTGTTTATAAAGCTGTACTTCATTCCTCTGCCCCTCTTAAAATCTGTTCATACAGTTGGATATGGATGGCTGGGAAATGTCACTAGTGCTTGAAATCTACTGCAAATCTGGTGCAAACGTATTGCAGCTACCTCATGAGCTGAGTATACCAGAAATGTGTCCTGGCCTCCCTATTATCAGAAAACAAAAACACTAGTGAGAAGATGGACAATCCAGCCCTGAATTTTAACTCTGTAAAATAGTTGAATACATAACAGGCTCACAATACTTGATAGTATCTTTTAACATTTATATTGTGAAAGAATCAAGTGATGCCTCTCAACATCACTGCACTTTTACTAAGAGTTGGTCATAAAAATCTTCAGCAAAACAAATTCATTTACTAGTGTCCAGGCAGATAGACACTGGGCTAGATTATGCATGAAAAACCAAATTCAACATCACAGTTTTAATCAACGAGCAAGAAAAAAAGTCACTTAGAGTTTTGATAATGGCGCACAGATAAGCAGGACACCCTACAGGAGCAAAGCAGATTTTCATGCCTAAAATCTCTTGCAAGATTGATTTGTGTACCCATGGCAGTAGAAGTATATAAACAAGGGTAATGAGCAGAGGTTGCATCTCCTTTAGACCAGCTAATAGGATGGAAATGAATAAACCATCAGGCACCCTTATTTGGATCTGAAAACACAATTTACTAGGTAAATAAAAGCTGCATAAAGTTTATAATGGGAAAAATACGTAAAGACAATCAGGCCTATCAATCTTGGTGGCACCTCTTCAAAGTGCAAGTAGCATCAGAAAGTAAATTCTAAACCAGCATCTGTTTGCTCTGCAATCTTCTGTAAGGGTTTTCCTTAACAGATCCCTGGTGACCATGGAATTCAAAAAGAAATGTAGGGACCTGCCAGGCAGAAAAAATTATTTTGTTACTGGGACATGGGAAAAAAGGATTAGAAAACAAACATCCTTAGATTTGGACTAGATCTAAGGAAGAAGTTTTTACAATGATAATGGTGGAACACTGGAAAAAGTTGCCAGAGAAGTGGTGGATGCCCCATCCCTGCAAGTTTTCAAGGTGAGGTTGGATGGAACTCTGAGCTATCTCATCTATTTGAAGGTGTCCCCCGCTCATTGCAGGGGGAGTTAGAACATATGACTTTAAAGGTCCCTTCCAACCCAAAATATGCTATGATTCTATGAACTCATCTCCTTTTTTCATCTCAACACCAGTAGGGAAAGGCTCTGGGCTTGGTTACAATCGTACCTGACACTGCAAGAGGCAAAGCACAACATTTTTTGTCACTCTGTTGCATGAGCTCTGCAGCAGCAAGAAGGACAAGGGATCTTCCAGGAGACAGCTCATATCTTAGATTACCTGAATCACATTGTACTGCTTTCAATTCCTGGAAGGCTTTTCCAACCACTGGAAGACAAGTTTTACCATCTCTAGCTAAGGATTCGACTTCAAGTGATAGATTATATTTCTGCCATATTTAAACATATATGTAAGATTTGTCTGTACATTTCCCCTTTGCTTACCTGAATGTTTTATGCCTTGACAAACTGCACCTTCTTAAATAAAAGTCCTACAAATTAAATCCTAATTTCATAGATCTATTACAGACACATTTAGTGAGGTCAAGATTCCTTTATGCTTGTACACTCCTGTCTATATTTGGAACAATTGTTGTCACTTGAACAATATCCACAGACACACTTTTTCAGCTCTCATTGTATTGAAGTTTGGAACCTGATTGTGAGACCTTTGGTATTATTTTAACCTGAATAAACACATACCCTTAATAGTGCTGGCATGAAAAGCATATTTGGCCAAATATATTACACAGCGACATAATACAAGCATGCCACAAACTGCCCTGTGAGAGAGGAAAACAAAGCAGAATAAAACATGGCTGAATTGATGGATGGATTTTGGCCCAGAGTGTGTATCAGTGATAAGAATGATGATTTTACTGCTCTATAAATATTGTAATATGCACAATCAATTAACAATTTCCAATATTTGCTTAGAGAGCTGATAAAAATTATTAAGCTTCAGGCTCATTTCAGCAATGTTTAAATGAAGGTGGAAACCTACAGCATGAATCAATCTACTGGCATAGTCACTTAGGATTTAGGGATATAACTCAAGTAATTTTTTCTTATCTTACAGAGAACACTGTAGAAGGTATTTCAATTTATTGTGGATAACAATCTATCAAAATAAACCTGCTCAGGACATACCCTGAATACAAATGAGGCAGCAAGAAAATATAAAGGAAACTATGATGCTTCACAGATCCTGAAGCTCTCAGTCCGAAAACAAAGATCTAAAGTTTTTACTCAATTTATGTGCTTCTATATTATAAAATGTCAGACCTATTAAAATACACCATATGATATTTTTAGATTAGGAAAATACAGACTTGAAACTCTTCTGGTACAGTGTAGAGCTACAAGTTCCTGGATCAATAATACCAGTTCAAACAAGGTATAGCATTCCTGTCCCTCAAGTCACCAAAGTACAACTCCAGCTGCCTCTCTACCATGGCAGGTTTAAATATCCCACTCTGAACCTAATAGCCTGCCATGAAGTAGCTGGCTTTGTGGCCACAGGCTGCTTTGTGCTTTACTTTCAAACCCACAGTCCATCTGCTGAAGTGAGAACCACCAGCTCTCATAACCTAGGGTGGCAGAGACAGCATTTCCATCTTGCAGCCATCCATTTTCTCATGCAAAAGGCTGAAGCCTAAGATCAGAGGTCAAGGAAATCAAGAATTTCTCAGTGCCTGCGCTTGGATGAAAGATTTCCATAAGTCAACCAAAAGGATTCGTAAAAGCAGAACAGCTCGACAGGGGCTTAGGTGCCTGCAGGAGGCAGGAAAAAGGCTGCCAGAAAGTTCAGAGTAACCCTCCGTGGAGGGGAAGCTTATAGAGCCCTAGAACTACTGATACAGCCATCATGAATACACTGCCTTCGTTCTGTATTTCCAAACAGAAACTCCTTGGGAAGGGCCCTGAGATCACCCCCCTTCTGGAGGCTTGGCTGCTTGTTCTCAGGGCCAGCCTGGAGAGAATACTGCCCCTTCCTCCTGCTACCCCTGGTGGGGCTCCAGAGAGTGCTGCAGGAAGACCTCCTTCCCTCAGGAGCTGCTTTAATCCAAGCCCCACCAGTGCCACAACCCATACAGTACCACAGCCACAACTGGTGCCAGCATGGGGCCAGACAGGGAGCCCCACCTGCGGGCCCACATCCAGGATCCATCAGCCCAGCACCACTGTCAGGCAGGTGCCCAGAGTCCCTGACTGCCCTGCCCCTGGCTGGGACCCTGGGAGAGGCACAACCTGGCTGCCCAGCCTGGCCCTGATAGAGCCCCCACAGCATCTGGTCCTGCACCACCCAACCCAGGGAGACACCAGCCCTGCAGGACCCTGACACTGAGCGTTTTGTAAAGACTGGCAGAGAAACCTATTCAGAAAACATTAGGTATTTACCCTCCTCCTCTGTACATTAGCAACAGTAATCTCCTGAAGAATGAAGGACTTTTAAACAGTAAATTAATTAGTGATAAATAGGTGCTTACAAACTATTATTTCTGGCTGAAATTAATGTAGCAGTAGTATTTTGATAAATTCTAATAGGAAAAACCTGGAAGCTTCTTCATAGTATTTAATATAAGGAAAATTAAAGTGCTGGCATTTTTATGGTGTTCTAATTAATGAAAATCTAGAGTGGAATTCTCATACAAATACAGTAGGTATTGTGTGACAACCCTATTAATACCAGAGAAGCTAATTATGATTAGTGCTATTACACTGAGTACTAAATGAATTAACAATAATGAGGCACTCCTAACACTATCATCACATTTGCACATACATTTTAATGGATAGGTTTCATCCTGATTAGAGCTGATAAATTCTTAGTAGCAAACAAAATTATCTCTTCCATTTATCACTTTTTCTTTGCCTTGTATTCAGAAATCAAAGCTCATTTCTGAGAAAGAATTGTTACTCATGAATACCCAATGTATTTCCAGCCATTATCAAACTGTTCTCACAACTGTTCATTAAAAGAAACCTCAATCATATGGCACTATTTCTATTCCTAAACATTTTAACCAGGAAATATCAACTTCTTTGAGTTTATTTACTAGGGTGTCAGGTATCTGGAGCCTCCCTGTAGGTCACTGGGCACAATATAACCACATTACCATCACTTAGGAACCTGAATTACTAAAAATAAACCCAAAGAAACGAACTTACTGGAAAACTTGAAAGATGAAGGGGTCAGCTTCAGACACAGTGATGAGCAAGCAAGTCACGGATTAAGAAGTCACCACAACAGTCAGAAAGGATCCTGGTCAGATTTGAACACTTCAGTCTCTAGTCCCCAGCTAGAACTGGATATGCACATACTGCAGGCTTTGAGCACAGCAAACCAACATTGCCAGGGCACTTCTAACACAGAACATGTCCTGTATTTGTGCCATAAATCCAGTGAGTAAGGAGGAGGGAAAGCGGATGTGAACAGAAGCAGGATTTCCTGCAAAGGTGCGAGCGCCTGGGCAGCAGGTACACGGCAAGTGCAGTGCTTGCTGCACATCCTCGGCATGCCCACACATCCATGCACAACCCTGGGAGCTGTGGGCGGCTGCACTGAACAGCACACACAGTCTGGTCACTTCTGTAAGATCAGCATGTGGGAGAGGTACCAGGCTTGGCCAGGCTAGACGACATTCTCAAATCTTGTACCAGTATAAAATGTCCTCACAATCCACTTGCACACCATTTTGACTAGAAGATGAGATGCATCCAGGAAAACCCTGTCAACTGCTCTTCAACCTTTGGTGAAGGAATTGACCGACAACATTTCTCACTTCACCTCAGCTGATTCCTCTATAGATGACAACTGATGTGGTAAACCCTTCTAAGAACTGATTCTGATGCAGACACACAAAAAAAAAAATTGCAAGGAAAAGAATTTGCTTTTACTTTTAGACAAGTAGGAAGGGCTGGTGGGGAAAAAAACAGGAAACTGCCAGAAGCAGAAGTCTGTATATCAAAGAAGAATAAATCTGAGCATGCGTGGACTGTTTTTATAATGGCAGTTGGATGAAAAGTACTTTATAGAGAAGACAGCTTTTGTGTGATTTAGGTTACTTCCTGATGTTTATTTCTACTTAACCCTAATTATTTATATTGTCTCTGCTTGCAGTATGTTTCAATTGCTATCACAAAGTCAGCCAATATCATGTGATTGTGAAATATCTTTTGGATTCTCTCGCTTCTGCACTGCTCTGAGTGTCTCAATAGCCTGAGCACAACTAAGTACTTCTTTAAAATCTGTTCACAATCAATGTAACCCAATGGTTTGTGATAATTTAGTGTATTGGTGTAGGGAAGAAAAAGAATTGTCTCTTATGGTGAGCATTCAAAATCTATCTAATAACTCTCTGGAGCTGTAAATCCTCTTTGAGAAGAGGTTCTCTGTCTTCCAAAAGCTATTACACCATGGTAGTTAGAAAGGTGGTACTTGCACAGCAGTACCCAATATATGAAAGTACACAAAAAAGCATGCAGAGTAGTTTTGTTGGGTTTTGTTATGGGGTTTTTTTTTGTTTTTTTTATACAGAGGAGTCAGATAGTATTTTTTCACTGTTTATGTTTCTCATTTATATTGACAGAGGTGATCAGGACAGAAATTTTTCTGTTCACTCTGAAACACTGCTCTCACTAACTTCCAATTTCAGGCATATCCGTGCCTTACAAAACAGAGGAATGTGATCTAATTAAGACTTGCAGAGTTTTCATTTGGTGTTAAAGGAAATAAATTTTAAAGTATAATCAGGAAGTAGCAGAGCTGTTTTCATGTCACTTATACTGATAGCTCAGTGGAAATAAAAGTGTTATGCTTGTGTAATAACAACCCTTGAAAGAAAACCTAATGTTCAGAAGACTTGATCCAAGGTCATGATCTTCAAATAGTGTCTTCCTTCTTGAATAAACCTGCTCATTTCACTGGCCTTCACAGTACAGAAAAAACTCATAGTAATTATTCAGGTTACTAATAGTAACATGAACACAGCTATCATAGTCCTTAAAAGGTATGTTCTGCAGTCAACATTTGTACCAACCTATTCCACTACACTGTCCACTTTTAACAGATGGCCACTTCTGGTTTGCCAGACACACAAATCATTAAAGAATGCAGACAGGATTTGTTAAATAGCTCATCAGTACACGTTATGGTCACAAATTTAGGATCAAATCCAGCAGCATACGTTCAGGTAAATCTTAGGGTGTTCCTTGCATTGGTAGGGACCCCTGTTGGTCTGGGTTCATGACCTGCTCAGCAATCAGACAGAGCTTGAAATTAATGCATGATTTTAAAGACAGCAGCCAACAGTGGAAATAAATGTAGTATGTCTTTTTGCAGCACACTTTCAGAAGGGAAAAAGAACAGTTATCCTGGAACAAACCTATAAATTTCTGTTTGTCTACAACAGCACCTAACATTAAATACTTGTGAAAATCCCTTCCCCAGCACACCCAACTACTTAAGTGCCTGCTAGTGCACAGTTCCTGTGAGGGATTGACCTGCTTCTCTGCAGGCTGATAGCTGAGATTCAGCCTTTCTTAAACACCCCTGACACTGTTTCTAGTATTTTTTCTTCACCTTGTTTCCTGCTAAGTTAAATGGCAATTTGCAAGTACCTCCTCCAGTTATTCATTGTTCCTGAACACTTTCCAAAACGAATTACCTTTGATAAAGAAAGCAGAAGCACAGGTAGCTAGAGGTATGAGAGAAGCTAAGTAATTTAGGTGCACAACTTCAAAAAAGCATTGATTTTTTTATTAGACACCAGAAAGATTTAATGTTTCTGCATAGAGAATTTCAGCAACAAAAGATGTTATCAACATTGACTGATAACAAAGGCATACAGTCCACACTGAGAAAATCATGTACAGTTCAGCCTTTTAGGATGTCTGACTCTTAAGCCTAAGCATTTACTAAGTTAATTACAGCATTACTCTTGCTGGTTCGACCAAGCCCATGCTGTTGAGACATTATGTCCAGTCTGGATTTCCAATTTTTAAGTTAGAGGTTGAAAAAGAGTTTGACTCTGCCAAGAAACAAAATTATTCAAAGACTGTAAAATCTTATTTGAAAAGTGAACAACTGACAGAAGCTTTGAATGTTTCATTTTTCTCTGGGAAATTTAGAAGCATGATGAGATCACAATCCTGCATGAAGACAGTATTTGCATAGAGAGGAGTTTAGAACAGAGCTGTTAAGAAGAGAGCTTGCTTTAATCTTTTGCAAAAAGGCATGGCAGGATGTAGACAGAGGTGACAAATTATTTTAACAGATTGTTAACAAAACAACCTATTTTATAGATCATTTCAATCTCATATATCAAGGTTCCATGCCTTCCAAAATATGCTGTTGCCAATATGGATGAAACAACCTGCCCTGCACTGTATAGGAAGTACATTTTCCCAAAGGTCTCTTCTAACCTTCAAAACTAATAGTAAAGTTAATGTTTCCGTGGGAGCAAGAGAAGCCTCCTTATAATGAAAAATATTATTAAGTCCCAATCCAGCACAGCAAATGCACTTATGATGGCAGAGTTTCAATTATCTCAGTCAAAATACTATCGAGATACTCCTCCAGCAGCTCAGTATCTACACACTGGACAGTCATATTGTAAGAAACCAAGAGTTTAGAATTTAAGGAGAGGGAAATAAAAACCAGAAAAAGCATGGGAGAAATTAAGCATAAACCTGAGGACACACTGAGAGGACCCAGAGTCAGAGAGGACTCTGGAAGTCAGAGAGGGACAGTGCAAGAAACTAATAATGAGCTGGTTTTGAAACTCTTGAGCTGTTTGAAACAGCTCTTTAGACTTTCCTGTTCCTGTCACAGTCTCTTTTCCTGTAGCACACCTAGTAAGTACTGGGGAGGATCCCTATTGCACACACTGGCAGGGTGGCAGCACCCTTAGAGGGAAGAGATTAGTTTAACCAATACACTTCTCCAAGGAGACTTTGTATTCTGAACTTTATTGGAGAGAACAAACATTATACAAGAAAGAAAAAATCCTAGTGGGGTCATCTCAGGGAGTTCCTGTTTCTTATTCAAAATTAACTGAATGTGATTTGTGCTGGAGACTCAAAGTTGGAAGAGTTTATTTCACCTAAAAAGAGAAGACTAATCAAAACACTTTGTATGTGGAGGGTGATACAGAGTCACCTTTTCTGAAGTAGAGTGCACAGTACTCATCCAAATCTTTTAGACAAAACAGTCTAACTAGTGGGCTCCAGTTCTGGAGAATAAGTGCAGAGTGTTTGTGCAGACAGCAATGCAATGTCACATACACAGGATACAATCTAACACACCCATAAAGCCCTTACTAAGTCCTTTTTTGTGCAAGAGGTTCCTTTACGCATGCCCCTGGTACCAGACAAAAAACACACCTTGTTTGGTTTGCATGTCACCCAAGCTTCAGTTCACACATGGATCATGCTAAGTCTCATTACCTCTGATTATATCCTACAATGATGATGGCTTAAACCACAATAGATATACCAGTTATAAGATTAGTTTTCATCACAGCATGAATATAAGTCTGTATTGCCTTCTACCTCTGAATTTATGAAAGTGTGAATATCAAAATGATGTTAGGTACTTGTTAGAATATACCATTAAGCAGCTCCTGCTGGAAAAGCATATTTAGATTTATTTGGCCTACAGAAATTTTCAACACATCATAAGTTAAGTGTATATAAAATGTACCTTAAGACATTAGGGCTCATGAAAAAAGAACTAATGGCCTCTTATATGTACCTTGGTTCATCTGTAAAGACAGCACAATTGCTTGCAGTTAGTTTAGTCCTTGTCCAGGCACTTCTCACAAACACATTGACTTGGAGACTCACTGCACACCTCTGCTTCCCAAGGAAACCATGATGGTTGCACAGTTGTTGTTATGCTAAGGACTACACAGTTCAAGTTGTCTCAACTTTTCCTCTCTACAGAGATGATCAATGTAAGCATACAAACACCAAGAGTATATTTACTATTCATTACAGAACTTTCATTGTCCAATAATATTCTTTTCTTGAGGATCAATAGAGCACCAGTATTCTTCCCAAGTTTATGGACGCTTTCCAAAACTAAAGATCATGATGGAAGAACTTATCAATTTGCTTGCCAGCCTTAGCTGACAGATACTGACTTACCTCTCACTCATATTCTGCACAAGCTTGTATATAAGGCATTGTTCAGGAAGGATCATAACACTTCTCCAGAAATGCCAGTGCCCTTAGTTTTAAGGCACTTCTTATTCAGAATCATTACCTGTGGCGATGAGGAGACATTGTGCAGCTGATTTCCTATCTGAACATTCAAGTCCCCTCCTTCATAAAGAGCTGGACAATTCTAGTAGGCTGTAATAGTAATTCTTGTAAAGCTGTGGATGAATCCCAGTGCTGAAATAAGTCCTGTGAGGTATCTATGAATTCTTTTGTTCCTAATATCCCTGAATGTTGTATTTGTAAATATATCAAGACCTTGATAAAGTTTCCTTAATGTAAAAAAAAATTAAATTACTAGATAATACCAAAGTAAATTAATTATATTTGTCCATAAAAATGCATTAAATTTTATAATTATTGCTCTATATTTAAAGCTTATTTCTTAATTTTTCCCATAACATGTATTAATATCTTGGTCAAAGCATTTATTCATTGTTGTGTCTTTCTGGAATGAGTTTGAGTTTCTGCAGCATCACAATATAATTTTATCCCCATGCTTAAAATCCAAGTTTAGGCAATTTCCCTTTTAGCCTTTTAATGACTTACAATATCATATCTGTCTCTGTCGATAATGACACTCTTTTTAACATATGAAATACAATATGTATGTATTTCATTGTTCTGCATTTAAAATCAAGCACATGAAGGTAATTCTGTCTTTTTTCAGCTTTTGACTTTTATAAAGAACTAATCCTTTATAAACTCTTTAATTCATTAAAGTTTTACAAAAATCCATTAGAAGGGTTTCTCATTTTATCCAAATACTATTCATCTGGATTTCTAATTTCATTTTAATAACTCCTCTTTTAAAGATTGTAAGAGCTATGTCATACATATCTATTACATTAACATTTAAGAAAGCCCGAAATGGAGGACAGTTAGGGGTTTTTTCCTGTTCTATAAATACACTGGAAGAAAAATACTCTCCTTTTAGTCTAATATATTACTCCATGCTAAACAAAGAATTTTTCTTCCAAACACTTAACTTCTACATCAGCTAGTCTTAGATTTAGATGACTAGAAAGAAGCAAAATATGTTATTTGCCTGCACTGTATATAGACTTTGAAATGTATAATTTGGGAAACATTTCCATGCCAATCCTGAAATCAAGTGATTCTTCTAAGGGTCTGGGAACAAATTTCACTGAACTATGTCAAGCGGTGCCAGTTGTTAGAGAATTGTTTCTTGGAATGTGCAAATTACACTAAACAAAATGCTGCATTGCTGTGGAAGATGCACCACATCACGTAATAAAAGGGTCTTGCATAACACCACTCCTGAGTGAGAAGTAAAGGACCAGTGAATAAAACTTTAGCTGTACCAGGATCTTGTGATCCTACTGTCGTTCCAACACCAAAATGGGCTCAGCCCGCAGACAATTCCATGTCTACCATGACACACAATTTTAAACTGCAGAAACAGGTTTTTCCTGTCAGAGACTCAGAATCAGGTGTTTTTTAAATGTATAGGTTCATTGCAGTTGCTGGATTAGGATGCATGATATGTCACATCATAAGACTTGAAGAAATTATACATGAATAAGGAATAATTTCAAACTGCAATACTAACAGACCAGTATCATGCTTCCCGGTCCTATTACAACTTCATTGTTATAACACCACAGCTTCCTATAAATCAATTATTAATGAAATCTATGATTATTATTTTTCATTTTCAAGTAGTACTAGCATGTAGGTAATAACATTACATGTTGCTAGCTAAATTTTCCACCTCAGAATGTCTTGCTTTGTTTTAGTGGAATGAGAAAGAGCAATACACACAGCTGTGTTTGAAAAGAAAAAATTACTGGACCTTGCAAGTTAAAAAGTAAGTTAACTGACTCAATACATTAAAAACACAGGGCTCCACTATTTTTTATTTGCAGATTGTTGAAGAAGTATTTTTATTGTTGATTTTTACCATAGTTCAGCTTTAAGTTTTTTTTTATTTTATTTTATAGAACAGAGATTTCTAAAATTGATTTTGAAGCATATTAAGGCCTCAATACATTGTAAAATCATAGCAAATAAATAGTAGGATAGCACAGATACATGTATGAGAATTATATGGTAATGAATTAATAACTTTTAGAACTGTTTAATGGCTTAGTTCTGCTCAAGGACAGAGTAAAATGAAGTAAGAACTGGGAGAGTAGAAGATGGATAATTACTAGAAAAAGACTGAAAATACAGTATCTCCCATGGAAACACAAAAACTGGGAAAACATTACAAATTCACATACTTCATCATTTTGCAGCTGATGTTGAGCAACAGATTCAGACAGTCCCTCTGAACACTGAACATCACCCTCCTCAAAGACCACTGTCTGTAAAGGCAGAAATTAAGCAGCCATCAGAGGAAGTAACATGATCTTTCTAGATTACCTCTGTCAGTAAATATCCTGCAGATTGCTTCCACTCTTATGTTTAATGGATCCATTACTACAAAGGAAGCTAAGCAAGAGCAAGCCCTAGTGGAGTGGGCTCTGGGGTCTGCAGTCACAGAGGACCAGCCCAGGGCTTGCACAGAAACCTTGGAGGCAGCAGATTTGAGCCAGAAAGTGCTCACTGTCATATTAACCTACATTCAGCTAAATTACCTATAAATTAAATTAAATTAACCCATATTCCCTAAATTTCAGGGGAAATTGCTCCTTAGAAAATGGGTATGTTCCTTATCTCTCTGAGACCTTAGTGTCTGCCAAACACACATTTTAACCCCACTGACTTATCAAGAAACTGCTATCTTTGGTTGGTGGTTTTTCCTCAATGACCTTAATAAACCATATCTATAGGTATTTTTTTCATTATCTGTGTTCAGAATTAAATACTTCTGCAGTTAATTTCTTGATTTTTTCCATATTTTAATAGTACAATATTGTTCTTCACAGAAATGTCAAAATTCCCTGGAGATAATTTCCATCTGAAGTGGTGTGGTGGTAAGGTGGTAATGAAGAAGTAGTAAAAAATAAATCTAATGAATTCTTACCATTTCATCTACTTCTAAACATTGATGGTTTGCACTCTCTGATCAGTGTATTTTCTCCTAAGGGTAAGTCTTTGCACAGCAACATGCATGAAAACATCAGACATGGTTTGACAGGAGAATCACTTGTCAGGTAACTGTAAATGGTCAATGTTTCATCAATTCTGCAACAGTCAATACCAGTTTAACCATAAGTCTTTTGGACGAGGTACTCAGGTGACATAAAACAGAGTAAACCCCATCACATTCCCGAGGCACATTATACAGATTAAATTGTTGTCAATTGAACAAGGAGGTGTTCCTGATTTGGCTACTATCATTTAATTGGTTGCAGTAGAGCGAGCACTGTTATTTTCAAAGATAGAAGATCAGAACAAAACCTTACTGATTACATGACTTCCCTACCTTGGTTTATTAAGTAATTCCAAATTAATTTATTGTAAGTTAATGAGCTTCTAAAATAAACTATTAATGGTAATTGTTTTCGCTTTTCTCAGACACTTTTTCAGATTAACCACATTTAGCTCTTATGTTGCTTGTTTTTTACAACCCACTCATTCACTTTTCACAGCTTTTTGGCAAAATTCTGCTGTCAATTAGCATGAATAGTAAGCTTTTTCAGTGTTGACTTGACAAATTAGTGAAAGAGAGAGAGAGAGAAATTCTGTTTTCAATGAAGTCACTACAAAAAGCTTCATAGATTTCAGTGGGAGTAGGAATGGCTCCTACAAGGATGAGACCTTCTGGCTTGGAATTGTTGGGTAGGTTTTTAGCTAGTTAACAAAGGGAGGCTTGAGTTCAACTCTACAAATTCTGCACAGGTCTCAATAAGCAGTTCTGACTGATTTTTTCCTAGCCCTTTTATTCTGAAGCATTGCACTGCTGTATGATAAGAGCTGCCTTATTTGATAAGGCTTATTTATGAAAAGGAAACCAATTTCACCAAGGTCAGATGTTCATCTGATGTATGAACTGAGAACATCCAGACTCTGACAAGGACTCGGTAACCATTGCTCTGGCATTTTCAACTGGAAAGCAGCTTGTCCACACTATGACATTCAGGACACTGCACCTTCCTGTTCTGTCCCCTTTATCCGCTTCTTAACAAGAGTCTTCATGGTAGGAAGTGTTGATTTTGTTCATTCTCTGTATACTACAGGCAGAAAAACCCTAGTTGCCCCCCTCAATCTCTGCTTGCCCTGAAAAATGATTTATGGGCAGGAGGACCTACAGGATAGTTTGCTTTTGACTGAGAATGCATTATCTCAGTTTGTATTCCTGGAAAATAGGAACCGACTTTGTATTAGCTGAGGTAGAAAACATTCACCAGATTTATTAGGTAGAAAAATTGTATAGAGTTATGAGATTTTTATTTCTTTTTTACCTGAGGTTAAATTTTAATGGTAACAATGTAACCATGATAAAGCAGTTACTGCAGAAGCGATATAAAAGTGAGTCAAAGTTTAATCCACAGAATAGCCTACCCAATGCAATATGAAATGAACCACTATGTATGGTTTATAGGAATATGTAAACTATGCAGCTTGCTTTGAAAAATGGCATGGTCAGTGGAGCTGATTTTAAATTTCTTCTACATGCATCGTTCTATTCAGGTATAAAAAGCAGGTTGAGTTTGTGAAAGACACCAAAGTGCTAACAGACTTTGCATGTTTAAGGTGTTTATTGTGATGTTAGGAACAATAAGTGTACAGCAGTGTTTTGTTTGGCTTCTGGTCAAGATCCCCAAACCCAGAGGCATTGGAACAAGGCTGATCCATCCCTACCTTTCTAGGATTACAGCTCTTACAGCTAGTTTGGAATTGTCAGGTTTAAACACCGTGGGAATATATTTCAACCAGTTCAAAAGTATCATGGTGTGGTTCTTTGACCTGGGCTGGACACCAGGTGCCCACTGAAGCCCCTCCATCATTCTCCTCTTCAGTAGGGCAGAGGAGAGATAATGAAACTAAAAGCTAAAAGCTCATGAGTTGAGATAAGAGCAGGGAGAGATCACTCACCAATTTCCCTCAAAGGCAAAACATACTTGACTTAAGAGAAATTAGTTGAATTTGTTACCAATCAAAATCAGAGAAGACTAATGAGCTGTAAAACAAACCTTAAAAACATATTCCCCCCACCCTTTCTTTCTACAGAGTAAAAGTGTAAAGAATTGTGTTCAATAGAGTTCTTCAACCTAGCAAGTTTGTTTTTCTTCAGAATGGATTTATAGCATTCTTTTGTCTCCAAATCTTAGTAAATTAATGATTATAATGATGATGTTCAGGTGAAACATACATAAGAATCTCTCTTTGTATATACTCTGTAAGATGAAGGTATCCTTCATCTTCGTGAAGTGAAAAGCTGCTCACAAAATTGCACTGCATCTACTAATGCATTTGTGAAACATTTCAGATGCAAGTTGACAAGTATCTGATAAACCAACTTAGGAATGATTTTTTTCCGTATTTATTTTTAATATGAACATATTTGTTTGCATTGGCTTCTTCTCTTCCCCTCTCTCTGATTTTAGAGATCAGAGTAAACTGTTGTCAATGGAGTTTATTTCTAACAGTGAGCTTTCAGTTTAGCTTTGTCTTGAAGGAGGGAGGAGGAATCTCTGAACAACGCTATGGGTAATTCTAGTTATTATGAGATACTTCAGACCTGCTGAAGCATTAAGTGATAGAGCTCAGATGTGAGAGGGGATTCAGAAATGGAGTTTTGTAGGCTATCTTTTTATGTGAGTCTCTGGGCTACCCAGGTTTTCTCTGTCCATCCACTTCTCTGGATCATTCCTGCAAATTCAGAGAACCTGCAATTCCTTTCTACTCTCAGAGTTGGAATCTTGGAAAGCAATGTAATTTAAATTAATGGCTGTCATTTTCTCAGGAAGTAAAACATGTTATAACATGGTTAAACTCTTGAACTTTTGACACCAAAGCTCAGTATATCTTGTATGTATTTCCTCTTGGTGATGATATGTACATGCAACATGCATGCACATGATACATACATGTACATTTAAGGAAATTTCATTTTCAGGGCAAATATTATACCTGGATATGATAAGTTACATCAACATGAGGATAAAGTGAGTAAATTAGCAAAACTAGGCTGTTGCATTGCTAGTATCAGTGTAACACACAAGCTTGAAAGCATAGAAGATTAAGTGCTTCAAAATTTAGCTTGAAATTACAATTTGTCCTGAAAATTATGTAGTCACAGAAGTCTAAAATCATTGGTACTCAGACTGAGTCAGCAATAGCACAAGAGTGGTAAGTTATGGGATATNTAGGAACTTATATTTCTGCTAAATCAGAAGGACAGACACAGATGATTAATTAATGCCAAAGAGCAGTTCTGTGGTCTCTTGATTACCTGAATTCACTTACATGCAATGCTTTGGAGGTTTGTCACTTGCTGACCCTCCACTACATGCAGTGAGTGATCTGGGGAACCAATTTCTATGCTTGGTTTACTGTACAAGAACATGATTTTTTACCCAGAGAGTACACTTGCCGTATTTCATAGTGTGCATAGTTATTGGAAACATGGA